>LR738711.1:212962738-212974158 GCA_902687465.1 Secale cereale | reverse complement strand
TTTTTTTTCTTAGGAATTTGCTAAATATATATGTTAAATATATATTTATGTGTATATAAATATATTTTTTCTTAGGAAGTTGCTGTATATATGTGATGTATATATATGTGTATGTGGCTATATAGTTTTTTGTTTATATATGCTAAATATATATAGAAAGTTTTATATATGCAAAAGTTACAAATTTAGAAAAAGAAGGATAGGAAAGAAGAAAATAAGAAAGAGGAAAGAAAGAAGAAGAGGAGAGGAAGAAGAGGAGAAATAAATAAGAAGAAGAAAAAAAAGAAAAAAAGAGGAGAAGAAGAAAGGAATAGAGGAGAAGAAGAGAAATTTTCTCTTCTTCTCCTCTATTCCTTTCTTCTTCTCCTTTTTTTTTCTTTTTTTTTCTTCGATCTTCTCCTCTAGCGGTTCCTTTTTTCTTCTTCTTCCTCTTTTTTTTATCGGATATGTCTATGTCGATATAAACCCTCCGCGATAACTTCGACATTAGGGGGGGGCCGGGGTCGAGGGTCGTCGAGGGACCGAGAGGCCGAAGGTCGAGGGGTCGAGGGTCGTCGAGGGACCGAGAGGCCGAAGGGCGAGGGGTCGAGAGGTTTCCTAGCAGTCGGGGGTCTAGGGTTGTGGATCGCCGAGCAGTCGGGGGTCAAAGTATTGAAGAATTCCATGACTTCATCATTTCCCAGAAGTAACCGGGGCATTTTGGTACAAAGTTATGCAAAGATATTTTGGAACGGAGTTCCTGATAGAATAATCCGTCTTTTGTTACGAATTATCCTATCTGGGACTCCGTTCCAAAATAACTTTGGAGAGCTTCGTACCATCATGCTACTGTTACTTTCGCCTAATGATGAAGTATTGGTTTTGTTGAATCCTTTGACACTCGACAAAATGTGACATGAGGGGGTCTAGGGTTGTGGATCGCCGAGCAGTCGGGGGTCGAGGGGTCGAGAAAGGTTGCCTAGCTAGTGTCAAAGTATTGAAGAATTCCATGACTTCATCATTTGCCAGAAGTAACCGGGGCATGTTGGTACGAAGTTATGCAAAGATGTTCTGGAACGGAGTTCCTGATAGGATAATCCGTCTTTTGTTACGGATTATCTTATCTGGGACTTCGTTCCAAAACAACTTTGGAGAGCTTCGTACCATCATGCTACTGTTACTTTCGCCTAATGATGAAGTATTGGTTTGTTGAATCCTTTGACACTAGACAAAATGTGACATGAGGGTGTCTAGGGTTGTGGATCGCCGAGAAGTCGGGGGGGTCGAGAGGTTGCCTAGCTAGTGTCAAAGTATTGAAGAATTCCATGACTTCATCATTTGCCAGAAGTAACCGGGGCATGTTGGTACGAAGTTATGCAAAGATGTTCTGGAACGGAGTTCCTGATAGGATAATCCGTCTTTTGTTACGGATTATCTTATCTGGGACTTTGTTCCAAAACAACTTTGGAGAGCTTCGTACCATCATGCTACTGTTACTTTCGCCTAATGATGAAGTATTGGTTTTGTTGAATCCTTTGACACTAGCTAGACAAAATGTGACATGAGGGGGTCTAGGGTTTGTGGATCGCCGAGCAGTCGAGGGTTGAAGCTAGTTCTACTTTTGCCATTAATATATCCATCTGTCATGTTTGAATAATAATTGGCATGTTGTAAGTATTTGTAGAAACAATGGATGACAACACCCGAGACCTAGCACAAGAAGCGATGTTGATGGACATAATCGCACACGGACAAAATGCCGTCAGGTCGTATCTCAACGACACCGATGAGCAGGTCGAACAAGAGCTGCGGCTGGAAGATCTAGGCTATGATATTGATGAATTTGGTGACCCAATGCACATGGAAGAAGTAGACCGTGAGGACGGCTCCGGTGACCCAATGCCGGTGCAAGAAGGAGACCGTGATGCTGGCTCCGGTGACCGAACCGAGTCTGGCCAGGAGGTATATATGCTAGTTAAGCATGTGCTGACTAGTTAATTGATTCATTCATTAACTCTCGTCTTTGTTCCTTTTCTAGCCCTCCGGATCGAGCAAATCTTCGGTAAAGAGACGAGGAGCGAAGAAAAAGTTGAGGCCGGATGAAAAGTTTGAGATCTCAGAAATCTCGCGCTCCGGCGAGCCGATTGCACCCATCCGCACAAAGAACGCATTTGTTAATCAGTGCGGGGTTCTGGTTAGGGACAAGATCCCGATCAGCATCCATCAATGGTTAAAGCCGGCTGCAAACGACGCTCAGGTGACTTATGTCACTGATATGCAGAAAGAAGATCTTTGGACTGAGCTGAAGTCAAATTTCGTCCTACCGCGAGAGGTTGATCCGACGAACCCAGTTATAGAGGAGTTAATCAAGTCTGCTGCACTTTCGAAGATAGCAGACCAATTCAGGGCATGGAAGAAAAAACTGAATACGTTTGTCAGAGAGAAAACGACTCCAGAATTCGTGGGCATATATGAGAAGATCAAAGATGACTGGCCCGCATTTGTGGCCCATAAGAAGTCGGAAAAGAGTCAGAAGATGTCGGAGACAAACCGAATAAATGCTGCGAAGAAGAAGCATCACCATCGCACGGGGTCGGGTGGCTACCTCGTAGCCCGGCCTAAGTGGGCCAAGGCTGAGAATGATCTGCTTCAGAAAGGGATCGAACCAGAGACAATGAACTAGCCAGAACGTTGCCGGACTTGGTTCTTTGGGGCTGGCGGAACCTTGGACCCTGTAACAGGGTGGTGCATTTGGACGGACAAGCAATTGGAAACACCACTCACGAAGATGCGACAGTATATCAAAGCAGCGCATGAAGGGACGTTCTTCCCCGACAGAGAGAACGACGAGCTGACAATGGCCCTCGGGAATCCTGAGCACCCTGGACGGACACGAGGCACGCCAGGCTCCCTTCCGTGGCGTGCTGGGTTTCCGGACGCAGGAGGCTACAAATGCCACGACAGGAGGAAGAAAATGGAGCTGACCGAAATCCAGGCGCTGCGGGCCAGAATACAAGCGATAGAGGAACGGGAAGCAAATCGGGAGAAAAGAATTGCCGAAGCTTCCCCCGAAGCTACCCCGCCATCTCAGCGGAGAAGCAGCGTGGCTTCCACCGACCTGCCAGAGCCTGCCTTGACGGCTACTGCCAGGAATCCTGTGGATGCTATCACGCAGGCACAAAATTGCCACCTTATGGCACAGTGGATGAATCTGAAGGTCAAGGCGGCTGCTGGCTCTGTTTATCCTTCTGGACCCGACGACACTTTTCACTGCCGGCCGATTCCAGAAGGATATGCTAGGGTGATGGTCGATGAAATAACGGAGGGATTTGAGGAGCTCCAGCTTGACCACCCTACCGGTGAAGGGGAGACTCGGCTGGGTTCTTCACTGAAGACTCCATGCCTATGGCGGAAGGACCTAATCAACATTCTCAACTGGACGCCTCCGCCTCCTCCTCCTCCTCCGACGAGTCAGGGCACTCCGCCTCCTCCACCGCCTCCTCCTCCGGCGAGTGACCATCAGGGCACTCCGGCTCCTTCTCCGGCGCGTGGCGGCACTCCGCCTCCTTCGCCGCCGGCGCGTGGCGGCACTCCGCCTCCTTCGCCGCCTAATCAGCAAGGGCGGAAGAGACCTGCCGCCGCTCCGGCTGCTCCTGCTCCGGCGCCTAAGCAAGTAAAAAAGACAGCCGCTTCGTCTGGTCCGGCGACATCTACCAGTATAGCCAGAGGCGGGAGGCGATGCAGATTCGGTCCTTCTCTCACGCCTCTAGAGAAGTTACCGTACGAGAGGTCCGACGAGGAAAACACGAAGATCGCTGAAGGCGAAGTGAAGGACTTTTTTGAAGGGTTGAAAGCACAGAGACATCCACCTCCAGAGGAGAAGATAGATGCGGTGAAAGCAAAGCGCACTCTTGCTGCCCTGAAGCAACCAGCGAAAAGTAAGCCGAAGGGCAACTATGACCGCATGATTCAAAAGACATTTCAAGATGCCAAGCGGTCGGGAAGTACAAAAAGTGATCAGAGGTTAGCAGAAGGACGAGCTAGGAAACAAATTGCCCAGCTCGGCGAACAAGCGAACCAATCGTGCCCCCCGCTCAAGGTGTCTAGCGACATGGTCGCTAATGATCCGAGGATGGTGCCCGGTTATACCAATCTTGCAGATTAAGCGTCCGACGATGTACACTATGATTTCTTGGAAGTGCAGATGCAAAGATACGAGTACGGGAAGCCTCTCGTCAAAGATGAAAGATCTCTATCAACGAATATGCGAAGATTGCATGATTGGTACTTGAAAATCTGCAGAGAGTCTGGGGGGAGGAATAACTTGTATTTGATAGTTAAACCGGAGCATGACCTCGTTGGAATTGACCTGTTGCCTGTTCCATTTGAGGAGTTCTATCAGTTTTTCAATCAATTGGCCCTCGATAAAGCAACGGTCACCTGCTACTGTCTGTAAGTAGTACTACTTCTATCATTAAGTCTCTCTATATAGCTGATCTTCATTGCATGTATTTATAATTATCCTCACTACTATATTATGCAGATTGAAGATCGTCGAATTGAAGAAAAGACAAGTAGGTGATATTGGGTTTATTAACACATACCTCATAGATGCAACCGAGGTTAAATTGCGTCCCGACGATACCGAGACCAACTTGCTACGATCGTTGGTGGTAAATGAAAACAAAGATATAATACTGTTCCCTTACAACTTCAAGTGAGTGTTAATGTCTTGTGCATATTTGGTTTTCCCTTATATATCAGTCAAGGTTATAGTGATGTAATTGATGATCTCATGCATTCGTGCGCAGCTTCCACTATATTCTCTTAGAGATTAAGCTTGAGAAGGGAGTAGTAACTGTCTTCGACTCTAAACGTAAAGATCCCGAGGAGTATGCGGACATGACTCAAATGCTAGCCAGGTAAGTTAAATCGATCAATATTATCCACCATGCATATATATCAGCAACTTCATTTCTGATATCAACTAATTGTTTTCTTTGTCTGGCAGGGCTTGGAAAAAATTCACCAAAAAAGCTCCGGGACTGCCGAAGAAGCTACAATTTAGATACCCGAAAGTAAGTACTATATAGTAGCATGTTCCACGCGCGCATCTCCTATATCTTGATTCAAGCGCTAGTTTCATCAATACCAATTTGGCATTCTTGCTTATCAGTTTGATTGACCTCTATTTCTTGTAAAGTGGTTGTGGCAGGAACCTGGGAATGATTATTGTGGATACTACATTTGCGAGTCCATCCGCCACACGACCTGTGAGCGGGGCTACACTGATGAATAATTTGAAGTGCGTAAGCAATCAATAATATTCACAAATTTATAGCATCATTTCATGTATTGACCCCCTACTTCAAATTAGATGTTTCGGATGCGGGATGAACTCCTAACACCAGATCGTCTGCGAGCAATTCAAGAGGAATTGGCGGCATTCTTCCTTGAACACGTGATCGCTGAAGACGGAGAATACTATGTGGACCATGCATCCATGTGTTAGGAGATTATTTTTGTAAGAGATAATTATTGTATATATGTGCCCGGTAGTGTCGGATAGATATACGAGAACTTGTTGTTCGACCAATCTCTCGGAGAAGGAGAGGTGGTCAATATTACTTCTCTCTGTATGCATATATATATATATATATGTTGATTATATATACGATCTTCTGTTTCCTTCGTTTGCTTAGTAGCTAGCAGCTAGCTAGCTAGCTAGCGTGACTCTAGTCCTCTCTATATACGTATGTGTAGTATGTAGCGTCGACCAAACACGGACATAAGAGAGAACACTTCTCTCTATTAATTAGCTAGCTAACACAATATATGAAACACCTAAATTAACCCCCAAAACATAAAACCCCCTCCCCTTTCAAAAAAAAAAACAAAAACCACAGCCACAGAAATGCTGACGCGTGGATGCCTTTTGGTCCCGGTTGGTACCACCAACCGGGACTAAAGCCCCTCCTGCCTGGACTCGGTGCACAGGCCACGTGGACACCCTTTTGCCCCGGTTCTGGATTGAACCGGGACTAAAGGGTCAGAGCATTAGTACCGACCCTCTTGTCCCGGTTCCAGAACCGGGGCTAAAAGGCCCAAATGAACCGGGGCTAAAGACCCTTTATCTACTAGTGTGGGAGTTCTTTATATTGAAAGTCGGGGTAAAAATCGAGTATTGTGGTGACTAAATTAGCTACAGAATATGACCAAGCTACCACATTAGTGTATGCCTAAAGAATACATCTGAAAACAATGGATGATGAAGTCAAGTGTGACATACGGATCACATATAAATATCTAATATTTTATTACCATAATGCATCACAATCCATGATGATCCCAACAACAGTTCAAAAAATGAAGATGCTGTGTAGATAGTATATACATACCCACTTCACAGTGCAATGTTCTATATATTGAATATCATGTGTTCAGCATATTAATACCCAATAAGGCCACCAAACCTACATTAGATTTCTTTAGTATAAGAGCAGATTTTGCGAACCTTCTTAAAAAAGTTATAATGCCTCAATGGCTGAGCGCCCTACTTTTGGCAACCTTGTTCAAAGAATTAAACATGGTTCATTTTACTTTTATAGGAGAGAGAAAACTATCACAAAAGGAACAATAAATACCTGAAAATAATGTAGTACTGCAATAATCATCAAGCTGTAGCATTTCCTCTGTATGTCAGCTATTCAGCATATCATGTGTTTATTTGTGTAACATCATGTGAAATAAAACCAAAACTACTTCCATCGAGAAAAATGGAACACAGCGGAAAGGAGAGATGAAGAATAAATATACCATGTTATATTAAAGAAAAGATGCAGGTTCTGAATGCCTTGCACATTCTTGCAAGGAGCTGGATGATACGTCTCCAACGTATCTATAATTTTTTATTGTTCTATGCTATTATTTATGAAGTCTTGGATGTTTAATGGGCTTTATCATTCACTTATATATCTTTTTTGGGACTAACCTATTAACCCAAAGGCCCAATCCAGATTGCTGTTTTTTTGCCTATTTCAGGGTTTTGCAGAAAAAGAATATCAAACGGAGTCCAAAGGGAATGAAACCTTCGCGAGAGATATTTTTGGAGAAAATCACGCACAGGAAACTTCAAGACCAAGTCAGAGGACAGAGGGGCTGCCCTCGAGGGTGGGGGGCGCGCCCCCCTACCTCGAGGCTGCCTCGTGTGGCCCCTGGTGCACTCCTTCTTCCTATATTTATCCACGTACCCCTGAAACTTCATACACATAGAGTAAACCCTAATTCCACCACCGTAGCTTCTGTTCCCGTGGAGATCCCATCTTGGAGCTTGTTCCGAAGCTCCACCGAAAGGGGATCCATCACGGAGGCCTTCATCATCATCATTATCGCACTCACCATGAGTTGTGAGTAGTTTACCACAGACCTTCGGGTCCATAGCGAGTATCTAGATGGCTTCTTCTCTCTCTGGATCTCAATACAAAGTTCTCCTCGGTCTTCGAGGATATCTATTCGATGTAATCTCTTTTTACAGTGTGTTTGTCGAGATCCGATGAATTGTGAGTTTATGATCAAGGTTATCTACGAAAGATATTTGGTTCTTCTCTAAACTTTTTATGTGTGCTCATAATATCCTTGCAAGTCTCTTCGAATTACCGGTTTGGTTTGGCCTACTAGATCTATAGTTCTTGCAAATGGGAGAAGTGCTTGGCTTTGGCTTCAATCTTGCGGTGTCCTTTCCCAGTGATAGTAGGGGCAGCAAGGCACGTATTGTATTGTTGCCATCGAGGATAAAAAGATGGGGTTTACATCATATTGCTTGAGTTTATCCCACTACATCATGTCATCTTGCTTAAGGCGTTACTCTGTTCGTATGAACTCAATATACTAGATGCATGCTGGATAGCGGTCGATGTGTGGAGTAATAGTAGTAGATGCAAAATCGTTTCGGTCTACTTGTCTCGGACGTGATGCCTATATACAATGATCACGCCTAGATAGTCTCATAATTATTCGCTTTTCTATCAATTGCTCGACAGTAATTTGTTTACCCGCCGTAGAATATCGCTATCATGAGAGAAGCCACTAGAGAAAACTATGGCCCCCGAGTCTATTCTCAACATATGAATCTACATCTACTTTACTTTACCGCTTTTATTTGCTGTTTTATTAAACTAAATATACCAAAAATATAAACTATCATCTCTATGAGATCTCACTCTCGTAAGTGACCGTAAAGGGATTGACAACCCCTTATCGCGTTGGCTGCGAAGTTCTTATTTGTTTGTGCAGGTGCGAGGGACTCGCGCGTGGTCTCCTACTGGATTGATACCTTGGTTCTCAAAAACTGAGGGAAATACTTACGCTACTGTGCTGCATCTCCCTTTCCTCTTTGAGGGAATACAACGCAAGCTCAAGAGGTAGCAAGAAGAATTTCTGGCGCCGTTGCCGGGGAGGCTTACGCAAAAGTCATATACCAAGTACCTATCACAAACCCCTATCCTTCGCATTACATTATTTGCCTCTCGTTTTCCTCTCCCCCACTTCACCCTTGCCGTTTTATTCGCCCTTCTTTCGCCGTGTGTTTATCGTTCGCTTGCTTCTTGTTTGCTTGTATGTGTTGGATTGCTTGCTTGTCACTATGAATCTCCCTACTAGTGTTGACCCTCACCTCAAGAGGCTGGAGGAGATTGAAAACAATGTTAGACATTTTATGACTATACAATTTGAGCATAATGACTTCTTCAGAAGTGAGCTTAAAGAACAGAAAAAGTTTATGGAGTATATGAATAAAGACCTTGATGATATGTCTAAGGAATTTTATGGCTTGAAATCTCAGTTTGCTCATCTTGAGAACTTTATTGCCCAAATTTTGGATAAACAGTCCACCTTGATTAATAAGATGGCTGCTAAACCGAAAGAGCATGAAAATAAAGATGAAGATCTGAAAGTTATTGATGTGTCTCCTATTAGATCCTTGTTTTCTAGTATTAATCTTGATGAGAATAGGATTGGAGATGATTCTGCTTTAAGGTGTCCCAATGATTCAGAGTTTTTAGATCTTGATGCTAAAATTGCTAAAAGTGGGAACGAAGAGATTAAAACTTTACATAGTGATGAACCCACTACCTTGGATTTCAAGGGATTCAATTATGATAATTGCTCTTTGATTGATTGTATTTCTTTGTTGCAATCCGTGCTAAATTCATCGCATGCTTATAGTGAAAATAAAGCTTTCACTAAACATATAGTGGATGCTTTGATACGATCTTATGAAGAAAAACTTGAATTGGAAGTTTCTATACCTAGAAAGCTTTATGATGAGTGGGAACCTACTATAAAAATAAAAATAAAAGATCATGACTGCTATGCTTTGTGTGATTTGGGTGCAAGTGTCTCCACTATCCCAAAACTTTGTGTGATTTGTTAGGGTTCCATGAGCTTGATGATTGTTCTTTAAATTTGCATCTTGCGGATTCCACTATTAAGAAACCTATGGGAAGAATTAATGATGTTCTTATTGTTGCCAATAGGAATTATGTGCCCGTAAATTTCATTGTTCTTGATATAGATTGCAATCCTTCATGTCCTATTATTCTTGGTAGACCTTTCCTTAGAACGATTGGTGTAATTGTTGATATGAAGGAAGGAAATATTAGATTCCAATTTCCATTAAGGAAAGGCATGGAACACTTTCCTAGAAAGAAAATCAAATTACCATATGAATCTATCATGAGAGCCACTTATGGATTGCCTTCCAAAGATGGCAATACCTAGATCTATCTTGTATCGTGCCTAGCTAGGGGCGTAAAACGATAGCGCTTGTTGGGAGGCAAACCAATTTTTTGTTTTTTGTTTTTGTTGCTGTTAGGGAATAAATATTGCATCTAGCCTCTGATTATATGTGGTTTCATGTTTTTGTTTAGAGTTTGTGCCAAGTAGAACCTTTGGGAAGTCTTGTGTGAAGTTTATATGATCTTGCTGTGAAAAACAGAATCATTAGCGCTTGCTAAAGTAGTCGTGGGATTTTACTGGTGCGTACTTTTTAGTTGATTCTTTTTGATGCTGAGTGGTAGACAAATTGCTCAAATTTGCCAATTTAGTTTGAATTTTTTTGGAGTTTCATAAGTAGGCGAACCCTGCAGATTACTACAGACTGTTCTGTCTTTGACAGATTCTGCTTTCCGTGTGTTGTTTGCTTATTCCGATGCATCTATGAGTAATATTGGAGGATATGAACCATAGATAACTTGGAGTACAGTAGGTTTAACACCAATATAAACAAAGGATGAATTCATTGCTGTACCTTTGAGTAGTGGTTTGCTTTCTCATACTAACGGAGCTCAAGAGAATTTTTGTCTAAGTTTTGTGTTGTGAAGTTTTCAAGTTTTGAGTATTGCTTTGATGGACTATGGAACAAGGAGTAGGAAATGCCTAAGCTTGGGGATTCCCATGGCACCCCAAGTAAATTCAAGATAATAAAAAGCCTAAGCTTGGGGATGCCCCGGGAAGGCATCCCCTCTTTCGTCTTCATCCATCGGTAACTATACTTGGAGCTATATGTTTATTCGCAACATGATATGTGTTTTGCTTGGAGCGTCTTGTATAATCTGAGTCTTTGCTTATTAGTTTGTCACAATCATACTTGATGTACACACCTATTTGAGAGAGTTAAATATGGCCTAGGAATTGTTAGAACACTATATGTGCTTCACTTATATCTTTTGAGTTGAATAGTTTTTGCTCTAGTGCTTCACTTATATCTTTTAGAGCACGGTGGTGGTAATATTTTGTAGAAATTGTTGAACTCTCATACTTCACTTATATCTATTTGAGAGTCTATTAAAACAGCATGGTAATGTGTTTATGCTAAGAAAATAGTCTTCACATGATAGGCATCCAATGTCAATGTAGTAAAAAAAATCACACTAAGTGCATTGAATATGATGAGATGTTGGATGCTTGATAATTGTTTTGAGACATGATGATAGTCATATTAGAGTCATGCTAGTGGAGTTATTATGAAATTGAGAAATACTTGTGTTAAGGTTAGTGATTCACGTAGCATGCACGTATGGTGAACCGCTATGTGACGAAGTTAGAGCATGAGGTATTTGTAGAGTGCCAACCTTTGTGTGGAGGTCGGGGGCGCGCGATGGTGATACGTCCA
Organism: Secale cereale; assembly: GCA_902687465.1. Taxonomy (NCBI): domain Eukaryota; kingdom Viridiplantae; phylum Streptophyta; class Magnoliopsida; order Poales; family Poaceae; genus Secale; species Secale cereale. Next base: position 212,963,009 of record LR738711.1, on the reverse strand, counting down.
AAACGTATCTATAATTTCTGCATGCTCCATGCCACTTTTGGGTGATATTGCTATGATATTCATACACTTCCATACACTTTTGATCATATTTGGACTAACCTACTAATCCAGTGCACCCCGGTGCCAGTTTCTATTTTCGGCTGTTTTTGTATTTCAGGTTTTCACGTTACGAGAACTGCCAGGAAAAATCCAGAAAAATCATATAAAAAATCAGCGTTCCAGAACCTACCTTGCGTCCGAAGGGCAGCCGGGGGGGCACCAGGGCTCCAGG
>LR738711.1:212921910-212962655 GCA_902687465.1 Secale cereale | reverse complement strand
GGGGGCACCAGGGCTCCGCGTGCCCTGGTGGCGCGCCCCCCCTGGGCCGCGCCGGGGGGGGGCGCCTGGGCCCCCCGAAGCCCGTCTGGTGCCCCCCTTTGGCATATATTTAGAGCGTCCCTCGAAACCCTCGGGACGGGAACTCTTTTTCGTGATCTCATCTCTGTTCCGCCACCGCCGCCGCTTCCAAGATCGGGAGCACCAGGAGAACTCTTCCCGGCACCCTGCCGGAGGGGAGGACCACCGCCGAGAGCTTCTCCACCACCATGGACGCCTCCCGGATGAGTTGTGAGTAGTCTCCCTTGGACCATGAGTCCATGACCACTAGCTATGTGATGTTCTCCTCCCGTTCTTGTGCTTCACTAATTAGTCCTCGTGAGCTGCCCTACATGATCGAGGCACATATGTAATCCTTATGCTGTTGCTATGATGAGTTTGCTGGGATCCGATGGATTATGAGATTATGTTCAGATTGATCTTGAGTAATATATTTGATCTACCTCTTTTATATTTATGTTCATAAGTAATTATTGCATGTTCTCCGTTGTTATTTATTGCTTTGGCCAAGTAATACGTAGTGACTCCAAGAGGGAACGTTATGCTCGATTGTGGGTTCATGCCCCTCGATGACTAGCTTGAGTGACAGAAACATGAGTCTAGGGGATGTGCTGTTGCCACAAGGGGGAAAATAACGGTGCTTGTGCCCGCGGGTGCAAGGATTGTTTACTTTACGCAAAGTTCTTTTAATGCAGTTGTTTGTTGCATTGAGTTTACACTATGGGTGGGACTCACAACTTAATACCAGCGAGATGTTCTGGATAGATATCTCAAGGTGGATGATTAGTAGTAGATATTGATGGATTTCGGTCTACTTACTTTGGCGTACCGCCCATGCTTTGAACCTCAACCTTTCTTGCAATGTAATCAGCATTGGTTTGCGTTCGTGGTCCTGTCAATTGCCCAGCTGTAATTTGTTTACCTCACATAGCTGTTTTATCGTCTTTTGGGAGAGAGACATCACTAGTGAACATCATGAGACTCCGGTCCATATTACCATCATTGATCACACCCGCTATTTACTTTTCGCTATTATTTACTATTGCAAAACATTATCTATCACTACTATCATTGCTTTTAATCCTTTGTGAACTACAAGGCCGGAGGGATTGACAACCTCTCTGTACTCGTTGGGAGCAAAGTTATTTGTATCTGTGTGCAGGTCCACGTTGATTGCTAATCTGCGCCGTTAGCAATTGACACCTACTTGTTGAACTTAGGAGTCTCTGGGGATTCGATCCTTGGCATCTTTGCTAAGGGAAAACACTTCCACAACACTGCATCTTTCACCTTCCACTTGGGGTAACCAACGAGGGGTTAGAGGCCCATCAAGGAGTATTTTCTGGCGCCGTTGCCGGGGACTCCACTCTTCAGGATAGGGGAGTTGCATGCTATCTTTTACCTTTGCTTTTTAGTCTTGTTAGTTTACCTTTCAGTTTTTGCTTTAGTACCTTTTTATCGAAAATCACAAAAATAGTTATCTTGCTTGCTTGCTACTGTGGGTTCCACCGGGAACACCAAGTTGTGTGACTTCACTAGTCACAACAACGATGACTTTATCGGCACACCTATCACTACACCTGCCACTTCAGCACCTTCATATGAAATTAAACCTGCTTTACTGAACTTAGTCATGAAAGATCAATTCTCCGGTGCTGGAGATGATGCTGCTTTACACTTGAACAACTTTATTGAAATTTGTGATATGCAAAAGTACCAAGAAATAGATGGTAATATTGTTAAGCTTAAGCTTTTTCCTTTCTCCTTGAGAGGAGGAGCTAAAATATGGTTTCAGTCTTTGCCTAGAAATATCATAGATTCATGGGACAAGTGCAAAGATGCTTTTATCGGAAAATACTATCCACCTGCTAAAATTATCCAACTTAGGAGTAACATAATGAATTTTACACGATTGGATAATGAACACGTTTCCCAAGCTTGGGAACGTATGAAATCTCTTATCAAGAACTGCCCTACTCACGGTTTGACTACTTGGATGGTTATCCAAACTTTTTATGCAGGCTTGAACTTTACCTCGCGGAACTTGTTAGATTCGGCCGCGGGAGGAACTTTTATGTCAACTACACTTGGTGCTGCCACAAAGCTTCTCGATGAGATGATGACCAACTATTCCCAATGGCACACCGAACGCGCTCCAACAGGTAGGAAGGTAAACTCTGTCGAGGAGATTTCCTCCTTAAATGAAAAAGTTGACTTGATCATGTCTCTACTTACGAAGCAATCTTCTGTTAATCCTCGTGATGTTCCTTTAAATTCGTTGATTGCTCAAGAACAAGTAGATGTGAACTTTATCTCTAGAAACAATTTTAACAACAATGCTTATAGGAGTAATTTTGGTGGCAATCCTAGACCGTTCCCCTCTAATTCTTATGGGAACAACAATGCTTATCCTAGTACCAAGAACTCCACTACTGAACTAGAGATTATGCTTAAAGATTTCATCACTACCCAAAAATCCTTTAATAAGAGTGTAGAAGAAAAACTACATAAACTAGATGATCTTTCTTTTAAGGTAAACCATTTAGCCAATGAGGTAAAATTGCTAAAAATTGAAACTTCTCCTCTTAAGGAGAGGGAAGTCACTCCTATAAATGCCATTCAAGTGCAAATTAATGAAAATATTAGGATGATGGCTAAACTTAAAGAAAGATGGGCTAGAGAAAGGGAGGAAGAAGATAGAATTAAGAGCCTTCCTACCCACCACACTGTTGCTACTATCCAAGTTGTTGAGGATATCCAAACCCTTAGCACCCAATGTACTCCTGGTCCCATTGGACCTATTAATGGTGATGCTATGACTATAGAAACTACCAAACAAGTGAACCTAAAGGACACTACTACCACTTTACTTGATGCTCGTGATCTTGATTTTGATAATTGCACTCTTACCGAAGTTATTGATTTCCTTCACAAGATGTCTAGAGATCCCCGCACTAGCACGCTTAACCTTGCCTTCACGGAGCATATCACTAATGCTCTCATCAAATCTAGGGAGGAGAAACTTAGAGTAGAAGCCTCCATACCTAGAAAGCTAGAAGATGGTTGGGATCCTATGATAAAAATTAAATTGAATGACTTCTCTTGCTATGCATTATGTGATGTTGGAGCTAGTACCTCTGTTATGCCCAAAAGAATATATGATATGCTTAAATTGAAACCTTATGATTCTTGTTCTTTTGGTGTTCGTTTGGTCGATTCTTCCATAAAGAAACCTTTGGGGAGGATCGACGATGTTCTTATCGTTGTTAATGATAATTATGTACCCGTTGATTTCACTATTATGGATATTGAATGTGATCCTTCATGTCCAATTATTTTGGGACGTCCCTTTTTATGCACCGTTGGTGCTATCATTGACATGAAAGAGGGTAATATAAAATTTCAGTTTCCTCTCAAGAAAGGGATGGAACACTTCCCTCGAAAGAAGATCAAGTTACCTTTTGAGTCCGTTGTACGGGCTAGCTATTCTTTTACTCTTGATAAAACTTGATCTATATGCATTATGCCTAGCTTAAAGGCATAAAAGAAAGCGGTTTTGGGAGGCAGCCCACATGAATAAATTTTTATATTTTGCTTTTGTTGTGCCTTGATGTTGTTTACTGCTGTAGCATCATCATTGTATCTTTTCTTTTCATATTTGTGCCAAGTATAGCCTCTGATTGCTAGAAAGTTCAAAACTTGTGAGGTGCTGTCCAGGAAACAGATTCTGTCCTTGGATAGAAAAAATCGTATACAATCACCAGATCATCTTTTTGGTCTGAATTTTTTCGGCAGCGTTCTCTATATAATTGTCTTTCGTGCGTCTGTTCTGAGTTTTTTGATTTGAGTTGCAGAAGTGCCCCGAACAAATCAATTACTACCTGATGTTCTGTTTTTCACATATTCTGTCCTGTTTTGCCTTTCCTTCATTTTGCAAATCAAAAGCTTGCTTTTTCTTTGCAAAAACCTTTTGGCAATCTTGAGAAACAGTAGAACTTCAAGAATATCTTTATTTCCATCAAGGTATAGTTATTTTATTAAGGGTACTAACCTCGCTAATCAGATTATGATGAGTTATGTATGAAGGGAGTTTTCAAGTGTGCGAGGGAAGATGATAAAAAGATTCAGGAGTGTCAAGCGCTCAAGCTTGGGGATGCCCCCGTGCACCCCCAAGAAATATTCAAGGAGACTCAAGCGTCTAAGCTTGGGGATGCCCCCGTGCACCCCCTTCTCCATCAACATTATCAGTTCGTCTTTCGTTTCGCTATTTTTTATCACTTCATGTGTTATGTGCTATGCTTGGAGCGTCTTGCTTTTAGTTTTCTTTTTAGTTTTTCATAACGAGTCGGAACTCAGCGTTATTTATGTGGGAGAGAAACACGCTCCACTTCTACCTAGAACATAACATAGAATTTTCATGTCTATCTTTGCTGTGTGTGTTCTTTGCCTTTTAATAGCTACTATCATGCTCTGCTCTTAGTATTCATGCTTATCTTTTCAAAGAGCTTTTGTTTAGTTGGTTGCTTGAACTCTCTTTAATTATCGTGCTTACCTTATTAAGAGAGTTGCTTCCGTTGCATTGGTTAATATGTCTATGATAAATATGCTACGTGCATAATGGTGCTTAGTAGTTCAGGTTTCTTATGGTTAGTCTCAAATAGCTGGAGGATTCCCAATGTGTTATTGGAATACCAACTTGATTTGTTTGCCGATGATGTGGTATGGTTTAGTAATATCTTCCTTCGAGAATTTATTTTGATTGACTTGGCGTATGCTCACGCATATTTAAGACTGTAAAGAAAGTCTGTCAAGCCTTGATGATCTTTTATTTCTGAGTAGCGATATAACTTCCATGCCTGATTCAATGTTGCTTTGTCGCTCTGCATGATTATGACCGTCATTGCTCTCTTAGTTGGTCGCTCCCAGTCTTTTGCTAACCTCCACCTGTACTAAGCAGACTAACCTTGCAATACATAGCTCATGGGAAAGTAGCTTAAAAACTATTGTGGTAAAGAATATGTTGCTTATGTATCTTATTTCTTATAAGTTGCTTGCTGAGCGGTAACCATGTTTCTGGGGACGCCATCAACTGTCACACTTTTGTTGAATATCATGTGAGTTTCTATGCATGTTCGTCTTGTCTGAAGTAAGGGTGATTTGCCATGGGTTGAATGAGTATGCATATTGTTAGAGAAGAACATTGGGCCGCCAACCAAAGCCATGCATCATGGTGGAAGTTTTAGCTTGGACATTAATCCTCAATCTCTTATGAGAATATGCTTATGCATTAAAGAGGAGTCCATCATCTATTTTCTATGTTGTCCCGGTATGGATGTCCTCAAGTTGAGATCTATCAAAAACGAGAAATCAAATGCGATTTATCTCCTTGGACCTTTGTACAGGTGGCATAGAGGTACCCCTTTGTGACACTTGGTTAAAACATATGTAATGCTATGATAACCCATGGAAATCCGAGCTAATTAGGACAAGGTGCGAGCACTATTGGTATTCGATGCATGAGGCTTGCAACTTATAGGATGTCTTATGCATGACACATATGAAGTACTACTACCGTTGACAAAATTGCTTCTATGTTTTTAAAATAAAAAGCTCTAGCACATAACCATTCTTTTACTTTTTGAGTTTCCACCTTCTTTTAAAAGCACCAACTACTGAGAGCATGATTGTCATTCTGAGTGTAATGTGCATTGTCCCAAAGTAGCATTGTCTTTTGCATGATTGTGATATCGTTTATTTTGAAATCATTGTATCTAGTCATCACTTAAACCTTGAAGGTGCCCCTGCATTTATGTTTTGCATCACTAAAGGGGGCAAGCTAGATATTACTTTATCATATTTGCACATCATGTTCATTGCAAATCTTTTTGATGCTTCAATGTCATGTTGTAAAACTTTCAGTCATTTGTGATTTTCTCATGAGGCAACTTAATTACTATAGAATCATTGTCTCAGTAAGCTTTTGTCATATGGCTGTAAAAAGTCCTATATGGTTAATAGCATGTCACCACAGAAATTATTCTTGTTATCATTTACCTACTCGAGGACGAGCAGGAATTAAGCTTGGGGATGTTGATACGTCCAAAACGTATCTATAATTTCTGCTTGCTCCATGCCACTTTTGGGTGATATTGCTATGATATTCATACACTTCCATACACTTTTGATCATATTTGGACTAACCTACTAATCCAGTGCACCCCGGTGCCAGTTTCTGTTTTCGGCTGTTTTTGTATTTCAGGTTTTCACGTTACGAGAACTGCCAGGAAAAATCCAGAAAAATCATATAAAAAATCAGCGTTCCAGAACCTACCTTGCGTCCGAAGGGCAACCGGGAGGGGGGGGGGGCACCAGGGCTCCAGGCGCCCTGGCGGCGCGCCCCCCCTGGGCCGCGCCGGGGGGGCGCCTGGGCCCCCCGAAGCCCGTCTGGTGCCCCCCTTTGGCATATATTTAGAGCGTCCCTCGAAACCCTCGGGACGGGAACTCTTTTTCGCGATCTCATCTCTGTTCCGCCACCGCCGCCGCTTCCAAGATCGGGAGCACCAGGAGAACTCTTCCCGGCACCCTGCCGGAGGGGAGGACCACTGCCAGGAGCTTCTCCACCACCATGGACGCCTCCCGGGTGAGTTGTGAGTAGTCTCCCTTGGACCATGAGTCCATGACCAGTAGCTATGTGATGTTCTCCTCCCGTTCTCGTGCTTCACTAATTAGTCCTCGTGAGCTGCCCTACATGTTCGAGGCACATATGTAATCCTTATGCTGTTTCTATGATGAGTTTGCTGGGATCCGATGGATTATGAGATTATGTTCAGATTGATCTTGAGTAATATATTTGATCTACCTATTTTATATTTATGTTCATAAGTAATTCTTGCATGTTCTCCGTTGTTATTTATTGCTTTGGCCAAGTAATACGTAGTGACTCCAAGAGGGAACGTTATGCTCGATTGTGGGTTCATGCCCCTCGATGACTAGCTTGAGTGACATAAACATGAGTCTAGGGGATGTGTTGTTGCCACAAGGGGAAAAACAATGGTGCTTGTGCCCGCGGGTGCAAGGATTGTTTACTTTACGCAAAGTTCTTTTAATGCAGTTGTCTGTTGCATTGAGTTTACACTATGGGTGGGACTCGCAACTTAATACCAGCGAGATGTTCTGGATAGATATCTCAAGGTGGATGATTAGTAGTAGATATTGATGGGTTTCGGTCTATTTACTTTGGCGTACCGCCCATGCTTTGAACCTCAACCTTTCTTGCAATGTAATCAGCATTGGTTTGCGTTCGTGGTCCTGTCAATTGCCCAGCTGTAATTTGTTTACCTCACATAGCTGTTTTATCGTCTTTTGGGAGAGAGACATCACTAGTGAACATCATGAGACTCCAGTCCATATTACCATCATTGATCACACCCGCTATTTACTTTTCGCTATTATTTACTATTGCAAAACATTATCTATCACTAATATCATTGCTTTTAATCCTTTGTGAACTACAAGGCCGGAGGGATTGACAACCTCTCTGTACTCGTTGGGAGCAAAGTTATTTGTATCTGTGTGCAGGTCCACGTTGATTGCTAATCTGCGCCGTTAGCAATTGACACCTACTTGTTGAACCTAGGAGTCTCTGGGGATTCGATCCTTGGCATCTTTGCTAAGGGAAAACACTTCCACAACACTGCATCTTTCACCTTCCACTTGGGGTAACCAACGAGGGGTTAGAGGCCCATCAGATGGTTAACTCCTACCAACCTCCCCCTAGGAGCATGCGTTGATTGCTTTGTTTTGATGACTCATAGATTTTTGCAATAAGTATATGAGTTCTTATGACTAATGTTGAGTCCATGGATTATACACACTCTCACCCTTCCACCATTGCTAGCCTCTCTTGTACCGTGCAACTTTCGTCGGTGCCATAAACCCACTATATATCCTTCCGAAAAACAGCCACCATATTGTTCCTCAAAACAGCCACCATACCTACCTATCATGGCATTTCCATAGCCATTCCGAGATATTGCCATGCAACTTTCCTCTGTTCCGTTCATATGACACGCATCATATTGTCATATTGCCATGCATGATCATGTAGTTGACATCGTATTTGTGGCAAAGCCACCATGCATAACTTTTCATACATGTCACTTTTGTTTCATTGCACATACCGGTACACCGCCGGAGGCATTCATATAGAGTCATACTTTATTGCTGTAGTATCGAGTTGTAATTTCGTGTTGTAATGAAAGTGTGATGATTATCATTATTAGAGCATTGTCCCATGGTAGGAAAGGCTGAATCTATAAAGCCCCTCCGCAAAAAGAAAAAGAAAAAAAGAAAGGCCAAAGAAAAAAAGAAAGGCCCAAAAATAAAGAAAAAAAAGAAAAAAGAAAGAAAGAAAAATAGACAATTGCTACTAATTTTTTCCACACTTGTGCTTCAAAGTAGCACCATGTTCTTCATTGTAGAGAGTCTCATGTTTAGTCACTTTCATATGCCAGTGGGAATTTTTCATTATAGAACTTGGCTTGTATATTCCAACGATGGGCTTCCTCAAATGCCCTAGGTCTTTGTGAGCAAGCCAGTTGGATGCACACCCACTAGTTTCTTTTGTTGAGCTTTGTAATGCCCAGTATGCGACTATGTCTCCCACGTGTCGAGGCACGACTTAAAGACATAATGGTATACTAGAATGATCTCAAGTATGGTATCTTTGCACAACTCATGTAAAAACAGGGAAGAAAGAGTAAAATGGTAGTTGGCTTACACTCGCCACGTCACACAATGTAATACATTAACATACATCATCCAAATAACATAAGAGTCTGACTACGGACGAAATCCAAAACGAAAGATACCATAAAAGAAACACAAGGTCCCGATCATCCTAGTAAGAGCCACTACTGATCGTCGGGGTAAGATACATAGTAACGTCCACGCTCTTCATCGAACTCCCAATACAGCTCTGAACCACCAGCTGTGTAGTTCTCATCGGTACCTGCATCTAGTGTGGTGTTGAATCTGTGAGCCACAGAGGACTCAGCAATCCCGTTCCCGGGTAGCAATACTATCAAAGCCTTATGTGTGGAAAAGGCTTAAAATAAGGTTGCAACAGCACTAAGCCCTAACTTACGAGTTTAGAGCGAGAAGAGGACAAGTGCCAACGATCGCCAAGTTGATCACGAAGTGATCCTAACTACTCACGATCAAACATAACCCCACCGTGTTCACTTCCCGAACCCCTTCGGAAAGAGACAATCGCGGTTACTCACGCTGGTAGTGTATTCAAGAACATGGTGTCAAGTTATGTACAACCGGATATTAACAAATTCCCATCCGCCACATAACCGCGGATACGGCTTTCAAAAGATCAAACCCAACAGGGGTGTCCCAACTTAGCCCATCACAAGCTCACGATCTGCGGAATCGCAACTCCAAGTTGGGAACACCCGAGTATTCTCGGAATCACGTGCTCAAGATATTCCGACAAAGGTAAAACTAATCCAGCAAGACCTCCCGGCGTGCCGACACCCTGACAGTAGCTGCGTGTATCTAGTCTCAGGCCACGACCGGATGGGACAACCTACAGGAAAATACCAATCCTTGAGTTTCCTCGTGGTGGCCCCGCAGTCTGCCCGGTTGGACCAACACTCATGAGGAGGACTGGCCCGGGTTGTTGATTAAGAACTCGGGTTTATAACTCCCTATGCAAGTTTTAGTTATTAGGCAAATGTAAAACCAAAGTTGGGCCTTGCTGGAAAAGCTTTAGCACTGAGCGAGTTATCGAGGGGGGCCCATAAACCCCAACCGTGTTAGGGACACAAAATCAAGGAACATAACACCGGCTTAACGGTTCCTAGGGTGGCATGAGTGGAAAAAAACACCAAGCAAGAGGCTTAGACTTCCACCCATTACAAATATATAGATGATTTAGTTTAACTGGTTATATATTGTGATATCCCATCAAAAACTTCATCACGAAGCAAGAATCTTCAAGTCTTCACCTGCAACTAACAACACTATAAGAGGGGCTGAGCGATGCGTACTTAGGCAAACAACGGTTTGCTAGGAGGGTGGTTAAAGAGTTTCATGCCAACAATAGGAGGGCTGACAATCAGACATAGGCATCGAGGCAATATCTAAAGAGCGAGACATCTAGCATATGCAAAGATAGTAGTGATATCTGGGTATGGTCATCTTGCCTGTTGATTCCACGGAGGGATTGTAACCTTGCTCCTCAAACTTAGCCTTGGTAGGAACCTCGTACTCCGAATCGGCTCCCGGCTCTACCCAATACAAGAACACAACAACGGCACAACATCAAACACGGTGCAATGCACAATCAACATGATGCAAGTCATAACAAGGGATGCGCGTATGATGTGCGTATGCATGCAGATACTCTTGAGCCTAAGGAGAAGATGATGGAAAAGACCTTATCTTGGGAAACCAAGCAAGCCAGTGGATAGAGGGGAAGATTTCGGTTGAAATCGATATAAAGATCACCGGAAACGGACGCACGGTTTGCAAATGGCAAGCAAAACAATATTCACGCAAAACTGCAGTTTACAGCAACATGGCATCTTTGGAGCAAGAAATAAATATGCTACAGCACTCAAACAAGGAGACGAAGGGCATGGATGTGAAATATACATGATACTTAACAAGCATGAACTTAGAACACACACAAAAACCTACTGGAACACAATTAACCAAGCATGGCAAGTTGCAATAAATTTACAAAAATTCTCATACTTAGTGAAAATTACAAGGCATGGCAGAATTACAATAGATAGGCATGTTTACAAGCATGTGCAACTCAACTCAAAGCATGGCATGGCAAGTTAAGATAACCAATACCAAGAAGACATATTTGAGAAGCTACTCAAAGCAAGAACATGCTTATAGGATGCATAGAACACTAGCTACACTCGTGGCAAATCCGAACTTGTTGATAACATGTTGACAAATACATTTTATAGCCTCTTGAGAGCATGAAAACAACAAGTTACATCAAGCCAACAAGCAAGCAAAAGGCATGACAACAACATACACAACATGCTCTTCAAGAATAACCACATGGCTACTTCTACAACATACTAGAACGTGTCCCAAACACCATGGCAAAAGAGCAAAAGTTTATCCAGACTTAGCAAAATCTGGGCATGCTGACAGATAAATTAATAGCAACTTGAGGGCCTCATAATAACAATCTACAGCATGGCATCATGGCAAACAAGTGCATGGATATCTAGAGCAGAACATATACTTCAAGAAACATCCATTGGACAACCCTAAACATGCATAACAAAGACTGTGGCATCATGGATACATGGCATAAAATTTACCAGATTCACACTTAGCAGAAATTTAAAAACATGATGACATGTTAACAAGCTTGTTGCACTCATATCAATACATATCATGGCATGGGAATGAATCTAACATGTAGATCACATACTCAAGAGAAAAACTCATGTTGACACCTAGCTCATATGACACAAGGGTAAATAAGCACAAGAATGGCAAAACATGATCTTATAACAAGTGCAGAAATTAATCAGCCAAATGCACTTTTGCAACAGAAATAACCATGGCAATATGACACCTAACATGAATGCTACAGCAACCATCATGTAGATCATTTCACGACGAAGATCTGGACATATCATTCACTCCATTCGGATCATCATGCACAAAGTTATCAACTCACGAACATGGCAACAAATTTACACAGACAACAAGTTACAGCAACATGCACTCTTGCCACGAAGATTGAGTCAACAAGATGAACTCTAACATGCATGAAACTGGTACTAACGTGTAGAGCACGACGAGTCGAACATTTCGACATATCATACGCGCAAAACGGAGCTACAAGCACGAAGTAATCACATGGCAAAGGAGGCAACAAATTTACGAAATCCGGGGACTTTGTGGAAATTACCTCCGCGAAAAGTCAACACGGAACGGGACGGAGAGGGACGGAGGGATCCGGGATGGAGCGGGGCATTTGGTTCGCGGGGGTGGTGGATCCGATCCACCCCCGGTGGATCCGGATCGGGGCCGGAGCGGCGGCTCGCCGGAGAGCGGCCGACGACGGCGGCCGGAGGTGAGGTGGCTGGCGGCGGGTGGTGCAGCGGTTCCGGCGGCGAGGGCGGCGGTGCCGACGGAAGGCAAGGCGGCGGGGCGGCGCGGAGATCCGCGGCGGCGGTGGCGATGGCCAGCGCGGCGGTGGCGAAGCGCGCCGGCACGGGAGGCGGCGGCATCTGCGGGCGGGCGGCCGGGCGGAACGGGCCACGGGGGCCGGCGCCGGGCCTTTCGGGCCCGCGGTGGCGCGGTGGGAGGCGGCGGTGGGAGTGAACACGTGGCACGCTGTGAGTCGTCCGGCGCGTCCGAGCGGACGTGTCCGGTCCGTCCCGGACGTGTCCGGCGGCGCGAGGAGGGAGGAGCTAGGGTTTCGTCCGCAAAATGGATGTGGGGAGGCCTATTTATAGATTCTGGGAGCTAGGAAGGTCCAAATGAGGAGTGGTTTTCGCCCACACGATCACGATCCGACGAACGAGAGGATGGGAATGGTTGTGCTGGGTTAGTGGGCTGTTGTGGAGGGGTTCTTGGGCCAAAAGGAAGATGAGGTTTTAACCCACTAGGTTAGCCGTTGGAGTATCAAACGACCTCCAAACGCGATGAAACTTGACAAGCGGCCTACACGTACTAAAACAACAACGCACGACAAGTCTCACCTCATTCCGAGAACGTTACATGGCCACAAACGAAAGAAGGACTCGGGGGTGCCACGGGCACGTGTGTGAGTGTCGGAACTCGAAACGGACAACGGGAAGAGACGAGCGGGACCGGGTGCAAGTGACAACACGAATGCAATGGAATGCACATGATAACATGACATGGATGAAATGCACACACGCACGCAACAAAACGAAGAAACCCAAAATGAAAGAAGAGCCCAGAATGGAATTGATTAAGACAACGAAGATTATATTGCCATAAATGGAAGGTATCACATATGGGATGTTACAAACTCTCCTACACTACAAAAAGATCTCATCCCGAGATCTAGGACTGGAAGAAGGAGGGATACTCAGAACGAATGTGATCTTCTCGTTCCCACGTAGCTTCTCGGTCGGTATGGTGTGACCACTTCACTTTCAAGAATTTGATGGACTTGTTGCGAGTCTTGCGCTCAGTTTCTTCAAGAATAGCAATAGGGTGCTCACGATAAGACAAGTCTTGTTGAAGATCAATCTCCTCGAACGGAATGGTGCGTTCAGATGTCTTGAAGCCCTTGCGGAGTTGAGACACGTGAAACACATCATGAACATTTGCAAAGTTGGAGGGAAGCTCAAGTTGGTAGGCTAGATCGCCTCTTTTGCCAAGAATCTTGAAGGGGCCCACGTATCTCGGAGCAAGATTGCCTTTGATACTGAACCTCTGAGTGCCCTTCATAGGAGAAACACGGAGATAGAGATGGTCTCCAATGTCGAAAGCCAAATCACGATGCTTGCCATCATAGTAGCTCTTTTGACGCGTTTGCGCGGCTTTGAGATTCTCACGCATGACTTTGCACATTTCTTTGGCTTCTGAGATCAAATCATTTCCAAGAAGTTGACGTTCACCAGTCTTGGACCAGTTGAGAGGGGTACGACACTTTCTGCCATAGAGGATTTCAAAAGGAGCTTTTCTGGCACTTGCTTGGAAGCTGTTGTTGTAGGAGAATTCGGCAAACGGGAGACAATCTTCCCATTTCATACCGAAAGAGATGACACAAGATCTCAGCATGTCTTCGAGGATCTGGTTCACTCTTTCAACTTGACCACTAGTCTGAGGGTGAAACGCAGTGCTGAAGCGAATTTTTGTGCCCATGGCTGACTGAAAGGAGTCCCAGAACTTGGATGTGAACAAACTTCCACGGTCTAAGGAGATGACTTGAGGAATGCCATGCAAAGAAACAATTCTGGAGGTGTACAGCTCTGCCAGCTGAGCTGCGTTCATGGTTTCTTTGACTGGAAGAAAAAGAGCTACTTTAGTTAGCTTGTCAATCACTACAAAGATAGAATCATTTCCCTTCTTGGACTTAGGAAACCCAGTGACGAAATCCATTTCAATGTGATCGAATTTCCACTCGGGAATAGGAAGAGGTTGAAGGAGACCGGCTGGACGTTGATGCTCTGCCTTCACTCTTCTGCAGACATCACATTCATTCACGAATTGGGCAATCTCCCTTTTCATGCGAGTCCACCAATATGATTGCTTGAGGTCTTGGTACATCTCGGAACTTCCGGGATGAATCGAGAGGAGGGAGTCATGTGCTTCGTTCATTATGAGCTTCCTGAGATCACCCTTGTGAACCAGAATTCTGTCCTCAAAGAACAAGGTGTCTTTCTCATCAACGCGATAGCACTTGTATTTGGGAGTACCCTTAGCAATACCATGTTTCACTTTCTGCACCATATCATCACTGAGTTGGGCCTCACGGATTTGATCTTCCAAGGTAGGAGCAACTTGAAGGTTTGCAAGAAAGCCATGCGGAACAACTTGGAGGTTGAGCTTCCTGAATGATTCACAAAGTTCAGGCTGGAACGGTTTGAGAAGGATACTGTTGCAATATGCCTTTTTGCTCAAGGCATCTGCAATGACATTGGCCTTGCCAGGTGTGTACTCAATGCTTGGATCATACTCTTGAATCATCTCAACCCAACGAGTCTAGCAAAGGTTAAGGTTTGGCTGTGTGAAGATGTACTTGAAGCTCTTGTTATCGGTGAAGTTGTCCACTTTTCTGCCCAATAGAAGGTGTCTCCACGTGATCATGGCATGTACAACTGCTGCGAGCTCGAGATCATGTGTGGGGTAATTCTTCTCATTTGGTTTCAACTGACGAGAAGTGTATGCCACAATCTTCTTGTCTTGTATGAGAACACCACCAAGACCTTGCAATGAAGCATCACAAAATACTTCATAAGGCTTGGAATCATCTGGAGGAGTAAGAAACAGAGCAGAAATGAGCTTCTCTTTGAGTGTTTTGAATGCCACATCACACTCAGGAGTCCAGGAGTACTTGACATTCTTCTGCAACAGGTTGGAGAGAGGCTTGGCAATCTTGGAGAAGTTCTCAACGAACCTTCTGCAATAGCTAGCGAGACCAAGGAAGCTTCGGAGTTGCTTGACATTCTGCGGGGGTTCCCAGTTGACAATAGCTTCAACTTTCTCGGGGTTCACAAAAATACCCTCGGCAGAGATAATATGGCCAAGATATAAGACTTTATCCAGCTAGAATTCACATTTAGAGAACTTCACATAGAACTTGTGTTCACGAAGCCTGTCAAGGACCAAACGGAGGTGCTTGGCATGGTCTTCTTCATTCTTGGAGAATACCAAGATATCATCCAGATAGACGAGAACAAATTCATTGGTGTAGGGGTTGAATATGAAGTGCATCATCCTTGAGAAGGTGGGTGGAGCATTTGCAAGGTCGAAAGACATGACCGTGTATTCATAGGAGCCATAGCTTGTTCTGAATGCGGTCTTATGAATATCCTCTTCACGGATGCGAATCTGATTGTAACCCATCTGGAGATCGAGCTTCGAGAACACCTTTGCTCCTTTGAGCTGCTCGAACAATTTATTGATATTGGGGAGCGGATACTTGTTCTTTATTGTCTTCTTGTTCAATGGCTGGTAATCAACGCAAAGGCGTTCCGTGCCATCCTTCTTCTTGACAAATAGAACACCACGACCGCAAGGAGAAGCACTAGGCCTGATTAGACCCATACGTTCTTGCTCATCGAGTTGTTTCTTCAGCTCCTTCAACTCATCAGGGGAAAGCTTGTATGGATGCCGACATGCTGGCTCGGTACCGGGCTCGAGTTCAATGACGAATTCAACTTGACGATGGGGAGGCATGCCTGGGAGCTCTTCAGGGAAAACATCTTCATATTCATTGACCACCGGAATCTGAGAAATGGCATTAATCTCGCCCTTGTCATTGAGAGAGAATAGCCTGATTGTGTTATCTCGAGCTGCGAAGATAATCATGTCTTCATCAGGGTGAGTTAGCTTGACCTCCTTGTTTGCACAATCAATATTTGCATCATGCTTGGAGAGCCAATCCATCCCAAGAATGAGATCAATGTCGGAGTTGCCGAGAATAACCGGAGAATCCAGAAAATTGTAATCACCCATATGAATAGATATATCCGGAGCCACTGAGTTGGAAGTCATATGTTTTCCTGGAGAAATAATTGATAACCTCTTTGGCAAGTCCACTGTGCCCACGTTATGCTTGGATGCAAATGGACATGACATGCAGGAAAGTGATGCACTAGAATCAAAAAAGACTTTTGCAGGAATAGAGTTAACTGGAATATTACCAATTATCACATCAGAAGAATTCTCTGCTTGAGCTGCACTCATCAGGTTCACTCTTGCATGCTTGAGATTGTGCTTGACAATAGCATTGCTGATAGGTGGAGGAGGCGGAAGGCGCCTCTGGTTGGTGCACTTGTTGGAATAATAACCCTTCAGACCACATTTGTAGCAAGTGACCTCATAAACTGGACGAGGAGGAGGAACACTTGGTCTTGGAGCTTGGTACTGCGACTTGGACTGGTTGCTTGGGTTGGGTGGGTGGAAGAAACCACGACCACCTGAGTGCTTGTTGTTGCTTGGAGGACGGAGCACTAGAGGAGGCGGTAGCCAGCACTTCTGCTGCTTGGCAACCACTTGAGAAGAAGAGGAGGAGTGAACAGCATCTCTAATCCTCTTTTTGGAAGCTTCACACTTGAGCTGAGCTGCCTCTTGCTTGAAAGCCATATTGTAGAATTGATCAAATTCATCCGGCTCGAACAAGGTGAGAGCTAGTTGGAGTTCATCTTTCAGACCACCTCAGAACTGATAAATCTTGCTCTTGGCATCTGGGATGTCTTGCTTGGCATAACGAGCAAGATTCTGGAACTTGACATTGTATTGATAGACGGACATGGTGCCTTGCTTCAGGTTGCGGAATTGCTCACGCATGCCTTCAATGACACTGGTTGGGATGTGGTGAGAGCGGAAATCCTTGCAGAAGTCAGTCAACGAGATCTCACGTCCACCTCTGGAATCTTTGCACTATTGCCACCAATCAACAGCTTGATCTTTGAGTTGGAAAGTGGCAAACTTGACATAATCCTCAGGTCTCACGTTACTGCATTCAAAGTGCTTTTTGATGTGTGTGATCCAGTCTTCAGCATCTAGCGGATCCACATAGTAACTGAACGACTTCGGTTAGTTTGCCAGGAATTGGTTGAGAGTCGCAAAGTGAGGTTGATTGAACAGATTGCCTTGGCCTTGGTTCCCATGATTGCCTTGATTTGCTTGGTTGGCTTGAAAGTTTTGCATCATTTGCATAAGCATATGGGTGTTCTGGTTGGTCGCTTGCATAATTGCTCTCCATGCCTCAGACGGAGGAGGAGGGGAAGGAGGACGTTCAGGAAGACACTCTTCTTCACCCTCTGTGTTAGGGTTGGGAACCTTCTTAGGAGCCATCCTGAATGAGATGACAACTATTAGCCATTGATGGAAAATTATATGAGCTGAATCAACGGCTAGAAATTGCAACAAAGTCTTCACAAAAAAATTCAAACAAAATGAACGAATGTATTCCACAGTTTAATGGTACAACAATCTTCTCGAGAAGCCACTTGGGAGAACAAAAGGTAAATAAAAACAACAAGGAGCAGATAGAACAACTACATGATAGAAGCTTCGTTCCACATGTTCGTGCTGAAAGCTCATGGAACGTGTTACAAAAGGGTGTTGCAATCCCCGGATCAGCATAGCCAAGGAACCTTTAAGATGCAACTCCCAATTGGAACAACGCCCATAAAACCTCTTCACTCGATGTTGAACCCCAACCTCATACCATGCACTCGTTGGAAGAATGCCTACAAGCTACTAGTGTTGGAAATATGCCCTAGAGGCAATAATAAAAGAGTTATTATTATATTTCCTTGTTCATGATAATCGTTTATTATCCATGCTATAATTGTATTGATTGGAAACTCAAATACATGTGTGGATAAATAGACAAACTTCATGTCCCTAGTAAGCCTCTTCAGGACTAGCTCGTTGATCAAAGATGACCGCGGTTTCCAGGTCATAGACATGAGTTGTCATTTGATAACGGGATCACATCATTAGGAGAATGATGTGATGGACGAGACCCAAACGTTAAACATAGCTTTTGATCGTATCAGTTGTCGCTATAGTTTTCTGCATGTCAAGTATAAGTTCCTATGACCATGAGATCATGTAACTCACTGACACCGTAGGAGTACTTTGTGTGTGCCAAACGTCGCAACGTAACTGGGTGACTATAAAGGTACTCTACAGGTATCTCCGAAGGTGTCTGTTGAGTTGACATGGATCGAGACTGGGATTTGTCACTCCGCGTGACGGAGAGGTATCTCCGGGCCCACTCGGTAATACATCATCTCAATGAGCTCAAAGTGACTAAGTAGTTAGTCACGGGATTATGTATTACGGTAACGAGTAAAGAGACTTGCCGGTAACGAGATTGAACTAGGTATAGAGATACCGACGATCGAATCTCGGGCAAGTAACATACCGACGAGACAAAGGGAACTGTATACGGGATTACCTGAATCCTTGACATCGTGGTTCATCCGATGAGATCATCGAGGAACGTGTGGGAACCAATATGGGTATCCAGATCCCGCTATTGGTTATTGACCTGGGAGTGTCTCGGTCATGTCTGCATGGTTTCCGAACCCGCAGGGTCTACACACTTAAGGTTCGGTGACGCTAGGGTTGTTAGTGAGAACAGTGCATGGTTACCGAAGGTTGTTCGGAGTCCCGGATGAGATCCCAGACGTGACGAGGGTCTCCGGAATGGTCCGGGGACGAAGATTGATATATAGGATGAGAGTGATCGGAGTCCGGAAGTGTTCCGGGGAGTATCGGGGAGTCGTCGGATGACCGAAAGGGGTTTCGGGGGTCCCGGCAAGTGTTGCAGGCCTCATGGGCCACAAGTGGGAGACGCAACAGCCCTCATAGGGCTGTGCGCCCCCCCTAGGGCCCTCACCACCTGCGCCAAGGGGCTGGGCCCCCCTAGGGCTGCCGCACCCCTAGTCTTGGGGGGCAAGGCGCCTGGGGGGGGGGGAACCCTAGCCCTGGCCGCAGCCCTGGCCGCCGCCCCCCCATCTCCCCTTGGCCGCCGCCCCTAGGGGTAAACCCTAGGGCACCCCCTCCCCTCTACTCCCCCTATATAAAGAGAGGCAGAGGGAGGGCAGCCACACACGTTCGTGCCTCGGCGCTGCCCTCCCTCTCCCACAACCATCTTCGTTTTCCCGCAGTGCTTGGCGAAGCCCTGC
Source organism: Secale cereale (assembly GCA_902687465.1). Classification (NCBI taxonomy): domain Eukaryota; kingdom Viridiplantae; phylum Streptophyta; class Magnoliopsida; order Poales; family Poaceae; genus Secale; species Secale cereale. The sequence goes on along the minus strand of LR738711.1, from coordinate 212,943,198 downwards.
TGGAATCCTCCACCACCATCTCCACCACGCCGTCGTGCTGCTGGATTCTCCATCAACCTCTCCTTCCCCCTTGCTGGATCAAGAAGGAGGAGACGTCCCCGAGCTGTACGTGTGAAGAACGCGGAGGCATCGTTGCTTCGGTGCTAGGATCTTCGGCGATCTGAATCGCGGCGAGTACGACTCCATCAACCGCGTTCTTGAACGCTTCCGCTTAGCGATCTACAAGGGTATGTGGATCCAACTCTCCCCTCGTAGATGAATCTCCTAGATTAATCTTGGTGAGCGTAGGAAAATTTTTGTTTCCCATGCAACGTTCCCCAACAGTGGCATCATGAGCTAGGATCTTGCGTAGATGCTTTCACGAGTAGAACACAAAAGGGTTTGTGGACGTTGATGTTTAGATTGCTTCCCTCCTTAGTCTTTCTTGATTCAGCGGTATTATGGGATGAAGCGGCCCGGACCAACTTTACATGTCCACGTAAATGAGACCGGTTCCATCGACAGACATGTGACTTTTGTTGCATAAGATGGCTGGCGGGTGTCTGTCTCTCCTATCTTAGTTGAATCGGAATAGAAAAAGGCGGTCCTTGTAGAAGGTTAAATAGCAACTTAAATATCACCGTTGTGGCTTTGCGTAGGTAAGAAGCGTTCTTGCTAGATACCCATAGCAGCCACGTAAAACATGCAACCACAAATTAGAGGACGTCTAACTTGTTTTTGCAGGGTATGTATGTGATATGATATGGCCAATGACATGATGAGATATATTTGATGTATGAGATGATCATGTTGTAATAGTTAATATCGACTTGCATGTCGATGTATACGGCAACCGGCAGGAGCCATAGGGTTGTCTCTAATTTTTGTATGACCTGCGTGTCAATCATTAAGCGCTTTGTAATGCTTTACTTTATCGCTAAACGGTAGCAATAGTAGTAAGAGCATGGTGGGCGCGCGACAACCCCGATGGCGACACGATGATGGAGATCATGATGATGGGGATCATGGTGTTACGCCGGTGACGATGGAGATCATGCCGGTGCTTTGGAGATGGAGATCAAAAGCACGAGTTGATGGCCATATCATGTCACTTATGATTTGCATGTGATGTTAATCCTTTTATGCATCTTATTTTGCTTAGGACGACGGTAGCATTATAAGATGATCCCTCACTAAAATTTCAAGATAAAATTGTGTTCCCCCCGAGTGTGCGCCGTTGCGAAGGTTCGTCGTTTCGAAGCACCACGTGATGATCGGGTGTGATAGACTCTACGTTCGCATACAACGGGTGCAAGCCAGTTTTGCACATGCAGAACACTCAGGTTAGACTTGACGAGCCTAGCATGTACAGACATGGCCTCGGAACACGGAAGACCGAAAGGTCGAGCATGAGTCATATAGTAGATATGATCAACATGTAGATGTTCACCATTGACACCACCTCATCTCACGTGATGATCGGACTTGGGTTGGTGGATCTGGATCATGTCACGCTCGAATGACCAGAGGGATGTCAATTTGAGTGGGAGTTATAAGTAATTTGATTAGTTAAAAACTCACTTATCATGAACAATAGTCTAAGATGTCTTTGCAAATCTTTTGTTGTAGATGGCTCGCGCAGTAGCTCCCCTGAATTTTAATGCGTTCCTAGAGAAAGCTAAACTGAAAGATGATGGGAGCAACTTTGTGGACTGGCTCCGCAATCTGAGGATCATCCTCACAGCTGCCCAAAAGGTTTATGTCCTAAGTGCACCGCTAGGTGAACCCCCCGCTCCGGCTTCTGTGGACGTTATGAACGCCTGGCAGACGCGCTCGGATGACTACTCAGTTGTGCAGTGTGCCATGTTGTATAGCTTGGAAGGAGGACTTCAAAGGCGTTTTGAACGTCATGGAGCATATGAGATGTTCCAGGAGTTGAAGTTCATCTTTGAAAAGAATGCTAAGATCGAGAGGTATGAGACCACCGATAAATTCTTTGCTTGCAAGATGGAGGAGAATTCGTCTGTCAGTGAGCACTTACTGAAGATGTCTGGGTACTATACCCGCATAGCTGATCTGGGACTTGTGTTCCCGGAGGAGGCTATCATTGACAGAATTCTCCAGTCACTCCCACCTAGCTACAAGAGCTTCATGCAGCAGTATAACATGCAAGGGATGAACAAGTCCATCGCCGAGCTGTTTTCGATGCTGAAAGTCGCTGAGGCAGACATCCAGAAGGAGTATCAAGTGTTGATGGTCAATAAAACTACCAGTTTCAAGAAAAATGGCAAGGGCAAGAAGGGTAACTCTAAGAAGGGTGGCAAGGCAGTTGCTCATCAAGTGAAGAAACCCAAGGCTGGGCCTAAGCCAGAGACTGAGTGATTCTATTGCAAGGGGAACGGCCACTGGAAGCGGAACTGCCCCAAGTATCTGGCAGACAAGAAGGGGGCCAACAACAACAACAAGCAAGGTATATATGATATACATGTTATTGATGTGTACCTTACCAACTCTCGTTGTAGTGCCTGGGTATTTGATACCGGTTCGGTTGCTCACATTTGCAACTCTAAACAGGAACTACGGAATAAACGGAGGCTGGCGAAGGACGAAGTGACGATGCGCGTGGGAAATGGTTCCAAGGTTGATGTGATCGCCGTCGGCACGCTCGCTCTTCGATTACCATCGGGATTAGTTATGAACCTGAATAATTGTTATTTAGTGCCTGCGTTGAGCATGAACATTATATCTGGATCTTGTTTGATGCGAGACGGTTACTCATTTAAATCAGAGAATAAAGGTTGTTCTATTTATATGGGTAATATCTTTTATGGTCATGCACCCGAAGTTAGGGGTTTATTCTTATTGAATCTCGATAGTGATGATACACATGTTCATAACATTGATGCCAAAAGATGTAGAGTTGATAATGATAGTACCACTTTCTTGTGGCACTGCTGTCTGGGTCATATCGGCGTCAAACGCATGAGGAAGCTCCATGCTGATGGACTTTTGGAGTCTCTTGATTTTGAATCACTTGACACATGCGAGCCGTGTCTCATGGGCAAGATGACTAAGACCCCGTTTTCAGGATCAATGGAACGGGCAAGTGACTTATTGGAAATCATACATACTGATGTGTGTGGCCCGATGAGTGTCACGGCGCGCGGTGGATATCCTTATTTTCTCACCTTCACTGACGACTTAAGTAGATATGGGTATATTTACTTGATGAAGCATAAGTCTGAAACGTTTGAAAAGTTCAAGCAATTTCAGAGTGAAGTTGAGAATCATCGTAACAAGAAGATCAAGTTCCTACGATCAGATCGAGGGGGAGAGTATCTGAGTTATGAGTTTGGCAATCACTTAAGAAAATGTGGAATTGTTTCACAGTTGACGCCACCTGGAACACCACAGCGTAATGGTTTGTCCGAACGTCGTAATCGAACCCTATTAGATATGGTGCGTTCTATGATGTCTCTTGCCGATTTGCCACTATCGTTCTGGGGATATGCGTTAGAGACAGCTGCATTCACTTTAAATAGGGCTCCATCTAAGTCCGTTGAGATAACACCGTATGAACTATGGTTTGGTAAGAAACCTAAGTTGTCTTTTCTCAAAGTTTGGGGTTGCGATGCTTATGTCAAAAGGCTTCAGCCAGAAAAGCTCGAACCCAAAGCGGACAAATGTGTCTTCATAGGATACCCAAAAGAGACAGTTGGGTACACCTTCTATCTCAGATCCGAGGGCAAAGTGTTTGTCACTAAGAACGGGTCCTTTCTCGAGAAAGAGTTTCTCTCGAAAGAATTGAGTGGGAGGAAGGTAGAACTTGATGAGGTTATTGAACCTCTGCTTCAACCAGAGAGTAGCGCAGCACAGAAAGATGTTTTTGTGGAGCCTGCAACGGTTGAAGAGGAAGCCAATGATGATGATCAAGAAGCTTCTGATCAAGTTACTGCCGAACCTCGTAGGTCGACAAGGGTACGCACTGCACCTGAGTGGTATGGTAACCCTGTCTTGGAGGTCATGTTGTTGGACAACAGTGAACCTACGAGCTATGGAGAAGCGATGGTGGGCCCGGATTCCGACAAATGGTTAGAGGCCATGAAATCCGAGATGGGATCCATGTATGAAAACAAAGTATGGACTTTGGAAGTATTACCTGAAGGGCGGAAGGCCATTCGGAATAAATGGATTTTTAAGAGGAAGACGGACGCTGACGGCAATGTCACCGTGTATAAAGCTCGACTTGTGGCAAAGGGTTTTTCATAAGTTCAAGGAATTGACTACGATGAGACTTTCTCACCCGTAGCGATGCTTAAATCCGCCCGAATCATGTTAGATATAGCTGCATATTTCGATTATGAAATTTGGCAGATGGATGTCAAAACAGCGTTCCTTAACGGTTTTCTTAAGGAAGAGTTGTATATGATACAACCGGAAGGTTTTGTCGATCCAGAGAATGCTGACAAAGTTTGCAAACTCCAGCGTTCCATTTATGGGCTGGTGCAAGCATCTCGGAGTTGGAATCTTCGCTTTGATGAGGTGATCAAAGCGTTTGGGTTTGTACAAGTTTACGGAGAAGCTTGTATTTACAAGAAAGTGAGTGGGAGCTCTATAGCGTTTCTAATATTATATGTGGATGACATATTGCTGATTGGAAACAATATAGAATTTTTGGATAGCGTGAAGGGATATTTGAACAAGAGTTTTTCGATGAAGGATCTCGGTGAAGCTGCTTTCATATTGGGCATCAAGATCTATAGAGATAGATCAAGACGCTTGATAGGACTTTCACAAAGTACATACCTTGATAAAGTTTTGAAGAAGTTCAAAATGGATCAATCCAAGAAGGGGTTCTTGCCGGTATTGCAAGGTACAAAGTTGAGTAAGACTCAATGCCCAGTGACTGCGGAAGATAGAGAAAAGATGAGTGTCGTCCCCTATGCTTCAGCCATAGGCTCTATCATGTATGCAATGCTGTGCACAAGACCAGATGTCAGCCTTGCCATAAGTATGGCCGGAAGGTTTCAAAGTAATCCTGGTATGGATCACTGGACAACGGTCAAGAATATCCTAAAGTACCTGAAAAGGACTAAGGAAATGTTTCTTGTTTATGGAGGTGATCAAGAGCTCGTCGTAAAGGGTTACGTCGATGCAAGCTTTGACACTGATCCGGATGACTCTAAGTCTCAAACCGGATACATATATATTCTCAACGGGGGAGCGGTAAGCTGGTGCAGTTCCAAGCAAAGCGTGGTAGCCGATTCTACATGCGAAGCAGAGTACATAGCTGCCTCGGAGGCGGCAAAGGAAGGTGTCTGGATGAAGGAGTTCATGACAGATCTTGGAGTTGTGCCTAGTGCACTGAACCCAATGACTCTGTTTTGTGACAACACTGGTGCCATTGCTCTAGCCAAGGAACCAAGGTTTCACAAGAGGACCAGACACATAAAGCGACGCTTCAATTCCATCCGCGATTCAGTCAAGGAGGAGGACATAAGCATTTGCAAAGTACACACGGATTTGAATGTTGCAGATCCGTTGACTAAGCCTCTTCCACGGGCTAAGCATGATCAACACCAAGACTCTATGGGTGTTAGATTCATTACCTTGTAATGCTAGATTATTGACTCTAGTGCAAGTGGGAGACTGTTGGAAATATGCCCTAGAGGCAATAATAAAAGAGTTATTATTATATTTCCTTGTTCATGATAATCGTTTATTATCCATGCTATAATTGTATTGATTGGAAACTCAAATACATGTGTGGATAAATAGACAAACTTCATGTCCCTAGTAAGCCTCTTCAGGACTAGCTCGTTGATCAAAGATGACCGCGGTTTCCAGGTCATAGACATGAGTTGTCATTTGATAACGGGATCACATCATTAGGAGAATGATGTGATGGACGAGACCCAAACATTAAACATAGCTTTTGATCGTATCAGTTGTCGCTATAGTTTTCTGCATGTCAAGTATAAGTTCCTATGACCATGAGATCATGCAACTCACTGACACCGTAGGAGTACTTTGTGTGTGCCAAACGTCGCAACGTAACTGGGTGACTATAAAGGTACTCTACAGGTATCTCCGAAGGTGTCTGTTGAGTTGACATGGATCGAGACTGGGATTTGTCACTCCGCGTGACGGAGAGGTATCTCCGGGCCCACTCGGTAATACATCATCTCAATGAGCTCAAAGTGACTAAGTAGTTAGTCACGGGATTATGTATTACGGTAACGAGTAAAGAGACTTGCCGGTAACGAGATTGAACTAGGTATAGAGATACCGACGATCGAATCTCGGGCAAGTAACATACCGACGATACAAAGGGAACTGTATACGGGATTGCCTGAATCCTTGACATCGTGGTTCATCCGATGAGATCATCGAGGAACGTGTGGGAACCAATATGGGTATCCAGATCCCGCTATTGGTTATTGACCTGGGAGTGTCTCGGTCATGTCTGCATGGTTTCCGAACCCGCAGGGTCTACACACTTAAGGTTCGGTGACGCTAGGGTTGTTAGTGAGAACAGTGCATGGTTACCGAAGGTTGTTCGGAGTCCCGGATGAGATCCCGGACGTGACGAGGGTCTCCGGAATGGTCCGGGGACGAAGATTGATATATAGGATGAGAGTGATCGGAGTCCGGAAGTGTTTCGGGGAGTATCGGGGAGTCGTCGGATGACCGAAAGGGGTTTCGGGGGTCCCGGCAAGTGTTGCGGGCCTCATGGGCCACAAGTGGGAGACGCAACAGCCCTCATAGGGCTGTGCGCCCCCCCTAGGGCCCTCACCACCTGCGCCAAGGGGCTGGGCCCCCCCTAGGGCTGCCGCACCCCTAGTCTTGGGGGGCAAGGCGCCTGGGGGGGGGGGGAACCCTAGCCCTGGCCGCAGCCCTGGCCGCCGCCCCCCCCATCTCCCCTTGGCCGCCGCCCCTAGGGGTAAACCCTAGGGCGCCCCCTCCCCTCTACTCCCCCTATATAAAGAGAGGCAGAGGGAGGGCAGCCACACACGTTCGTGCCTCGGCGCTGCCCTCCCTCTCCCACAACCATCTTCGTTTTCCCGCAGTGCTTGGCGAAGCCCTGCTGGAATCCTCCACCACCATCTCCACCACGCCGTCGTGCTGCTAGATTCTCCATCAACCTCTCCTTCCCCCTTGCTGGATCAAGAAGGAGGAGACGTCCCCGAGCTGTACGTGTGAAGAACGCGGAGGCACCGTTGCTTCGGTGCTAGGATCTTCGGCGATCTGAATCGGGGCGAGTACGACTCCATCAACCGCGTTCTTGAACGCTTCCGCTTAGCGATCTACAAGGGTATGTGGATCCAACTCTCCCCTCGTAGATGCATCTCCTAGATTGATCTTGGTGAGCGTAGGAAAATTTTTGTTTCCCATGCAACGTTCCCCAACAACTAGAAGAACCCACCTATTAATTCCCGAAGGTTTCCGGTTATGCAATCTGGTGTTGGGGATACAGGGGAAGCACCGCGCACTCAACTCTAATCCTACATCCAGCTGTATCCATCCTTCAGCACATAACCAGTCATCCTCGGAAACTGTTTACCTCGGACCTTCGAAATGCATCCGCTATACAAGCTGTGGCAATACTCCCGAACTATCCCACCAGTACTAGGTGACGTCAGGGTTATCTCACCACTATCCGCATAAAAGAGTTTTCGATGTCGGCCGTCTTAAGTATTCTAGAACCGCTGCGATACATTTGTGATGACAACACCTCGGAGCTCAACTCCCCGGGACACTGCCACAACCTCTAAATGATAGGAGGCATCGAGAACAATGTTCTCGTCACAAAGATATCAGAACAATCCAAACAATACTCGCGTGATCCAAAAAAAATTAGTGGATTTTTGAGAGTAGAAGGGATGAAGGGATGAGGAGTAAAAAGAAATCCTACTCTCCGATATATATATATATATATATATATATATATATATATATATATATATATATATATATATATAGGACTCAAAACATTTTTATGTGTGTGCCTAGACTCAACCGTCAACGAATCGATCAATCAGGGGGGCTCCTAGGTCGGAGAACACTCTGAATACCAACTTGTAATGCCCAATATGCGACTATGTCTCCCACGTGTCGAGGCACGACTTCAAGACATAATCGCATACTAGAATGATCTCAAGTATGGTATCTTTGCACAACTCATGTAAAAACAGGGAAGAAAGAGTAAAATGGTAGTTGGCTTAGACTCGCCACGTCACACAATGTAATACATTAATATACATCATCCAAATAACATCAGAGTCCGACTATAGACGAAATCCAAAACGAAACATACCATAAAAGCAACACAAGGTCCCGATCATCCTAGTAAGAGCCACTACTGATCGTCGGGGTAAGATACATAGTAACGTCCACGCTCTTCATCGAACTCCCAATACAACTCTGAAGCACCACCTGTGTAGTGATCATCGGTACCTGCATCTGATGTGGTGTTTAATCTGTGAGCCACAGAGGACTCAGCAATCCCGTTCCTGGGTAGCAATACTATCAAAGCCTTAGGTGTGGAAAAGGCTTAAAACAAGGTTGCAGCAGCACTAAGCACTAACTTACGAGTTTAGAGCGAGAAGAGGACAAGTGCCAACGATCGCCAAGTTGATCACGAAGTGATCCTAACTACTCACGATCAAACATAACCCCACCGTGTTCACTTCCCGAACCCCTTCGGAAAGAGACCGTCACGGTTACTCACGCTGGTAGTGTACTCAAGAACATGGTGTCAAGTTCTCTACAACCAGATATTAACAAATTCCCATCTGCCACATAACCGCAGGCACGGCTTTCGAAAGATCAAACCCTGCAGGGGTGTCCCAACTTAGCCCATCACAAGCTCACGATCTGCGGAGTCGCAACTCCAAGGTGGGAAGACCCGAGTATTCTCGGAATCCCGTGCTCAAGATATTCCGACAAAGGTAAAACTAATCCAGCAAGACCTCTCGGCGTGCCGACACCCTGACAGTAGCCGCGCGTATCTATTCTCAGGCCACGACCGGATGGGACAACCTACAGGAAAATACCAATCCTCGAGTTTCCTCGTGGTGGCCCCGCAGTCTGCCCGGTTGGACCAACACTCATGAGGAGCACTGGCCCGGGTTGTTGAATTACAACGGATAGGCATGTTTACAAGCTTGTGCAACTCAACTCAAAGCATGGCATGGCAAGTTAAGGTAACCAACAGCAACAAGACATATTTGAGAAGCTACTCAAAGCAAGAACATGCTTATAGGATGCATAGAACACTAGCTACACTCGTGGAAAATCTGAACTTGTTGATAACATGCTGACAGATACATTTTATAGCCTCTTGCGAGCATGAAAACAACAAGTTACATCAAACCAACATGCAAGCAAAAGGCATGGCAGCAACATACACAACATGCTCTTCAAGAATAACCACATGGCTACTTCTACAACATACTAGAATGTGTCCCAAACACCATGGCAAAAGAACAAAAGTTTATCCAGACTTAGCAAAATCTGGGCATGCTGACAGATAAAATTTATAGCAACTTGAGGGCCTCATAATAACAATCTACAGCATGGCATCATGGCAAACAAGTGCATGGATATATAGAGCATAACATATACTTCAAGAAACATCCATTGGACAACCCTAAACATGCACAACAAAGACTGTGGCATCATGGATACATGGCATAAAATTTACCAGATTCACACTTAGCAGAAATTTATAAACATGATGACATGTTAACAAGCTTGTTGCACTCATATCAAGACATATCATGGCATGAGAATGAATCTAACATGTAGAGCACATACTCAACAGCAAAACTCATGTTGACACCTAGCTCTTATGACACAAGGGTAAATAAGCACAAGCATGGCAAAACATGATCTCATAACAAGTGCAGAAACTTATCAACCAAATGCACTTTTGCAATAGAGATAACCATGGCAATATGACACCTAACATGAATGCTACAACAACCATCATGTAGAGCATTTCACAGCGAAGATCTGGACATATCATTCACTCCATTCGGATCATCATGCACAAAGTTATCAACTCACGAACATGGCAACAAATTTACACAGACAACAAGTTACAGCAACATGCACTCTTGCCACGAAGATTGAGTCAACAATATGAACTCTAACATGCATGAAACTGGTACTAACGTGTAGAGCACGACGAGACGAACATTTCGACATATCATACGCGCAAAATGGAGCTACAAGCACGAAGTTATCACATGGCAAAGGAGGCAACAAATTTACGGAATCCAGGGACTTAGTGGAAATAACCTCCGTGAAAAGTCAACGCGGGATGGGACGGAGCGGGACGGAGGGATCCGGGATGGAGCGGGGCGTTTGGTTCGCGGGGGTGGTGGATCTGATCCACCCCCGGTGGATCCGGATCGGGGCCGGAGCGGCCGGCGACGGCTGCCGAAGGTGAGGTGGTCAGCGGCGGGTGGTGCGGCGGTGCGGGCGGCGGAGGGCGGCGGAGCGGGCGGCGGTGCCGGCGGAAGGCGAGGCAACGCGGAGATCCGCGGTGACGGCGGCGATGGCCGGTGCGGCGGCGGCGAAGTGCGCCGGCGCGGGAGGCGGCGGGGTCTGCGGGCAGCGGCCGGGCGGAACGGGCCACGGGGGCCGGCTCCGGGCTGGCGGGCCTGCGGTGGCGCGGTGGGAGGCGGCGGTGGGAGTGGACACGTGGCACACTGTGATTCGTCAGGCGCGTCCGGGCGGACGTGTCCGGTCCGTCCCGGACGTGTCCGGCGGCGCGAGGAGGGAGGAGCTAGGGTTTCGTCCGCAAAATGGATGTGGGGAGGCCTATTTATAGATTCTGGGAGCTAGGAAGGTCCAAATGAGGAGCGGTTTTCGCCCACACGATCACGATCCGACAACCGAGAGGATGGGAGTGGTTGTGCTAGGTTAGTGGGTTGTTGTGGAGGGGGTCTTGGGCCAAAAGAAAGAGGAGCTTTTAGCCCACTAGGTTAACCGTTGGAGTATCAAACGACCTCCAATCGCGATGAAACTTAACAGGCGGCCTAAACGTACTAAAACAACAACGCACGACAAGTCTCACCTCATTCTGAGAACGTTACACGACCACAAACTAAAGAAGGACTCGGGGGTGCCACGGGCACGTGTCTGAGTGTCAGAACTCGAAGCGGACAATGGGAAGAGACGACCGAGACCGGGTGCAAGTGACAACACGAATGCAATGCAATGCACATGATAACATGACATGGATGAAATGCACACACACACGCGACAAAACAAAGAAACCCGAAATGAAAGAAGAGCCCAGAATGGAATTGATTAAGACAACGAAGATTATATTTCCATAAATGGAAGGTATCACATATGGGATGTTACAAACTCTCCTACACTACAAAAAGACTTCAAGACATCAGAACGCACCATTCTGTTCGAAGAGATTGATCTTCAACAAGACTTGTCTTATCGTGAGCACCCTGTTGCTATTCTTGAAGAAACTGAGCGCAAGACCCGCAACAAGTCCATCAAATTCTTGAGAGTGTAGTGGTCACACCATATCGACCAAGGAGCTACGTGGGAACGAGAAGATCACCTTCGTTCCAAGTATCCCTCCTTCTTCCAGTCCTAGATCTTGGGACGAGATCTTTTTGTAGTGTAGGAGAGTTTGTAACACCCCATATGTGATACCTTCCATTTATGGCAATATAATCTTCGTTGTCTTAATCAATTCCATTCTGGGCTCTTCTTTCATTTTGGGTTTCTTCGTTTAGTCGCGTGCGTGTGTGCATTTCATCCATGTCATGTTATCATGTGCATTGCATTCCATTCGTGTTGTCACTTGCACCCGGTCCCGCTCGTCTCTTCCTGTTGTCCATTTCGAGTTCCGACACTCACACACGTGCCCATGGCACCCCCGAGTCCTTCTTTCGTTTGTGGCCATGTAATGTTCTCGGAATGAGGTGAGACTTACCGTGCGTTGTTGTTTTAGTACGTGTAGGCCGCCTGTCAAGTTTCATCGCGTTTGGAGGTCGTTTGATACTCCAACGGTTTACCTAGTGGGCTAAAAGCTCCTCTTCCTTTTGGCCCAGGACCCCCTCCACAACAGCCCACTAACCCATCACAACCACTCCCATCCTCTCAGTCGTCGGATCGTGATCGTGTGGGGGAAAACCGCTCCTAATTTGGACCTTCCTAGCTCCCAGAATCTATAAATAGGCCTCCCCACGTCCATTTTGCGGACGAAACCGCTCCTCATTTTGGGACACTATATGATTTTATAGGGATTACTTTCTTTAGCCATGGTATTTTGAGAATACATGATTGCTTTGTTAGTATTGCTTGAAGTATTGTTATTTCTTATGTCAATATAGACTTTTATCTTGAATTTTCACATCTGAACATTCTTGCCACAATTAAGAGAATTACATTGAAAAACTATATTGGTTAGCATTCCACATCAAAAATTCTTTCTTTATCATTTACCTACTCGAGGACGAGCAGGAATTAAGCTTGGGGATGCTTGATACGTCTCCAACGTATCTATAATTTTTGATTGTTCCATGCTATTATTTATGAAGTCTTGGATGTTTAATGGGCTTTATCATTCACTTTTATATCATTTTTGGGACTAACCTATTAACCCAAAGGCCCAGTCCAGATTGCTGTTTTTTTTGCCTATTTCAGGGTTTTGCAGAAAAATAATATCAAACGGAGTCCAAACGGAATTAAACCTTTGCGAGAGATATTTTTGGAGAAAATCACGCACAGGAAACTTCAGGACCAAGTCAGAGGACAGAGGGGCTGTCCTCGAGGGTGGGGGCGCGCCCCCTACCTCGAGGCTGCCTCGAGTGGCCCCCGGTGCCCTCCTTCTTCCTATATATATATCCACGTATCCCAGAAACTCCATACGTAGAGAGAAAACCCTAATTCCACCGCCGTAGCTTCTGTTCCCGTGGAGATCCCATCTTGGAGCCTGTTCCGGAGCTCCACCGGAGGGGGATCCATCACGAAGGCCTTCATCATCATCATCATCGCCCTCTCCGTGAGTTGAGAGTAGTTTACCATACACCTCGGGTCCATAGCTAGTATCTAGATGGCTTCTTCTCTCTCTCTCGGGATATCAATACAAAGTTCTCCTCAGTCTTTGAGGAGATCTATTCGATGTAATCTCTTTTTGTGGTGTGTTTGTTGAGATCCAATGAATTGTGAGTTTATGATCAAGGTTATCTATGAAAGATATTTGGTTCTTCTCTGAACTTTTTATGTGTGCTCATAATATCCTTGCAAGTCTCTTCAAATTATCGATTTGGTTTGGCCTACTAGATCTATAGTTCTTGCAATGGGAGAAGTGCTTGGCTTTGGGTTCAATCTTGCGGTGTCCATTCCCACTGACAGTAGGGGAAACAAGGCACGTATTGTATTGTGGCCATCGAGGATAAAAAGATAGGGTTTACATCATATTGCTTGAGTTTATCCCTCTACATCATGTCATCTTGCTTAAGGCGTTACTCTGTTCGTATGAACTCAGTACACTATATGCATGCTGGATAGCGGTCGATGTGTGGAGTAATAGTAGTAGATGCAGAATCGTTTCGGTCTACTTGTCTCGGACGTGATGCCTATATACAATGATCATGCCTAGATAGTCTCATAATTATTTGCTTTTCTATCAATTGCTCGACAGTAATTTGTTTACCCGCCGTAGAATATCGCTATCATGAGAGAAGCCACTAGAGAAAACTATGGCCCCCGGGTGTGTTCTCAACATATCAATCTACATCTACTTTACTCTACCGCTTTTATTTGTTGTTTTATTAAACTAATAATAGCAAAATTATAAACTATCATCTCTATCAGATCTCACTCTCGTAAGTGACCGTAAAGGGATTAACAACCCCTTATCGCGTTGGTTGCGAAGTTCTTATTTGTTTGTGCAGGTGCGAGGGACTCGCGCGTGGTCTCCTACTGGATTGATACCTTGGTTCTCAAAAACTGAGGGAAATACTTGCGCTACTATGCTGAATCTCCCTTTCCTCTTTGAGGGAATACAACGCAAGCTCAAGAGGTAGCACTGGACGCCCAAATTTGTGTCCTCACCACAGACCTGCACGCAATACCTGAACATTCTTCTTATATTACGAATTTGTATCATATACACTGAACTTTAGATCTGAAATTCTAGTACTAATAGCTCATCTATCTATACAAGGAAATCTAGCAGATCAGAGGAGAGGAAAGACAGATGCTATGTGTACCTTTGCAAGAGCCCTTGAGCAGAGGGATGCCACCATGGCTAGATGGAGGGGACCAGTGGCTAGGGCGAAGCCGGGGAAGGATGAGGGGAGCCGATTAGGATGGAAAGCAGCTGGGCAGCGAGCTATCTGCCGCCAGCTGCAGGCTTGCCCCCTTGGACCACATGAAGGCCACCGCTGTTTATCCGCCTTCAGGCCAGGGAGCCGGAGCCGAGGAAGATCCATGCAGAGGCGATGGTACGCGGCTCTCCTGATTCATGTTGTAGCCTGCACGCACCTCTCGGCCCGCCAGCCGGAGTGGCGACGTAGCGCGTTGTGGTATCTCGGGTGGAGGTTGGATGGTAGCATCAGGCCATGTACAATGGAAGGTGCTTGCGGCAGATGCTTAGAGAAATAAACCAATCTTTCTCTAAGCACCGGTGCTTACTTATAGAGGGTAGATGCTTATTTATGCGTCTGTCCTGTAGAAATAAGCACGGGTGCTTAAGAAAAACTCGGTTTATTTTGCTAAGCATCTCCCATTGTACAAGGCCTCTAGAGGAGAGATGGGTCTATTGGTGAGGAGTGGTTTGGGCACAACCGTGATTGGAGAGACCCACGCCAAGGGGGGATTTGTATACGCACATAGATCGGTAGAGCCACGACACGGGATTGAGCCATAATTTTCGGGAGAGACAGAGATAGCCCAGTCAAAGCAGTGGGCGGTCAAAGCGGTGGAGGTCACGAATGCTCTAGAGAGAACAGAGAAGATTGTTACGTCCACGTGTAAGTAGTTCTCGTGCGTCCCTGGTAACACGCATAAATCGTTAGATGCAGTAAAAGAATCCAAAAAAACCAGGTAAGTCAAACCCTTACTGGCCTAGTCTTCTTAGTGTAAATGAACACAAAAGCACCAACAATTATATGTATATTCTCATCCCACAACACCTAAAAGTACCCAGTTCTGATTCATACTGCTAGCGAACAAATTAAGAGGTGCTTCAGATTTTCTAACTATTTGAGTATGTTGTGGGACCCATGCTCATCGTTTAATTGAAATAAAACCTTAGGAAAGTATTGTAGTATTTTAAGTCACAATAAAGCAGATGGCCTTAGCATACCTTGTCACCCACATCCATTTAACACTTGATTCCCGCAGATGCTTCTACAAACGAATCAATGCGGTGATAAAAAATTTAACGTTAGTGAAGAGGAGATAAACCTTCACCTGAGCTTGAAGAAATAAAATAGGATGAGCTCACCTTTGATCTGCAATAGCACTTCCTCAATCATACAGTACACAAAACAACTTCTAGTTCATAAGTGAGCAAACATACTGAAGGTCCTCAAAATATGAAAATGTTGATTTTTGGAGGGGAAATGTGAGTGTTGCCCCTGGAAACGTGAGCAGCCGTACTATCAAATATTGCCATACTGGCATAGCTTGCTATATTTATTGTAACAATGGAACAACCTCTTCACGGTGGTGTACAGTTGTGCTGCCTACACAAGATCAAAATGACAAGCTCTGTAAATAAATTTTCTCTTTGCAATATTCTAGTGCAAGAAAAATAGATGGTTCGAAGAAGTTAAATATAAATAGGGATTTAGAAAACCATATATAACATAAAAATGAAAATGCAGAAACAAACATGAACGGGAGAAAGAGATGATTGAACCCTTTCTTTTTCGTCAAGTTCTTCCACAAGAATCTTTCTCTTCTTTTATATCTTAGATATGAAATTCCACAAGATTATTTCTCATCTTTTCTATCTCAGATCTGAGAAAACACAAATTGAGAAATTGAAATCATAGAATCAGAGAACTGAGATATAATAACTAGGGGAGGAGGAGGGGGGAGGGGAGCAACCTAGATTGGGGATGGGGATGGTGATGTTGGAGGACGAGCTTTGATGTCTACTACACAACCTTCTTCTTGTAGACGTTGTTGGGCCTCAAAGTGCAGAGGTTTGTACGACAGTAGCAAATTTCCCTCAAGTGGATGACCTAAGGTTTATCAATCCGTGGGAGGCGTAGGATGAAGATGGTTGCTACTTCTCGAGTTTGCGTTGTATTCCCTCGAAGAGGAAAGGGAGATGCAGCACAGTAGCGTAAGTATTTCCATCAGTTTTTGAGAACTAAGGTATCAATCCAGTAGGAGACCACGCGCGAGTCCCTCGCACCTGCACAAACAAATAAGAACTTTGCATGCAACGTGATAAGGTGTTGTCAATCCCTTTACGGTCACTTACGAAAGTGAGATCTGATAGAGATGATAGTTTATATTTTTGGTATTTTTGTTTATAAGAACAGAAAGTAAAAGCAGAAAAAGTAAAGTAGATGTAGATTGATATGTTGAGAATAGACTTGGGGGCCATAGTGTTCTCTAGATGATAGTTTATATTTTTGGTATTTTTGTTTATAAGAACAGAAAGTAAAAGCAGAAAAAGTAAAGTAGATGATAGTTCTGTCATGATAGCGATATTCTACGACGGGTAAACAAATTACTGTCAAGCAATTGATAGAAAAGTGAATAATTATGAGACTATCTAGGCATGATCATTGTATATAGGCATCACGTCCGAGACAAGTAGACCAACTCCTGTGTGCATCTACTACTATTACTCCACACATCGACCGCTATCCAGCATGCATCTAGTGTATTGAGTTCATAAGAACAGAGTAACGCCTTAAGCAAGATGACATGATGTAGAGGGATAAAATTAAACTTAGTGATATAAACCCCATCTTTTTATCCTCGATGCAACAATACAATACGCGCCTTGCTGCCCCTACTGTCACTGGGAAAGGACACCGCAAGATTGAACCCAAAGCCAAGCACTTCTCCCATTGCAAGAACTATAGATCTAGTAGGCCAAACCAAACTAGTAATTCGAAGAGACTTGCAAGGATATTATGAGCACACATAAAGAGTTCAGAGAAGAACCAAATATTTCTCATAGATAATCTTGATCATAAACTCGCAATTCATCGAATCTCGACAAACACACCGCAAAAAGAGATTACATCGAATAGATATCCTCGAAGACCGAGGAGAACTTTGTATTGAAATCTAGAGAGAGAGAAGAAGCCATCTAGATACTAGCTATGGACCCCAAGGTCTGTGCTAAACTACTCACAACTCATGGTGAGGGCGATGATGATGATGTAGAAGCACTCCGTGATGGATCCCCCCTCCGGCGGAGCTCCGGAACATGCTCCAAGATGGGATCTCACGGGAACAGAAGGTTACATTGGTGGAATTAGGGTTTTCTCTCTGTTACTGATGGTTTTGGGATACGTAGACTTATATAGGAGGAAGGAGGACACCACGGGACGCTCGAGGGGCCCACGAGGTAGGGGGCGCGCCCTGGCAAGGGGGGCGCACTCCCACCCTCGTGGGCACCTCGTGGTTCCCGTGACGTGGTTCTCAAGTCTCTCGTGCGTGATTTTTTTCAAAAATATCTCTCCCGAAGGTTTCATTCCGTTTGGACTCCGTTTGACATTCCTTTTGTGCAAAACCCTGAAACAGGCAAAAAACAGCAATCTGGACTGGGCCTTTGGGTTAGTAGGTTAGTCCCAAAAATGATATAGAAGTGTATGACAAAGCTCATTAAACATCCAAGACATCATAAATAATAGCATGGAACAATAAAAATTTATAGATATGTTGGAGACGTATCAAGCATCCCCAACTTTAATTCATGCTCGTCCTCGAGTAGGTAAATGATAAAAAAAGAATTTTTGATGTGGAATGCTAACCAACATAGATTTTCAATGTAATTCTCTTAATTGTGACATGAATGTTCAGATCTGAAAGATTCAAGACAAAAGTCTATATTGACATAAGAAATAATAATACTTCAAGCATACTAACAAAGCAATCATGTCTTCTCAAAATACTATGGCTAAAGAAATTTATCCCAACAAAATCATATAGTCTGGCTATGCTCCCTCTTCATCACACAAAATATTCATATCATGCACAACCCTGATTTCAGCCAAGCACTTGTTTTTATACTCTATTTTTTCAAACCTTTCAACTTTCAAGCAATACATGAGTGTGAGCCATGGACATAGCACTATGGCTGGAATAGATAGGTGGTTGTGGAGAAGACAAAAGGAGGGAGATAGTCTCACATCAACTAGGCGTATCAACGGGCTATGGAGATGCCCATCAATAGATATCAATGTGAGTGAGTAGGGATTGCCATGCAACGGATGCACTAGAGCTAAATATGTATGAAAGCTCAACAAAAGAAACTAGTGGGTGTGCATCCAACTTGCTTCACTACAGGAATCAGCTTCTTTGCCGACTGCCATGGCAGTCGGCAAAGGCATGAATGGCAGTCGGCAAAGCTCTTTGCCGACTGCTAGCAGTCGGCAAACAGTCCGGCTGAATTAGCGGCGGTAAAGGCCTTCTTTGCCGTCTGCTTCATAGAAGCAGTCGGCAAAGCTCTTTGCCGTCAGCCGTTTGCGGCCAGCAGACGGCAAAGAGCGTAGACGGCAGTGAGGTGAGGTGGGAGCCGTTAGGGGTTAACGGCGTGGTTTGCCGTCAGCCGGCAGACGGCAAAGAGGCTAAGGTCTTTGCCGTCTGCTGGCAGACGGCAAAGAGGCCAAATAGGAGTCACTGGGAAGCTGCCACGTGGCCTTTTTTGCCGTCTGCTGGCCGTCGGCAAAGACCTTAGCCTCTTTGCCGACTGCCGGCAGTCGGCAAAATGCCCAAATAGGCAACCAGTGTTCCCAGGTTGAACAGGGAGCTGCCACGTGGCATTCTTTGCCGACTGCTTGCTGTCGGCAAAGAGCTTTGCCGTCTGCTAGCAGTCGGCAAAGCTCTTTGCCGACTGCTGGCAGACGGCAAAGAGCCTATATAACCCCTGTTTTTAATTGAATTCATTCAATTTGACAGAAATTCATAGATATGCAAATGCATGCATATTTATAGATGTAACCCTTTCGAACGGGAGACGCATAGTGGTTACGCATACTGATGACTGACACCTATAGCTAGCCAGTTTCATTGGCACGAAGACCAGAACAGAGCAAATGTAGGGGGGGGGAGGAGATGTCATTTGTGCTCACCAAGGAAAGCAGGGGCGGAGCTCGTCGAACGCACGAGGAGGTCGTCAAACACCGCACCCTCGCAGCGACGAAACAACTGCACATTTTAAATCCACCTGATTAACACAAATATATATGATGTTTTGCATAACAAAATCAAAAAATATACGACCTAACTCATAATTCACAAATATATGACCCCGTCGGGGTCGGTGTGGGGGCAGGGTCGGGGTGTGGTGTCAGGGTGTAGGTGTCGATCGGGGTGTCAGGGTGTCGTATGTCGGGGTCGATCAGGGTGTCGATCAGGGTGTCGGGGTCAGGGTCAGGGTGTGGTGTCAGGGTTCCTAGGTTTGTATCTATTTGTGAACCTGATTGTTCAAATATAAAAGCTAAGGCAAGCCAAACCAGCACTGAACAGAAAAAGCTAGGTTAAAAATCCAAATTTTCTTGTAAGAATGTTGGGTATCCGCTGATTGCTGTTTTAGAGGATGTTGACAGGCAAACAACAGTGATAGCAAAATAATTCTTAGGATAATATATCGGAAGGACCAAATAATCTTTTTGGGGCAAGGACAGTTTGCACAGATGTTTTTTTTAGGTTGTTGACACTTTGGCATGAGCCGAGGGCTCAGACCATCTTGCCGCTGCCTCGCC
Source organism: Secale cereale (assembly GCA_902687465.1). Classification (NCBI taxonomy): domain Eukaryota; kingdom Viridiplantae; phylum Streptophyta; class Magnoliopsida; order Poales; family Poaceae; genus Secale; species Secale cereale. The sequence goes on along the minus strand of LR738711.1, from coordinate 212,923,273 downwards.
GCTGCTGGAACTGATCTTACATTCAAAGCTCCTGAGCAACGACTGATCGATTTAATGTTGTGACAGTAATAAGAGTTGTCTGTATTTGTTCTCTTCTGTACTATTAATAAGAAAGTATGTTCTAGACAAATTTTAATTAGTGGTTCTCATTATATCTACATCCAGTGTAATGGATCTGAACTCATAATTTCTCTGCTGCTTTTGTGTTTATATACATGCCTTCTTTTTTAACATATATCAATCCGCACGCAGTACAATCACTTTGATGAACATCAGCTTGTATAATCTTAGCATTTTTGGGCTTATCCATCTGACTTACTGGTACATATGAATAACATTACTAGGAATGCTCATATGCAAAGTTTGAGAAAGCGCTAGGCGTTAATTATGCGTTTGGCCACCTACTTGCGCTTTTCTAGCTTAGGCGTGATTAGGAGCAATTAGGCGCAATTATGCGTTTCCTACACAATTGTACGGATACGGGCAACAAATAGCAGTTTGCATCATTGATGTTGACATCCTGATTACAAAGTCAAAAAAACAGCACAAATTAGCTAGTACTAACACTAACAGCACCAACATCAGCTAGTATCAACTACTAGTACTACAGTACTACTAGTCTACTACTAGTACTAACACTAATAGCAGCACACTTTGAGCACACATGAGCTACTACTACTAACACTAACAGCAGCACACATGAGCATATCTGTATGACACAACAGAGCAGCAGCAACTACACTACAGAAGTACAGAACATCTAGCTGTAGCACTAGCAGAAGCCAGCGAACAACTACACAACAGAGCAGCATCAGTAGCACTAACAAAGCAGCAGCAACTACACTAATGAACTACTAGCAGAGCGAACTACTACTAGCACTAGCAGAAGCCACCAGCAGAGCAACAACAACACGAGAGCATGACCAACAGCATCAGCATAAGCACGAGAGCAGCAGAGCTTGACCAGCATGAAGACTAAAGAGGAGAAGGGAGGCAGAGCTCGATGGGGATCACAGGGCTCACCTGCCTGAAGAGAAGAAGAAGAGCACGGGAGGCAGAGCGCGAGATCCACTGCGGGATGTGCTCGGAGGCCAGCGGCCGGCGGCGCGGGAAGGGCCCGAGACGAAGGAGATCTGACTGAGGGGAGGAGGGGCGCGAGGAGGAGCTGCTGATCCGCGGCGGCGGACGTGCGGCTGTCGGCGGCGTGAGGAGGGCCCGACGGCGCAAGGAATGGAGAGGAGAGGAGAGCTGCGGTGGTGGAGGAGGGCCGCGGGGAGGGGGCATCGCCGTGGTGGTGGAGGAGGGCCGCGGGGAGGGGGCGGCGCCGCGGCCTGGCCCTGCTGGGAGGTGGTCGGGGGAGGGG
>LR738711.1:212874427-212921647 GCA_902687465.1 Secale cereale | reverse complement strand
GGGTGGGGGGAAACAGAGAGGGGAGAGAGAGAGAGAGGGAGGAGGTGGGGGCAACGATTTTTTTAACCAAAAAAATAAATAAACCCACCTCTTTGCCGACTGCCAGCAGACGGCAAAGAATCTTTGCCGTCTGCCAGCAGTCGGCAAAGCATTCTTTGCCGTCTGCCAGCAGACGGCAAAGAGGGTAACCGTTAGCCCGCCCACGCCGTGACACTGTGGGCCCCCTCTTACCTCTTTGCCGTCTGCTGGCAGATGGCAAAGAAATCTTTGCCGTCTGCCAGCAGACGGCAAAGAAGTGGCCGGTGTGACCTAGCCAGTTCAGTACCCCCATGGGGCCCACTTTGGTCTTTGCCGTCTGCCAGCAGACGGCAAAGAAGTGGCCGGTGTGACCTAGCCAGTTCAGTACCCCCATGGGGCCCACTTTGGTCTTTGCCGTCTGCTGGCAGATGGCAAAGACCTCTTTGTCGTCTGCCAGCAGACGGCAAAGATAGGGCAGATGGCAAAGACCCTCTTTGCCATCAGCTGGTTCTTTGCCGTCTGCTTTGGCAAGACAGACGGCAAACAGCCTCTTTGCCATCAGCTGGCAGACGGCAAAGAGCTGGCAGATGGCAAAGACCCAGATTCCAGTAGTGCTTGCTCACGAAGACCTAGGGCATTTGAGGAAGCCCATCGTTGGAATATACAAGCCAAGTTCTGTAATGAAAATTCCCACTAGTATATGAAAGTGCCTAAACATGAGACTCTCTATCATGAAGAACATGGTGCTACTTTGAAGCACAAGTGTGGAAAAAGATAGCAGAAATTGTCCCTTCTCTCTTTTCTCTCATTTTTTTGGAGGGGCTTTCTCTCTTTTTCTCTTTTTTTACTAGCCCCTCTCTATTTTTTTGGGCCATCTCTTTTTTTATTGGCCTTTCCTCACATGGGACAATGCTCTAATAATGATGATTATCACACTTTTATTGATTTGCAACTCGATATTACAACTCGATACTACAACAAGTATGACTCTACATGAATGCCTCCAGCGGTGTACCGGGATGTGCAATGAATCAAGAGTGACATGTATGAAAAATTATGCATGGTGGCCTTTCCACAAATATGATGTCAACTACATGATCATGCATGGCAATATGACAATATGATGCGTGTCATATGAACGGAACGGTGGAAAATTGCATGGCAATATATCTCGGAATGGCTATGGAAATGCCATGATAGGTAGGTATGGTGGTTGTTTTGAGGAATAATATAGTGGCTGTTTTGAGGAAGGATATATAGTGGGTTTATGGTACCGGCAAAAGTTGCAAGGTACAAGAGAGGCTAGCAATGGTGGAATGGTGAGAGTGTGTATAATCCATGGACTCAACATTAGTCATAAAGAACTCATATACTTATTGAAAAAATCTACGACTCATCAAAACAAAGCAATCAATGCATGCTCCTAGGGGGAGGTTGGTAGGAGTTAACCACCGCGCGCCCCCGACCTCCACACAAAGGTTGGCACTTTACAAATACCTCATGCTCTAACTTCGTCACACAGCGGTTCACCATACATGTATGCTATGGGAATCACTAACCTTAACACAAGTATTTCTCAATTTCATAATAACTACACTAGCATAACTCTAATATCACTATCCTCATATCTCAAAATAATTATCAAGCATCCAACATCTCATCATATTCAATGCACATAGTGTGAATTTTTTTATTACATTGATATTGGATGTCTATCATGTGAAGACTAGTTTTATAGCCTAAACACATTACCATGCAGTTTTAATAGACTCTCAAAAGGATATAAGTGAAGCATGAGAGTTCAACAATTTCTTCAAAATATTATCACCACCGTGCTCTAAAAGATATAAGTGAAGCACTAGAGCAAAACTATTCAACTCAAAAGATATAAGTGAAGCACATAGAGTGTTCTAACAATTCCTAGGCCATATTTAACTCTCTAAAATAGGTGTGTCCAGCAAGGATAATTGTGACAAACTAACAAGCAAAGACTCAAATTATACAAGACGCTCCAAGCAAAACACATATCATGTGGTGAATAAAAAATATAGCTCCAAGTATAGTTACCGATGGATGAAGACGAAAAAGGGGATGCCTTCCCGGGGCATCCCCAAGCTTAGGCTTTTGATTGTCTTGAATTTTACTTGGGGTGCCATGGGCATCCCCAAGCTTAGGCCTTTGCTACTCTTTGTTCCATAGTCCATCAAAGCAATACTCAAAACTTGAAAACTTCACAACACAAAACTTAGAAAAAAATTCTCGTGAGCTCCGTTAGTATAAGAAAGCAAACCATTACTCAAAGGTACTGCAATGAATTCATTCTTTGTTTATATTGGTGTTAAACCTACTGTATTCCAACTTCTCTATGGTTCATACCTCCAAATATTACTCATAGATGTATTGAAATAAGCAAACAACACACGAAAAACAGAATCTATGAAAAACATAACAGTCTGTAGTAATCTACAGGTTTCGCATACTTCTGTAACTCCAAAATATTCAAACTAAATTGGTAAACGTGAGGAATTTGTCTATTAATCATCTGCAAAAATAATCAACTAAATAGCACGCTCCAGTAAAATCTGATGACCATTCTAGCCAGTGCTAACGATTCTGTTTTTCACAGCAAGATCACATAAACTTCACACAAGTCTTCTCAAAGGTTCTACTTGGCACAAACATTAAACAAAACATGAAACAACATCTAAACAGAAGCTACATGCAATATTTATTCCCTAACAGCAGTAAAAACAAAAAAAAAATAAAATTGGGTTGCCTCCCAACAAGCGCTATCGTTTTACGCCCCTAGCTAGCCACGATACAAGATAGATCTAGGTATTGCCATCTTTGGAAGGCAGTCCATAAGTGGCTCTCATAATAGATTCATATGGTAATTTGAGTTTCTATCTAGTTAAGTGTTCCATGCCTTTCCTTAACGGAAATTGGAATCTAATATTTCCTTCCTTCATATCAATAATTGCACCAATCGTTCTATGGAAAGGTCTACCAAGAATAATAGGACATGAAGGATTGCAATCTATATCAAGAACAATGAAATCTACAGGCACATAATTCCTATTGGCAACAATAAGAACATCATTAATTATTCCCATAGGTTTCTTAATAGTGGAATCCGCACGATGCAAATTTAAAGAACAATCATCAAGCTCATGGAAACCTAGCAAATCAAACAAAGTTTTTGGAATAGTGGAGACACTTGCACCCAAATCACACAAAGCATAGCATTCATGATCTTTTATTTTTATTTTAATAGTAGGTTCCCACTCATCATAAAGCTTTCTAGGGATAGAAACTTCTAACTCAAGTTTTTCTTCATAAGATTGCACTAAAGCATCAACTATTTGTTTGGTGAAAGCTTTATTTTGACTATAAGCATGCGGAGAATTTAGTACGGATTGCAGCAAGGAAATACAATCAATCAAAGAGCAATTATCATAATTGAATCCCTTGAAATCCAAAGTAGTGGGTTCATCACTATGCAAAGTTTTAATCTCTTCACTCCCACTTTTAACAATTTTAGCATCAAGATCTAAAAACGCCGAATCATTGGGACACCTTAAAGCAGAATCATCTCCAATCCTATCTTTATCAAGATTTATACTAGAAAACAAGGACCTAATAGGAGACACATCAATAACTTTCAAATCTTCATCTTTATTTTCATGCTCTTCCGGTTTGGCAACCATCTTATTGATCAAGGTGGATTTTTTATCCGAAATTTGGGCAATTAAGTTCTCAAGATGAGCAAACTGAGATTTCAAACCATAAAATTCCTTAGACATATCATCAAGGTCTTTATTCATATACTCCATAAACTTTTTCTGTTCTTTAAGCTCATTTCTGAAGAAGTCATTATGCTCAAATTGTATAGTCATAAAATGTCTAACATTGTTTTCGATCTCCTCCAGCCTCTTGAGGTGAGGGTCAACACTAACAGGGAGAGCCATAGTGACAAGCAAGCAAGAAACACACAAGCAAACAAGAAGCAAGCGAACGATAGACACACGGCAGAAGAAGGGCAAATAAAACGGCAAGGGTGAAGTGGGGGAGAGGAAAATGAGAGGCAAAAAAAGTAATGCGAAGGATAAGGGTTTGTGATAGGTACTTGTTACATGACTTTTGCGTAAGCCTCCCCGGCAACGGCGCCATAAATTCTTCTTGCTACTTCTCGAGCTTGCGTTGTATTCCCTCGAAGAGGAAAGGGAGATGCAGCACAGTAGCGTAAGTATTTCCCTCAGTTTTTGAGAACCAAGGTATCAATCCAGTTAGGAGACCACGCGTGAGTCCCTGGCACCTGCACAAACAAATAAGAACTTCGCAGCCAACGTGATAAGGGGTTGTCAATCCCTTTACGGTCACTGACGAAAGTGAGATCTGATAGAGATGATAGTTTATATTTTTGGTATTTTTGTTTATAAGAACAGAAAGTAAAAGTGGAAAAACTAAAGTAGATGTAGATTGATATGTTGAGAATAGACCCGGGGGCCATAGTGTTCTCTTGTGGCTTCTCTCATGATAGCGAAATTCTACGGCGGGTAAACAAATTACGATCGAGCAATTGATAGAAAAGCGAATAATTATGAGACTATCTAGGCATGATCATTGTATATAGGCATCACGTCCGAGACAAGTAGACCGACTCCTGCCTGCATCTACTACTATTACTCCACACATCGACCGCTATCTAGCATGCATCTGGTGTATTGAGTTCATAAGAACAGAGTAATGCCTTAAGCAAGATGACATGATGTAGAGGGATAAACTCAAGCAATATGATATAAACCCCATCTTTTTATCCTCGATGTCAACAATACAATACGTGCCTTGCTTCCCCTACTGTCACTGGGAAATGACACCGCAAGATTGAACCCAAAGCCAAGCACTTCTCCCATTGCAAGAATTATAGATCTAGTAGGCCAAACCAGACCAATATTTCGAAGAGACTTGCAAGGATATTATGAGCACACATAAAGAGTTCAGAGAATAACTAAATATTTCTGATAGATAATCTTGATCATAAACTCACAATTCATCGGATCTCGACAAACACACCGCAAAAAGAGATTACATCGAATACAACTCCTCGAAGACCGAGGAAAACTTTGTATTGAGATCTAGAGAGAGAGAGAGAGAAGAAGGTAGAGGGGGAGAAACATCATAAGATCCAACTATAATAGCAAAGCTCGCGATACATCAAGATCATGCCATATCAAGAACACGAGAGAGAGAGAGAGAGATCAAACACATAGCTACTGGTACATACCCTCAGCCTCGAGGGTGAACTACTCCCTCCTCGTCATGCAGAGCGCCGGGATGATGAAGATGGCCACTGGTGATGGATCCCCCCTCCGGCAGGGTGCCGGAATAGGGTCCCAATTGGTTTTTGGTGGCTACAGAGGCTTGCGGCGGCGAAACTCCTGATCTAGGTTTCTTTTCGGGGGTTTCTGTATTTATAGTAATTTTTGGCGTCGGTCCCACGTCAGGGGGGTCTCCGAGTCGTCCACGAGATAGGGGCACACCCTCCACCCTTGTGGATGGCTCGGGACTCTTCTGGCCCAACTCTTTTACTCCGGGGGCTTCTTTTGGTCCATAAAAAATCATAAAAAATTGGCACGTCAATTGGACTCCGTTTGGTATTCCTTTTCTGTAAAACTCAAAAAACAAGGAAAAAACATAAACTGGCACTGGGCTCTAGGTTAATAGCTTAGTCCCAAAAATCATATAAAATAGCATATAAATGCATATACATCATCCAAAGTGGATAATATAAGAGCATGGAACAATCAAAAATTATAGATACGTTGGAGACGTATCAAGCATCCCCAAGCTTAATTCCTGCTCGTCCTCGAGAAGGTAAATGATAAAAACAGAATTTTTAATGTGGAATGCTACCTAACATATTTATCAATGTAATTTTCTTTATTGTGGCAGGAATGTTCAGATCCGAAAGATTCAAGACAAAAGTTTAATATTGACATAAAAATAATAATACTTCAAGCATCCTAACAAAGTAATCACGTCTTCTCAAAATAACATGGCCAAAGAAAGTTCATCCCTACAAAATCATATAGTTTGGCTATGCTCCATCTTCGTCACACAAAATATTCAAATCATGCACAACCCCGGTTTCAGCCAAGCAATTGTTTCATACTTTAGTATTCTCAGACTTTTCAACTTTCACGCAATACATGAGCGTGAGCCAAGGACATTGCACTATAGGTGGAATAGAGTGGTGATTGTGGAGAAGAAAAAAAGGAGGAAGATGGGCTCACATCAACTAGGCGTTTTAATGGGCTATGGAGATGCCCATCAATAGATATCAATGTGAGTGAGTAGGGATTGCCATGCAACGGATGCACTAGAGCTATAAATGTATGAAAGCTCAACAAAAGAAACTAAGTGGATGTGCATCCAACTTGGTTGCTCATGAAGACCTAGGGCATTTGAGGAATCCCATTGTTGGAATATACAAGCCAAGTTGTATAATGGAAAATTCCCACTAGTATATGAAAGTGACAAAATAAGAGACTCTCTATCATAAAGATCACGGTGCTACTTTAAAGCACAAGTGTGGAAAAAAGATAGTAGCATTGTCCTCCTTTTTTCTTTTTTCTTCTTTTGGGCCTTCCTTTTTTTATTTGGCCTTTCTCTTCTCTTTTTTTGGCCTTTTTTTATGTGGCCTTTCTTTTTTTTCTGGACAATGCTCTAATAATGATGACCATCACACATCTATTTATTTACAACTCAAAGATTACAACTCGATACTAGAACAAAATATGACTCTGTATGGATGCCTCCGGCGGTGTACCGGAATAGGCAATGAATCAAGAGTGACATGTATGAAAAATTATGCATGGTGCCCTTGTCACAAATACGATGTCAACTACATGATCATGCAAGGCAATATTACAATGATGGAGCGTGTCATAATAAACGGAACGGTGGAAAGTTGCATGGCAATATATCTCGGAATGACTACGGAAATGCCATAATAGGAAGGTATGGTGGCTGTTTTGAGGAAATCATATGGTCGGTGTATGGTATCGGCGAAAGTTGCGCGGCATAAGAGAAGCTAGCAATGGTGGAAGGGTGAGAGTGCGTATAATCCATGGATCCAACATTACTTATAAAGAACTCACATACTTATTGCAAAAATCTACAAGTCATCAAAACAAAGTACTACATGCATGCTCCTAGGGGAAGGGTTGGTAGGAGTTAACCATCGCTCGATCCCGACCTCCACACAAAGGATGACAATCAAAGAAATACCTCATGCTTCAAATTTGTCACACAACGGTTACCATACGTGCATGCTACGGGACTTGCAAACCTCAACACAAGTATTTCTCAAATTCACAATTACTCTACTAGAATGACTCTAATATCACCATCCTCATATCTCAAAACAATCATCAAGCATGAAACTTCTCATAGTATTCAACGCACTTTATATGAAAGTTTTTATTATGCCCATCTTGGATGCAAATCAAATTAGGACTAAATTCATAACCTAAGCAAATTACCATGCTGTTATAAAAGACTCTCAAAATAATATAAGTGAAGCATGAGAGTTCATCTATTTCTTCAAAATAAAACCACTGCCATGCTCTAAAAAGATACTCCCTCCGTCCCAAAATAAGTGACGCAAAAATGACTCAACTTTGTACAAAAGTTAGTACAAAGTTGAGTCATTTTTTGTCACTTATTTTGAGACGGAGGGAGTATAAGTGAAGCACTAGAGCAAACGACAAACTACTCCAAACGATATAAGTGAAGATCAATGAGTAGTTGAATAATTATGTAACTATGTGAAGACTCTCTAACATTTAAGAATTTAAGATCTTGGGATGTTATTCAAACAGCAAGCAAAACAAAATAAAATAAATTGACGCTCCAAGCAAAACACATATCATGTGGTGAATAAAAATATAGCTCCAAGTAAAGTTACCGATGAATGAAGACGAAAGAGGGGGTGCCTTCCCGGGGCATCCCCAAGCTTAGGCTCTTGGTTATCCTTGAGTATTACCTTGGGGTGACTTGGGAATCCCCAAGCTTAGGCTCTTGCAACTCCTTATTCCATAGTCGATCGAATCTTTACCCAAAACTTGAAAACTTCACAACACAAAACTCAACAGAAAACTCGTAAGCACTGTTAGTATAAGAAAATGAATCACCACTTTTGGTACTGTTGTGAACTCATTCTAAATTCATATTGGTGTAATATCTACTGTATTCAAACATCTCTATGGTGCTTACGAGTTGATATTATCGTTCACATCACATTAACTTTCACCCAAGTCTTCTCAAAGGTTCTACTTGGCACTTTATTGAAAAAAGCTATAAAACATGATTACTACAGTATCTTAATCAAGTGGACACACAAAAACAGTAAGGGTAAATATTGGGTTGTCTCCCAACAAGCGCTTTTCTTTAATGACTTTTAGCTAGGCATGATGATTTCAATGATGCTCGCATAAAAGATAATAATTGAAACATAAAACGAGCATCATGAGGAAGATAATTAGCACATTTAAGTCTAACCCACTTCTCGTGCATAGGGATTTTCTGAGCAAACAACTTATGTGAACGATAATTAACTAGCATAGGAAGGCAAAACAAGCATAACTTCAAGATTTTCAACACATAGAGAGGAAACTTGATATTATTACAACTCCTACAAGCATATGTTCCTCCCTCATAATAATTTTCAGTAGCATCATGAATGAATTCAACAATATAACCATCACATAAATCATTCTTTTTCATGATCCCCAAGCATATAAATTTTATTACTCTCCACATAAGTGAGTTTCTTCTCATGAATAATAGTGGGAGCAAACTGAACAAAATAATTATCATGTGAGGCATAATCAAATTGAAAACTAAAATCACGATGACAAGTTTCATGGTTATCATTATCCTTAATAACATACAAGTCATCACAATAATCATCATAGATAGCAACTTTGTTCTCATAATCAATTGGAACCTCTTCTGAAATAGTGGATTCATCACTAAATAAAGTCACGACCTCTCCAAATCCACTTTCATCAATATAATCATCATAAATAGGAGGCACGCTTTCATCATAATAAATATTCTCATCAAAACCAGGGGGACTAAAAATATCATCTCCATCAAACATAGCATCCCCAAGCTTGTGCGTTTGCATATCATTAGCATCATGGATATTCAAAGAATTCAGACTAACAACATTGCAATCATGCTCATCATTCAAGTATTTAGTGCCAAACATTTTAATTAATTCACCTAACAATATTGCAATCATGCTCATCATTCACGAAATATATTAAAAAGATGAAGCATATGAGGCAACCTCAATTCCATTTTTTATAGTTTTCTTTTATAAACTAAACTAGTGATTAAACAAGAAACAAAAATATTCGATCGCAAGATCTAAAGATATATTGATACGTCTCCAACGTATATATAATTTTTGATTGTTCCATGCTATTATATATGATGTTTTGGATGTTTAATGGGCTTTATTACACACTTTTATATTATTTTTGGGACTAACCTATTAACCCAAAGGCCCAGTCCAGATTGCTGTTTTTTGCCTATTTCAGGGTTTCGCAGAAAAGGAATATCAAACGGAGTCCAAACGGAATGAAACCTTCGGGAGAGATATTTTTGGAACGATATCTTCACGAGAGACTTGAGAACCAAGGCAGAGGGGACACGTGGCGTCCACGAGGGTGGGGGGCGAGCCCCCTTCCCCGGGTCACGCCCCCTACCTCGTGGCCCCCACATTGCTCCCCCGATTCCCTCCTTCCTCCTATATATACCCATGTACCCTAAAAAAATCGAAGCAACAGAGAAAACCCTAATTCCACCGCCGCAACCTTCTGTTCCTGTGAGATCCCACCTTGGGGCCTGTTATGGAGCTCCGCCGGAGGGGGGATCTTCCATGGAGTGCTTCTACATCAACACCATAACCTCACCATGAGTTGTGAGTAGTTTACCACAGACCTTCGGGTCCATAGTTAGTAGCTAGATGGCTTCTTCTCTCTTTCTGGATCTCAATACCAAGTTCTCCTCTGTCTTTGCGGTGTGTTTGTCGAGATCCGATGAATTGTGGTTTATGATCAAGATTATCTATGAGAAATATTTGGTTCTTTTCTGAATTCTTTTATGTATGATTATAATATCCTTGCAAGTCTCTGCGAATTATCGGTTTGGTTTGGCCTACTAGATCTATAGTTCTTGCAATGGGAGAAGTGCTTGGCTTTGGGTTCAATCTTGTGGTGTCCTTTCCCAGTGACAGCAGGGGCAGCAAGGAACTGCTACCTCTTGAGCTTGCGTTGTATTCCCTCGAAGAGGAAAGGGAGATGCAGCACAGTAGCATAAGTATTTCCCTCGGTTTTTGCGAACCAAGGTATCAATCCAGTAGGAGACCACGCGCCAGTCCCTCGCACCTGCACAAACAAATAAGAACTTCGCACCCAACCGATAAGGGGTTGTCAATCCCTTTACGGTCACTTACAAGAGTGAGATCTGATAGAGATGATAGTTATATTTTTTGTATTTTTGGTTTAATAAAACAGCAAATAAAAGCAAGAAAAGTAAAGTAGATGTAGATTGATTTGTTGAGAATAGACCCAGGGCCATAGTTTTCTCTATTGGCTTCTCTCATGATAGCGGTATTCTACGCCGGGTAAAGAAATTACTGTCGAGCAATTGATAGAAAAGCGAATAATTATGAGACTATCTAGGCATGATCATTGTATATATGCATCACGTCCGAGACAAGTAGACCGAAACGATTATGCATCTACTACTATTACTCCACACATCGACCGCTATCCAGCATGCATCTAGTGTATTGAGTTCATACGAACAGAGTAACGCTTTAAGAAAGATGACACGATGTAGAGGGATAAACTCAAGCAATATGATGAAAACCCCATATTTTTATCCTCGATGGCAACAATACAATACATGCCTTGCTTCCCCTACTATCACTGGGAAAGGACACCGCAAGATTGAACCCAAAGCCGAGAACTTCTCCCATTGCAAGTACTATCGATCTAGTAGGCCAAACCAAACCAATACTTCGAAGATACTTGCAAGGATATTATGAGCACACATAATAAGTTCAGAGAAGAACCAAATATCTTTCATAGATAACCTTGATCATAAACTCACAATTCATCAGATCTCGACAAACACACCGCAAAAAGAGATTACATCGAATTGATCTCCTCGAAGACCGAGGAGAACTTTGTATTGAGATCCAGACAGAGAGAAAAAGCCATCTAGATACTAGCTATGGACCCGAATGTCTGTGGTAAACTACTCACCACTCATGGTGAGGGCGATGATGATGATGAAGAAGGCCTCCGTGATGGATCCCCCTCCGGAACAGACTCCAAGATGGGATCTCCACGGGAACAGAAGCTACGGCGATGGAATTAGGGTTTTCTCTCTGTGTATGGAGTTTCTGGGGTACGTAGGTATATATAGGAAGAAGGAGGGCACCGGGGACCGTGTGGGCCAGCCTCGAGGGAGGGGGGCGCGCCCTGGGAAGGGGGGCACGCCCCCCACCCTCGAGGGTAGCCCAGTTGCCCCCTGACTTGGTCCTGACGTTTTCCGTGCGTGATTTTCTCCAAAAATATCTCTCGCGAAGGTTTCGTTCCGTTTGGACTCCGTTTGATATTCCTTTTCTACAAAACCCTGAAATAGGCAAAAAATAGCAATCTGGACTGGGCCTTTGGGTTAGTAGGTTAGTCCCAAAAATGATATAAAAGTGAATGATAAAGCCCATTAAACATCCAAGACTTCATAAATGATAGCATGGAACAATCAAAAATTATAGATACGTTGGAGACGTATCAAGCATCCCCAAGCCTAGTTCCTGCTCGTCCTCGAGTAGGTAAATGATAAAGAAAGAATTTTTGATGTGGAATGCTAACCAATATAGTTTTTCAATGTAATTCTCTTAATTGTGGCATGAATGTTCAGATCCGAAGGATTCAAGATAAAAGTCTATATTGACATAAGAAATAACAATACTTCAAGCAATACTAACAAAGCAGTCATGTCTTCTCAAAATACCATGGCTAAAGAAAGTTATCCCTACAAAATCATATGGTCTGGCTGTGCTCCCTCTTCATCACACAAAATATTCATATCATGCACAACCCCAATTTCAGCCAAGCATTTGTTTTCATACTCTATTTTTTTCAAACCTTTCAACTTTCACGCAATACATGAGCGTGAGCCATGGATATAACACTATGGGTGGAATAGAGGTGGTTGAGGAGAAGACAAAAAGGAGGAAGATAGTTGTCGGTGTATTTGGATCGACACCTATGGGATCACAAGAATCCCTACTACGTTTGCGGGGCGCGGGGTTGATAGAAGGGCGGATCTAACCGTTAGCACACAGTTCCTTTACCCAGGTTCGGGCCACAAAGATGCGTAAAACCCTACTCCTGCTTTGGTGGATTATATGTTTGTGTTCTTCAGCTAGCTATGGGGCGTGAACAGCTCCAAAAGCCGAGTCGTGAGGAGTTCTAAAAAACCGAATCCTTCTCCTGGTCGCTTCGGGCCTCCTTTTATAGGGAAAATGGGTTGCCACAGTGGCACACAGGAGGTGGAAAAGATACAGTGATGCGAGGTTATCCCTCACATTACATGAAAAGGCGCATTTAATGCGCTTAGCTTAGGTGTCTTTGCTTTATCGGGGGCGAGGGGAGACGTCCGTCTTGTCCGTCGCCGCTCCTTCTTGTGTTGACACGCGCCCTGGCTAGCGATGCCTGAGATGCCATGTAGGCAGGCATGCAGCTGAGGTGGCGCAATGGTGGGTCTCCACGAAGATCTGCATGTTGCCACGGAGGTGCCTGCCTAGCTGGTTGGGTCGGCAGCTGCATGGGGCGGTGGAAACACAGTTGGTGCGGGCCTGATGGTGGCCCTACGGACGTCCTCGGCAAGGGCCTTGCCGGGGCTCTGGCAAGGGTCTTGCCACGACGCGTGCTGTCATCCCCGGAAAGGTGCTTGCCGGAGGTCTTGTGGTCCTCCTTGGCTGGGATCCTGCCAAGGGTCGTCGTCTTCTTAGCGTGTATCTGATCTTGAATGTCTTCACAAAGATCTGCATGCCACTATGGGGATGCCTCCCGAATCCTTGCCCCATGGGGGTAGTGGACTCAAGGGTGATCCGCTCCGTAGGCGTGGGGCGAGCTGCCGCGCCAAGGGTCTTGCCGGGGCTGCTAAAGCCGGCCTCGGCAAGGATCTTGCCGGGACTGCTGAAACTGTCTCCCGGCAAGGATCTCACCAGGGGAAGCCGCTTTGTCCCTTTGCTCTTTGTGGTCTTGTTCTTGGCGTTGCTCCAGTTCCATCGAGCTTCGGTCTTACCCTGGCTCACCTCCCTTGCCATGCTTGGTGTGGTGGTGCTCGGGGCTCGGACTGCCCGTGCACAGTCATAGGGGTACACAAAGTGTACCCCTCTTTTTGTACACCGACAGGAGCCCCCGGGCCTGGGACACACATAAGCGTGACGCGTTGTTGGGCCAGGCCCAGAACGGTGTGCGGGCAGGCGGGATGGTTTTCACCGTGGTAAGATTTTCCACGCGCTGCGCCTCCCACGATCCGCGCGAGCGGCGCGGGGTGGAGGGGCGTGCGTGACGTGGGTGGCATGCGCGGGGTGGTTTCCGCAGGCATGCGTCACGTCGCAGTAAATGCGAAAGGAGGCGGCCCTCGTCCCCCCTCCATAAGAAGGAATAACTGCGGGCGCGCTGCTCACTTCCTCCATTTTCCTCGCGCCTCTTCCAATCTCAGAGCTGCTGTTCCCTCTCTTCCTTCCTTCTGAAGCCTCCGCCGTCGCCCGCCGCCGTTTCTTCGCCATCCCTCTTCCTCAGCCCTCCAACTCAGCCGCCATGGCATCCAAACCCGCCAAGGGCAAGGGGGTGGCCAAGGGCGCCGGGTCTGTGGACCCGCCGGAGGGCGCGTTTTCGGGGGACCGGACGAAGGCCGGTTTCTTCATCCTGTCAACGGTCGACGTCTACGAGCTCCGGGCCGCCTTCAAGCCCCTTTGGGGGGCGAAGACGGGGGGGGGGGAAGAACTTGGGGCATCCGGCGACGCGCGTCATTCCGGCCGCTTGTGCCGAACCCGGCCCAAATTGGTACCCCTTCTTCGTCGACTACTTTTCTGGTGGGTTATGTCCCCCCTTCTCCGATTTCTTCTATGATGTCATGCATACCTTCGGCTTCCGTCTTTTGGATTTCACTCTGAATGCGGTGGCGTGCATGGCTTTCTTCGCGCACCTTTGCGAGGGCTTTGTCGGGGTGTAGCCCAACACGGCGCTCTTCCGCCACTACTTCACCCCTCGGATCCAGCCGGGAGGCGTCGTCTCTGGGTGCATCACCTGGATTCCGAGATCCAAGGGAGCGTACCCGAAAGGCGTCGTGAAGGAGAGGTGGGATGAATGGCGCGGCCGGTGGTGCTGGATTGAAGAAGATGAGCCGCCAACATTCTGCAAGGTCCGCTGGCTGCCGCCGGTCCGTGGCAGCGACTGGGGTGACGTCGACGCCGCCGACGGAAGGCTCACCGTCGCCACCACCAGGATCCATCGGCTTGCCCAGGCCGGGCTTACCCTTGAGATGATCGGGGCGGACATCATTCGCCGTCAGATCGCCCCGTTTCACAACAAGGGGAGCCCAGCCTCGCTCTTTAGGAACCCAGATGACATCATGCGGCTCCGCCCTGGCCTCGACCACAACCTGACAGTGATGGGACACGCCCATTTCTGCCAGCGGCTCTTCCAGCTTGATGTGGGTCGCGACGGCAAGGTCGAACGGACCGGCAAGGCCGCGAAGGCTACCGCAAAGGCCGACAAGGCCATCAAGGGGCAGCTCTTTAAGCTTCCAGCGGGGGTGGTCCCGCTATGCAACAATTCGCGCCAGTCCGAGATTGTTGCCATGATGCCGGAATGCAACGCGCATGGCCCCGTCCCGAGCTGGCAGGAGCCAGCGGACGAGGTCGTGCAGTAATTCTTTGACTCTCTGTTCGAGGTGTGCGTCAAGCCTGACGCCGAGCGGTGGCTTGTCAGGGACACCACCCAGGAAGAGCTGGACTACATCGCCGCTAGGGCGAGGGAGGCGCACCTCGTCATGGAGGCCGGCAGCGCCGGGGGTGTGGAGGACAAGGATGCCACGACTGCGGAGGAGGAGGAGGTCGCCTAGTGGGCGGCGGCCGCCGGAGAGGCTAGCAGCGCCGGCACCGGAGCTCCGCTGGTCGAAGACGCGGCTGATGAGTCGTCGGAGGAGGAGGACGTGGCGGACGGCGCGGCGCCAGCCAGGGGAAGAGGGCGAGTCCTGCGACGGGCCTGTTCCGGCGAGCTAGTCCGGCCCGGCAAGGCTGCACAGCCTCAATTGGCCCTGGAGGGGTCCGGGCGCCACACGAGGGCCACGGCGGCGAGGAGGCTAACGGAGGCCGCCGAGAAGAAGAAAGTGGCAGCCTTTGCTCCGTCGAGGCTTTCACAAACTCCGCCCCCTTCGCCTCCCCCGGCAGACGTCGACTCGGATGTCGACATGGAACTCCCTTTTGATCTCGTTCCTCATAGCCCGAAGAGGAAGAGGAAAGCGGCGGAGGAGGAGGAGATGGACGACGAGTAAGTACTCCATTCCTTACTGCCATTTCCATCCCCTTGAACCATGCCACTCATCTTGATCTGTTTTGCTTCTTCAGGGACGCAGAGACGTTGGCCTAAAGGATAAAGAGGGCCAAGGCTTCGGCGAGCAGCCAGCCCCCGGCTGGGGCTTCAGGGACACCACTGGTGGTGTTGAGCAGCCCAGACGATAGCCCCCGGCATAGCCCCCAGCGTAAGTTCTTCATCCTATTCTTGCTCGACAAGCAGTAGGTGCTTGATCCTATGGTGCTGACCTTGTCGGTTTTGTAGGACGGGAGCAGCAGCAGGAGGAGCCGCAGGGGGCTATCCCCAACATACCACCCCCATCGACTACACCGCCGCAAGGGGCGTCCCCGGCAAGGGCACCAAGCATGGAGCCCACACGCATGGAGGAAGAGGGGAACTTGGGCGCTGGTGGCTCTGCCACGGCGCCAGACGCCGGCGGGGAGGGGACTTCTGCTTCACAGCCCGGCACTGGTAAGTCGCCTGTCTTTTGTCTTTGCTTTTTCCCTTATCCTTTTTCTTGGCTTCATCATCCCCATCACTGCCCAGGCCCTCCTTCAATAGATATGGAGGACGTGGACGCCGTCATCGGGGAAGCTGCTGAGGAGGCCACGGCGGAGGCCTACAGGATTGTCGCCGAGGAGGCCGCCAAGGATTCTACCGGGGTCGCCGCGGATAAGGCCTCCGAGGATGCCGCCAAGGGCGCCGCCGAGGGTGCCGGCGATGGGCCTGCCGAGAAGGCCGGCAAGGCCATAGCCGAGGAAGAGGCGATTGATGATCAGCCTTCTTCCTCCACAACCTCGGGCCCCGGCAGGTACCTGAAGGTGGGCGACGATCTCTTCGTCCATCTCGCAGGGGCGTCAAGCTCCCGAGCGCCCGCCGGAGGGGAAGTCTTTGACGGCGAGGTGCTCGCCGCCACCGGGTTCGAGGTTGTTGACGAACCGGGCATCGGCGGCGATGGCTCTCCAGAAGGGCAGCTCTTCCGGGCCATGGGGGCCAATTTCCGGAAGCTCCAAGCGCTCTACCGTGCCCGTCTGGACAAGGTTAAGTCCAGGATGGCAACGGTGGACGAGGCGGAGGTGGATTTCAAGGAGCGCGTTGCTGAGGCACAAACCTGGTTTCACCAGTCTCGCGAGGAGCAGATGGCCTTCCAGGAAGAATTGGCCAAGCGTGACGCAGAGCTCATCATGAAGATGTCCGATGTCGAGAAGGCCCAGGAAGAGGCGGCGAACTTGGCTGCCGTGGCCGAGGCCGCCCGGAACCAGCATCAAGCTGCCCTCGATTCCCAGGAGGAAGACCTCTCCGCGCGTGAGGCGAAGCTTGCTGCAACGCTCCGTGACAAGGATGAGGAGCTCGAGGTCCTTGTCGAGTGGCGGACTCGTGAGCTGGGGCAGAGGCACAAAGAGGCACTCGATGCCCAGGCTCTAGCCGATGCCGGCAAAGTGCAAGAGCTGGAGGTGGAGCGGGACGAGCTGAAGGAGCAGGCCCTCAAGCTGTCCGACGAAAAGAACAGGCTCAGCCGCGCCTTGACAAAGGCGCAGGGAGCGGTCATCAGCAGGGCTGGGGAGCTCTCCGAGGCACAAAACTCCATCGGAGATCTCAAGCTGAGGCTGGAAAATCTCGATAAGATGTTGTCGGAGAGCTCGGCTCGGGAGGAGGCCTTGACCAAGATCCTGGAGGAGGAGAAGCAGCTGCGGGCGGACGAGGGCGCCTCCCACCAAGAATACATGGCGGGAGAGAACAGGTGGATCAGCCGGCTAGAGGACATCGCCGACAGGGTTACCTTGTAGTTGGCCCTCATGGGGATGCCAAATGTGAGGTATGCCCCTGACTGGAGCGGGTCCGTCAACGCCAAGCTGACCCTGTTCTTTGAGGGCGTCCTCGGTGCCTTGGCTAATCTTCACTCCAGCAGAACGGCCACGCTCGCCGGGGAGGCCCGGCGGCTTTGCCGGGGGGGTCATGACCAAGGTCCTCACCAAGATGGCGTTCTAGAACCCCGCCCTCGACTTCGAAGCCGCGATGGACAGCTTGCCGGAGGATGCTGACCTCACGGTGCTCAAGGAGCGCATCAAGCCCGTCATCAGCCGCATCGACGAAATCAAGAGGGTGGAGGGCCAGCGCCGGGATTAGGCATCCCGTTCTTCTTTGCCGCTGCGGGTTCATGACCAAGACAAATTTAATCTTTAGTTAGAACCGCAGCGATGACATGATGTAATATAACTTTGAAATACCTTTGGAATGATGCATGTTATTTCCCTGTTTGCTGCCGCTTTGTATGTCCACCCTATGCTTAGCTGGGTAGGCTTGCCGGCGCGAAAAAACCCAAGGCGGCATCTTGGGGACGGGTCCCCATTGGCCTGCCGGGCGAGCGTGCTGCCGGGCGAGCCACCTTGCCGCCCTTAACACAGCCGCTCGAACTGTCGAGTTTGACTCGAGTCAGAGTCGAGAGCTTTGCCAATTGCGGAAGGCTACCCTACCGTTTCCGACGCAGCCGTTTGAACTGTTGAGCGGACTCGAAACAGAGCAAAGGCGTTGCCGACCGAGAAGGGCCCCATTTGCGTGCAGGTTTCTCGTACAAAGAGTGACAACTCCGAGGATAATAACCTTAAATAATAGGATAGAAATATCCAGGGTTCGATGTAACTTAGCTTCTATTTGTAGCCGCTCGTGCGCAGATCTTTCGGCCTCCTTCCTTCTCAAAGGGCCACGAAGACGAAAGAGCGTTGGGCCAACTACTAGAGCCGCTTCTCACAACTGCGCCCCCTACCTGGCGCGCCAAAGATGTCGGTGTATTTGGATCGACACCTATGGGATCACAAGAATCCCTACTACGGTTGCGGGGCGCGGGGTTGAGAGAAGGGCGGATCTTACAGTTAGCACACAGTTCCTTTACCCAGGTTCGGACCGCAAAGATGCGTAAAACCCTACTCCTGCTTTGGTGGATTATATGTTTGTGTTCTTCAGCTAGCTATGGGGCGTGAACAGCTCCAAAAGCCGAGTCGTGAGGAGTTCTAAAAAACCGAATCCTTCTCCTGGTCGCCTCGGGCCTCCTTGTATAAGGAAAAGGGTTTGCCACAGTGGCACACAGGAGGTGAAAAGGGTACAGTGATGCGAGGTTATCCCTCGCATTACATGACAAGGCGCATTTAATGCGCTTAGCTTAGGTGTCCTTGCTTTATCGGGGGCGAGGGGAGACGTCCGTCTTGTCCGTCGCCGCTCCTTCTTGTGTTGACACGCGCCCTGGCCAGCGATGCCTGAGATGCCATGTAGGCAGGCAGACAACTGAGGTGGCGCAATGGTGGGTCTCCACGAAGATCTGCATGTTGCCATGCAGGTGCCTACCCAGCTGGTTGGGTCGGCAGCTGCATGGGGCGGTGGAAACTTAGTTGGTGCGGGCCTAATGGTGGCCCTGCGGACGTCCTCGGCAAGGGCCTTGCTGGGGCTCCGGCAAGGGTCTTGCCACGGCGCCTGCTGTGATCCCCGGCAAGGTGCTTGCCGGAGGTCTTGTGGTCCTCCTTGGCTGGGATCCCGCCAAGGGTCGTCGTCTACTTAGCGTGTATCTGATCTTGAATGTCTTCACAAAGATCTGTATGCCACTACGGGGATGCCTCCCGAATCCTTGCCCCATGGGGGCAGTGGACTCAAGGGTGATCCGCTCCGTAGGCGTGGGGTGAGCTGCCTCGGCAAGGGTCTTGCCGGGGCTGCTAAAGCCGGCCCCGGCAAGAATCTTACCGGGACTGCTGAAACTGGCTCCCGGCAAGGATCTCGCCGGGGGAAGCCGCTTTGTCCCTTTGCTCTTTGTGGTCTTGTTCTTGGCGTTGCTCCAGTTCCATCGAGCTTCGGTCTTACCCTGGCTCACCTCTCTTGCCATGCTTGGTGTGGTGGTGCCCGGGGCTCGGACTGCCCATGCACAATCATAGGGGTACAAAAAGTGTACGTCTCTTTTTGTACACCGACAATAGTCTCACATCGACTAGGCGTATCAACGGGCTATGGAGATCCCCATTAATATATATCGATGTGAGTGAGTAGGGATTGCCATGCAACGGATGCACTAGAGCTAAATATGAATGAAATCTCAACAAAAGAAACTAGTGGGTGTGCATCCAACTTGCTTGCTCTCGAAGACCTAGGGAATTTGAGGAAGCCCATTGTTGGAATATACAAGCCAAGTTCTATAATGAAAATTCCCACTAGTATATGAAAGTGACTAATCATGAGACTCTCTACAATGAAGTTCATGGTGCTAATTTGAAGCACAAGTGTGTAAAAATATAGTAGCAATTGTCCCTTCTCTATTTTCTCTCATTTTTGGAGGGGCTTTTCTCTCCTTTTGTTCTTTTTTTAGCCCGTCTCTATATTTTTTTTGGGCCTTCTCTTTTTTATTGGCCTTTCATCACACTTTTTGTTACAACTCGAAATTACAACTCAATACTACAACAAGTATGACTCTACATGAATGCCTCCGGCGGTGTACCGGCATAAGCAATGAATCAAGAGCGACGAATATGAAAAATTATGCATGGTGGCTTTGCCACAACTACGATGTCAACTACATGATCATGCATGGCACTATGACAATATGATGCGTGTCATATGAACAGAACGGTGGAAAGTTGCATGGCAATATATCTCGGAATGGCTATGAAAATGCCATGATAGGTCGGTATGGTGGCTGTTTTGAGGAACAATATAGTGGTTGTTTTGAGAAAGGATATATAGTGGGTTTATGGTACCAGCGAAAGTTGCACGGTACAAGAGAGGCTAGCAATGGTGGAAGGGTGAGAGTGCGTATAATCCATGGACTCAACATTAGTCATAAGAACTCATGTAATTATTGCAAATATCTACGAGTCATAAAAAACAAAGCAATCAACACATGCTCCTAGGGGGGAGGTTGGTAGGAGTTAACCATCGCACGCCCCCGACCTCCACACAAAGGTTGGCACTCTACAAATACCTCATGCTCTAACTTCGTCACATAGCGGTTCACCATACGTGCATGATACGGGAATCACTAACCTTAGCACTAGTATTTCTCAATTTCATAATAACTCCACTAGCATGACTCTAATATCACTATCCTCATGTCTGAAAACAATTATCAAGCATCCAACATCTCATTCTATTCAATGCACTTGGTGTGAAAATTTTACTACATTGACATTGGATGTTTATCATGTGAAGACTAGTTTCTGTAGCCTAAACATATTATCATGCTGTTTTAATGGACTCTCAAATAGATATAAGTGAATCATGAGAGTTCAAAAATTTCTACAAAATATTACCACCACCGTGCTCTGAAAGATATAAGTGAAGCACTAGAGCAAAACTATTCAACTCAAAAGATATAAGTGAAGCACATAGAGTGTTCTAATAATTTCTAGGCCATATTTAACTCTCTCAAATAGGTGTGTCCAGCAAGGATTATTGTGGCAAACTAACAAGCAAAGACTCAAATTATACAAGACGCTCCAAGCAAAACACATAGCATGTTGCGAATAAAAATATAGCTCCAAGTATAGTTACCGATGGATGAAGACGAAAGAGGGGATGCCTTCCCGGGGCATCCCCAAAGTTAGGATTTTGATTATATTGATTTTACTTTGGGTGCCATGGGCATCCCCAAGCTTAGGCCTTTGCTACTCATTGTTCCATAGTCCATCAAAGCAATACTCAAAACTTGAAAACTTCACAACACAAAACTTAGACAAAAATTCTCGTGAGCTCCATTAGTAAGAGAAAGCAAACCACTACTCAAAGGTACATCAAGGAATTCATTCTTTGTTTATATTGGTGTTAAACCTACTGTACTCCAAGTTCTCTATGGTTCATATCCTCCAATATTACTCATAGATGCATCGGAATAAGCAAACAACACACGAAAAACAGAATATGTGAAAAACAGAACAGTCTGTAGTAATCTGCTGGGTTTTCCTACTTCTGGAACTCCAAAAAATTCAAACTAAATTGTTAAATTTGTGAAATTTGTCTACCAATCAGAAGCAAAATGAATCAACTAAAAATCACGCTCCAGTAAAATCTTAAGACTACTTTAGTGATCGCTAATGATTCTGTTTTTCACAGCAAGATCAAATAAACTTCACACAAGTCTTACCAAAGGTTCTACTTGGCACAAACACTAAACAAAACATGAAACCACATCTAATCAGAGGCTAGATGCAATATTTATTCCCTAACAGCAACAAAAAACAAGAAACATAAAATTGGGTTGCCTCCCAACAAGCGCTATCGTTTTACGCCCCTAGCTAGGCACAATACACGATAGATCTAGGTATTGCCATCTTTGATCTTCACCCTTTTAATGGTGCAGGCTCGAATCCGGGATGTTCCTTACATTTCCCTTCATATTCGGAGATTTTTAGATCTAAAGCATCCAACCGTTTGTTACAAAGGGTAATCAACATATTCATACGGTGGATATTTCCACTAACATTCTTAAGTGGTTCGAGAGACTTTTGTAGTATTTTTGTTACTTCACATATTTTCTCAAAAACTTGAGTCTCTTCCTAGGTGGAAGGCTGCCCGAAAAAGTATATTAGGAAATTATGAGAATTAAGGGTATGATTACCTGATAACCCTCAACCGTAAGGGATCGAGATAGTCTTCGCGGGTAAGAATAACCCAATTTATTGATTCGACACACGGGGAGCCAAAGAGTATTTATAAGCTTTGACAGTTGAGTTGTCAATTCAACCGCACCTGAAATATACTTACTTGCAACAAAAGATAAGTGGTAACAGTGATATGATAGTGATGATAGTAATAGTAAAAGTAAACAGCAAAAGTAAATAGCAGTAGTAAACGGCAAAAGTAGCAACTAGTGACAAGCAGAGTTTAAAACACTGTAGGCTAGGGAGATGGATGGTTGGGCGCTGCATGGATGAGATAGATTTAACTTGGGGCACGGCACACAGAAAAGTAATGATCATCTAGGCAAATATCGAACATTAGGCATGTATCCCGTAGGTAGTTGTACGTGCTTGCAATAAGAACTTGCACAACATCTTTTGTCCTACCATCCCGCTACGAACGGGGCCAAAAGGAACTTATGGATATTAAGGTGCTCCTGTCAAAGAGCACCGGAACAAAGCAATGAACTCAATGGATACATGTAATCCTCAAACTACGGACCATCCCCTTTGGTGTCCCAAGCTGTCACTTCTGGGATCGCCGGTTCCGAACCGTAACAGGTGCAAACAACTCATAGATAGGATCACGAACACAAATATATTCATGGAAACACATATGGTTCAGATCTGAAATCATGGCACTCAGGCCCTAAGTGTCAAGCATTAAGAGTAATAAGTTGAAGCAAAGATGATAAACACCATAGTAGATGATAGGCAACATGCCCCCAACGATCTGATAAACTATTACATGATCTAACTCATCCAATCCCTACCATCCCTTTCGCCTACAGTGGGGGAATTACTCACACATGGAGGGAGAAGTAATGGAGGGATGATGGAGTGGTGATGATGATGACGATGGCGACGATCTTCCCTCTCCGGAGGCCAATTCAGCCTCCAGATTAGCCCTCCCGAGGAAGAACAGAGGGTGGCGGCGGCTCCGCGATGGAAAACTGCGAAAGAACTTCTGATCTGGGGTTTCTGCGTCGGGAGTAAAAATACGAGGCGAAGTAGGGCACCATGGGGTGTGGGACCCACCCAGGCGGCCCCCCGGTGCGACCCAGGGGGGCGCGCCCACAGGGCGCCTGGGCACCCCCTGGCCCCCCTCTGGCCCCACTTCTGGCTCCTGGTTCCTTCGGGTGCGTGGATTTTCTGTGATTTTTCGTGGATTTTTCTGAGGTACCTAAAAATCTGTTTTCCTGCACACAAATAAACCATACAGGCAGCTCTGCTGAAAACAGCGTCAGTCCGGGTTAGTTTAGTCCAAATCATGCAAGAATGAGGCCAAAACAATATCAAAAGTGTTTGGAAAAGTAGATACGTTTGAGACGTATCAACTCCCCCAAGCTTAGCATATTGCTTGTCCTCAAGCAATTCAGTTCAACGAACTGGACGCGACAAAGAAAACTTTGACAAACTCTTTTGCTTCATTAGATGTATATAAGCATGTACTACGAAAAGAGTTTAGCAAGTATTGAAACAGTACTATGAGGACAATGCAAGGAGCAATTCTTCTTTCAAGTGACCAGTCACAAATACTTAAAAGTAAATAATCTATTACTGAAAATCAAGAAAAGATTACATTGCACATAGCTTGAGCATATTAGGGTGGTATCTCGCTAGCCTCCATGAGTGAAGCAAAACATAAATGCAGAGACTCCTCCAGAGTTTTAAAGGAGACTAGAACTAAGAATTTCAGAATAAATCATATCACAAGTATGTAGAAGACAATGTAATACTTTGGGACAATGCACATTACACTCAGAATGACAATTATGCTCTCATAGTCGGTGCTTTGAAGAAAGAAGGTGAGACTCTCGAACCGTGGCTTTTATTGGCAAGGTTGAAAACCCGTGGTCGGAAACAAAAACTAAACATGTACCAGAGCTCTTGGTTTTAAAAACAGAAGTAAACATGTTTTGAGAAGTGCATATTTCGTCAACGAATGCTAGCAGATAACTCAATCACTATTTGAGTGGACAAGTCTCGAGGAACGGCTCCCGCATGAGGACGATCACATCCTCTTAATCTCCTTTGTTTATCACCGCCAAAGTTTTCTGATTTCTCATGAACAAAGCGTGAAGGAGGGTTTGTTTGTTATATTATATTTTTGAGCCGGGCACACTCAATGCCAGTTCCTTTTCGTATTAGGGGTTTGCACATTAGACATACAATCCAGGGGTGAAACTTGTCCAACTTAAAAAGATCATGAATTAACTACTACTTCCTCATGAGCTAAAACATAGGCACAAAAGAGAAATGCTTTTGATTAGTTTCGAGATGGTACATGAAAGTCTTTGTTAGGAATGGCAGGTAAATGCCATGTATAGGAAGGTATAATGGACTCATATGGCATAACTGGTTTTAAGGATTTTGGATGCACAAGCAGTTAGTCCGCTTAGTACAGGTGGAGGTTTAGCAAAAGATTGGGAAGCGACCAACTAGAGAGCAATAACGGTCATAATCATGCAAAGCGACAAAGCAACATTGAATCGGGCATGAAAGTGATATAACTATTCTAAAACTCAAAGATCATCAAGGCAAAGTAGACTTTTTAGTCTTAAACATGTGTAAGCATGTGCCAAGTCAATCCAAAAATTCTCTAAAGGGAAATACCACCTTAGTATACCAGACTATGAACAGTGCAATGCATGTAGATCATTTCAATAACACATTATATACTCTAGTTATTCGGGACTAGCCACAAGGAAAGCATGAACCACTGGAAGAGCATTGTAAACATAGCACTATGTCGCTACAAGCTGGTCTCTAGATCATAAGTATAGGCATATGTACAAAAGTAGAAACAATAAGAGTTCAGACCGGTCTGCCTTGTTGCTTCCTTTCAGTCGATCTTCGTCATCACTGCTTGTCACTTGCACGATCGAACGTAGGAAATATAATCAAATGACATCACGGACTCGAGCTGATCTCTGAAAACAAAGCAAACTAAAGAGAGAAAGGAAATATTTTTGGGTTTTTTTCCAAAGGTTGAATAAAAGCAAAAGAAAGAAAGAAAAAATCTTTTTGTTGTTTTTGCAAAGAGAGAAACAAAGAAGAACGGGCAAAAACTTCAAAAATATCAAAGCGAATAAAACGGATAATACAATGGAAAAGTGAGAAGGGCACGTACTCCCCCAAGCTTAGGCTTTTGGCCTAAGTTGGTAGCAGCTACTACCCCCAGGAGCCTCCTGCTCCAGGGGTATGGTGGTGAGTCCACGGGTCGTAGAAGGATGCTGGCGCGTACACCGAACTCCTCGGAGTCTCCCACGAGGAACGTTCCGAACGCCAAACAGAGGAAAACCCTTCACTAAACTCGGTGGCGGTCTCTTCCTGAAAATGTGGTAACCCACCGTGCCTCTCCTCGTCGGGCACAACCCCCTCCATGGGGTTATGAAACTGATGCTGGACCATGAACTCATCGAACTGAACAACATCAAAGGACCATCCGTTCCTGCGAGAAAAATCAAACAAAAGAGGTGCAGGTAGACGGATCTCGCGTTCCGCGGCAGTTCCGAAACGCAAGATATAGATAAGATTATCAAGTTCAGAACCCATGGTAACAAACTTATGCCTTTTCATAGCAGCAAGATCAAAGCTTAAATAAGTAAAAAGAGTATCATCAGGGTGTGGGGTGCCTCCAAGATGTTCTAAGATAAGTGTGGCATAAATGCCACCATATAAGTCTCCCTTGTTACCGTTCATAGCAAGGCGTCGAGTAATTAAGGTACCCAGATTATAATCAGACCTCCCTGAGAGGGCTGCTGCTAGGATAGCAATATCTGGAGCAGAAATGCTGCTCGTGTTGTCACGAGCTAACACCCCTCTAGCAATATAATATGCAAAATACCTGAGGTGAGGAAATAAGATGCTGGAGATCTTTGACCGATGAATATCCCTCATACCCATGCTGCAGAGGGAGTTGATGACGGTTTTCAGCTCAGAGGGCTGAGTGGCCATCCTAGCCGTCCTCCCAACGTTCGGCACACCTATTATTTCACAAAAATTTCCCAAAGTCATGGTGATAAGATCATTATAAATTTTAAACTCAATAGCACCTGAATCAGGATTATATCTAAAACTGTTAATGAAACTGGAGGTGAGTTTTTGATACTGAGTAACACGGCTCGTGACGAGTCGTGTCAAACCTGCATTAGCACAAAGATTATAAAACTCGTCCTTGATTCCCGCAGCTTCCATGAATTCATCACATGGAAATGTCATCGCATGTGCTGGACTTGTATCTTCCAACAACTCCAGGGGCACATGATCTTCATTATAGCTTACCCTAGCAGTCGATGGTGAAGCTGCGGCTCTAGTAACTCGATCGGAGTGTGTGGGCCTCCTCTTCTCAAGCCACCCTTTTGCCCTTCCTAACAAACTCATTTCTGATTTTTTTTACAATTTACAAAAACGAGGATTAAAACAAAGTGAGCTAAGGCAAACTACTCAACTCACTTGCCCAAGGCATAAACTTGCATCAAAACTTGGAAAATAACTTTCTACACATGCATGCAAGCTCATCTCTACAGCACCAAGAACTACTAAATACTCACAAATGAGGCCACCAATCAAAAATCTAATTGGAGGGGTGGAGGAGTCACATACCAGGGAGTATTTGCTCAAAATTTCAGCTCAAATAATGGGCTGTAGAGAGAGATCGAAGAATCGCCTCCAAGAACAGCAAGAACACAAGAACAAAAGCAGAACTCGTGTTTTTGGAGAAAGAGAGAGAGGGAGGAAGAAGACATACCTGGAGGGGGGTCCCGTGGGCCCCAGGCGCCCTATGGGCGCGGCCAGGGGCTGGGCCGCGCCAGCTGGCCGCCTGGGCCACTGGTGCCCCCCCTGGCTGGCCCCAGGACTTTCTGGGTCTCTCCCGTCGTGGAAATTTTTATTATAATTTTTCTGGATTTTTTCTAAAAATTTCACTGTTGAAATTTTTTCGAAGTTCAAAAAGCTGCGAAACTCTCTGAAAACTTGAAGCAGTTAGTAGTATTGTGAAGCTTCAAAAACATAAATACTTGGTACAACAAGTAGGACAAAACTAAAAACAAGTGAAAACATAACAAGCTCAACTTTTTATCCATATAAAACATGTTTACTAGTAAGGTTGGTCAAGTCTTACCAACAAACAGGCGATATATAGAGCAAAAAGTCTCACCTCCTACGAAGTAGTTACTAAACCTTTACTTTGATGGACATTGTCCCCACCATGATAGTTTTATATTTGTGAGGCACATGTAGTGGACAGTCCCATTCTCCAATCTTCACGGTCTCGATATTCTCTATAGAGTTGAGGGCATGCCTCCTGTCGGTCTTCTTCGGAAAATATACCGTGTGTTCTTTATCATTCACGTGGAAGGTAACCTTCCCTTTATTGCAATCAATAATAGCACCTGCGGTGTTAAGGAAAGGTCTACCAAGAATAATGGACATGCTCCCATTCTCGGGCATGTCAAGCACAACAAAATCAGTAAGAATTAAACAATTAGCAACTTCTACGGGAACATCCTCACAAATACCTATCGGAACAGCGGTTGACTTGTCAGCCATCTGAAGGGAGATATCTGTAGGAATTAGTTTCTCTAAACAAAGCCTCTCGTAAAGAGAGAGAGGCATAACACTCACTCCTGCTCCAAGATCACATAAAGCAGTTTTGACATAATTATTCTTTATGGAGCAAGGAATGGTGGGTATACCTGGATCACCGAGCTTCTCAGGAATCTTGCCACTAAAAGAGTAGTTAGCAAGCATAGTAGATATTGCATCATTAGGAACTTTTCTTTTATTAGTGACAATATCTTTCATATATTTTGAATAAGGAAGTAACTTAATAGCATCAGTCAAAGGGATTTGAAGAAAAAGAGGTTTAATCCACTCACAAAACTTATTATAATGCTCTTCTTCTTTAGATTTGATGGACTTACCTGGAAAGGGCATGGGTTTCTGTACCCATGGTTCTCTTTCCTTCCCATGTTTTCTTGCGATGAAGTATTCTTTAGTGTACCTCTTATGTTTGTCAGGTGCTTCATCTTCTCGAACTTCAGGCGGATCATTCTTCTCATTATTATTACCTTCAGGTTCAGCATCGTCTTCAGTCTCAGCATCGGAGATAGATACACTGTTGGGATCAATAGCTGGTTCTTCATCTGCAATAGGATCATTAGAATTGTCAGTCTCCTTATGTTTCTTCTTTTTCTTTGGAGAGCCAA
This sequence comes from Secale cereale, assembly GCA_902687465.1. Taxonomy (NCBI): domain Eukaryota; kingdom Viridiplantae; phylum Streptophyta; class Magnoliopsida; order Poales; family Poaceae; genus Secale; species Secale cereale. Next base: position 212,893,090 of record LR738711.1, on the reverse strand, counting down.
CATTTTCTTGTTCCTGCATTTGAGAATCCTGCTCGATTCTCTTCGGATGCCCCTCTGGATAAAGAGGATCTTGAGTGCTAGTTCCTCCTCGGGTCTTAATCCCGAAAGCCTGCAAATTATCTTGTTTGGCATTGTTAGCAAGCAAATCTCTTTGCACATTAGAAATTTGATCAAGCTGAGTTTGAACCATCTGAAAATGCTTCACAAGACATTGAACATCATTAACTGTTCTATCTAAAACATCAAGCAGTCTTTTGATAGCAAGGGAATTATCATGCAACAGACTTTCTATCCTCTTATTAAAATGATTCTGTTTCATAATAAAATTATCAAACTCATCTAAGCATTGATCAGGAGGCTTACCATGAGGGATGTCACTTGCGTTGAAATCTAAAAGAGAGTGTACCTCTACCATAGGAGGGTGAGTAGTAGGCTCACACAACTTCTCAATAGGGGGTAGATTCTTCACGTCTTCAACTTTAATACCTTTCTCTTTAATAGACTTCTTTGCTTCTCGCATATCCTTGGGGCTCAGAACAAACATGCCCCTCTTCTTTGTTGGTGGAGGTGGTTCAGGGACGGACCAATCTTCATGGTTTTTGGCAATCCTGCCCATTAAATCTTCCGCATCATCCGGTGTTCTTTTCCTGAAAACACAACCAGCACAACTGTCCAAATAGGACCTGGATTCATCAGTTAGACCAGCATAGAATATATCGATTAATTCATTCTTAGGGATTTCATGTCCTGGTCTAGCATGAATCAGACCGCAGTACCTCCCCCAAGCTTTAGGGAGGGACTCATCCTGCAACTGTTTAAAGTTATAAATTCTTTGTAAAGCAGCATGTTGCATGTGAGCAGGAAAGTACTTATCAACAAAAGAGTGAGCTAAGTCCTGAGGACTCTTAATGGAACCGCATGGGAGTGAATCATACCATGCTTTAGCACCCTCCTTCAAGGAGAAAGGAAGAAGCTTGGTCACATAAAAGTATCGTATCTTCTCATCTGTGGTAAATAGGCTACCCAACTCACCGAGTTTAGTCAGGTGTGCAATAGCATCATCATTTTCTCTGCCATAAAAGGGGTCAGCTTCAACCATAGGTATAAGTGAAAGATCAACAGAGAAATCATAATCATGATCATCAATGCATATAGGGGATGTAGCAAATTCAGGATTAGGAACGGTTTTGTTCTTCAGAGAGTGTTTTTCAAACAGTTTCTTAATAGCTTCAGGGTCAGAGCCAGAAAACTCTGTCAGTTCCCTGCATAAATCTTCATCTAGTATATAGTAATCATCATCAAGGAGCCTCTCTTTGAGTTTACTCAAATCAGGATAATCATAAGTCTCACCAATAGGGTAGCGAGTAACAGGAAGTTCAATTCCAGACTTTTTAGCAGCAGCAGCAATTTGTTTCTCAAGAGCATAACCGAGCGAACTAATATCATCAAAAGTAGTAGAAGCATCATCAAGAGTATCAGACATAGTAAAAGATTCAGTAGGAGCATCATGTGGTGGTGGTGAGGCAAACTTACTCATAACGGAAGGTGAATCAGGTGTAGCACTAGTGCTCAGAGCAGTACCTCTTCTTGTAGTGGATAGTAAGATCGGAACCTTGGGGTCTCCTTTCTTACCCATAGTAGATAAAGTGCAGCAGGTAGGATACCTCAAGTAGACTTGTAAATATTGCTATGGTCCCCGGCAACGGCGCCAGAAAACGGTACTTGATAACCCTCAACCGTAAGGGATCGAGATAGTCTTCGCGGGTAAGAATAACCCAATTTATTGATTCGACACACGAGGAGCCAAAGAGTATTTATAAGCTTTGAAAGTTGAGTTGTCAATTCAACCGCACCTGAAATATACTTACTTGCAACAAAAGATAAGTGGTAACAGTGATATGATAGTGATGATAGTAATAGTAAAAGTAAACAGCAAAAGTAAATAGCAGTAGTGAATGACAAAAGTAGCAACTAGTGACAAGCAGAGTTTAAAACACTGTAGGCTAGGGAGATGGATGGTTGGGCGCTGCATGGATGAGATAGATTTAACTTGGGGCACGGCACACGGAAAAGTAATGATCATCTAGGCAAATATCAAACATTAGGCATGTATCCCGTAGGTAGTTGTACGTGCTTGCAATAAGAACTTGCACAACATCTTTTGCCCTACCATCCCGCTACGAACGGGGCCAAAAGGAACTTATGGATATTAAGGTGCTCCTGTCAAAGAGCACCGGAACAAAGCAATGAACTCAATGGATACATGTAATCCTCAAACTACGGACCATTCCCTTTGGTGTCCCAAGCTGTCACTTTTGGGATCGCCAGTTCCGAACCGTAACAGGTACAAACAACTCATAGATAGGATCACGAACAAAAATATATTCATGCAAACACATATGGTTCAGATCTGAAATCATGGCACTCGGGCCCTAAGTGTCAAGCATTAAGAGTAATAAGTTGAAGCAAAGATGATAAACACCATAGTAGATGATAGGCAACATGCCCCCAACGATCTGATAAACTATTACATGATCTAACTCATCCAATCCCTACCATCCCCTTCGCCTACAACGGGGGAATTACTCACACATGGAGGGAGAAGTCATGGAGGGATGATGGAGTGGTGATGATGATGACGATGGCGACGATCTCCCCTCTCCGGAGACAAATTCAGCCTCCAGATTAGCCCTCCCAAGGAAGAACAGAGGGTGGCGGCGGCTCCGCGACGGAAAACTGCGAAAGAACTTCTGATCTGCGGTTTCTGCGTCGGGAGTAAAAATATGAGGCGAAGTAGGGCACCAGGGGGTGTGGGACCCACCCAGGCGACCCCCGGTGCGGCCCAGGGGGGGGCGCCCACAGGGCGCCTGGGCACCCCCTGGCCCCCCTCTGGCCCCACTTCTGGCTCCTGGTTCCTTCGGGTGCGTGGATTTTCTGTGATTTTTCGTGGATTTTTCTGAGGTACCTAAAAATCCGTTTTCCTACACACAAATAAACCATACAGGCAGCTCTGCTGAAAATAGCGTCAGTCCGGGTTAGTTTAGTCCAAATCATGCAAGAATGAGGCCAAAACAATATCAAAAGTGTTTGGAAAAGTAGATACGTTTGAGACGTATCATTCCCCAAGAAATTTCCTCCGGTAACGGTATCAAGAACAAGCCTATTCCAAGGGGGTTATGCCAATATAAAAATTGCGAAGAAGCACGATAGTGGAAAGCTTCCGATTAGATCTATTTTGAGCATTGCAAATTCTATACCAGGCATCTTTTAAGTTTTCTTCCTCCCTTTGTTCAAAGTTGAGGACCTCACTCTCGGGAGTGGCGATAATGATAGGTGTGCTAGACATGATGATAAGCAAGCAAGCAGCACACGAGCACACAAGAAGCAAGCGAACGATAAACACACGACGGAAGAAGGGCGAATAAAACGGTAAAGGTGAAGTGGGGGAGAGGAAAACAAGAAGCAAATAAATGTAATGCGAAGGATAAGGGTTTATGATAGGTACTTGGTATATGACTTGTACGTAAGCCTCCCCGGCAACGACGCCAGAAATTCTTCTTGCTACCTCTTGAGCATGCGTTGTATTCCCTCGAAGAGGAAAGGGAGATGCATCATAGTAGCGTAAATATTTCCCTCAGTTTTTAAGAACCAAGGTATCAATCCAGTAGGAGACCACGCGCCAGTCCCTCGCACCTGCACAAACAAATAAGAACTCCGCAGCCAACGCGATAAGGGGTTGTCAATCCCTTTACGGTCACTTACGAGAGTGAGATCTGATAGAGATGATAGTTATATTTTTGGTATTTTTGGTTTAATAAAACAACAAATAAAAGCAAGAAAAGTAAAGTAGATGTAGATTGATATGTTGGGAATAGACCCGGGGGCCATAGTTTTCTCTAGTGGCTTCTCTCATGATAGCGGTATTCTACGGCGGGTAAACAAAATACTGTCGAGCAATTGATAGAAAAGCGAATAATTATGAGATTATCTAGGCATGATCATTGTATATAGACATCACGTCCGAGACAAGTAGACCGAAACAATTCTGCATCTACTACTATTACTCCACACATCGACCGCTATCCAGCATGCATCTAGTGTATTGAGTTCATACGAACAGAGTAACGCTTTAAGAAAGATGACATAATGTAGAGGGATAAACTCAAGCAATATGATGAAAACCCCATCTTTTTATCATCGATGGCAACAATACAATACGTGCCTTGCTGCCCCTACTGTCACTGGGAAAGGACACCGCAAGATTGAACCCAAAGCCAAGCACTTCTCCCATTGCAAGAACTATAGATCTAGTAGGCCAAACCAAACCAATAATTCAAAGAGACTTGCAAGGATATTATGAGCACACATAAAAAGTTCAGAGAAGAACCAAATATCTTTCATAGATAACCTTGATCATAAACTCACAATTCATCGGATCTCGACAAACACACCACAAAAAGAAATTACATCGAATAGATCTCCTCGAAGACCGAGGAGAACTTTGTATTGAGATCCAGAGGGAGAGAAGAAGCCATCTAGATACTAGCTATGGACCCGAAGGTCTGTGGTAAACTACTCACAACTCATGGTGAGGGTGATGGTGCTGATGATGAAGGCCTCGGTGATGGATCCCCTCCCGGAATAGGCTCCAAGATGGGATCTCCACGGGAACAGAAGCTACGGCGGTGGAATTAGGGTTTCTCTCTGCGTATGGAGTTTCTGGGGTACGTAGGTATATATAGGAAGAAGGAGGGCACCGGGGGCCGTGTGGGCCAGCCTCGAGGCAGGGGGCGCGCCCTAGGAAGGGGGGCGCGCCCCCACCCTCGAGGGCAGCCCAGTTGTCCCTTGACTTGGTCCTAACGTTTTCCGTACGTGATTTTCTCCAAAAATATCTCTCGCGAAGGTTTCATTCCGTTTGGACTCCGTTTGATATTCCTTTTCTGCAAAACCCTGAAATAGGCAAAAAACAACAATCTGGACTGGGCCTTTGGGTTAGTAGGTTAGTCCCAAAAATGATATAAAAGTGAATGATAAAGCCCATTAAACATCCAAGACTTCATAAATAATAGCATGGTACAATAAAAATTATAGATATGTTGGAGACGTATCAGGAACGTATAGTATTGTTGCCATCGAGGATAAAAAGATGGGGTTTATATCATATTGCTTGAGTTTATCCCTCTACATCATGTCATCTTGCTTAAAGCATTACTCTGTTCTTATGAACTTAATACTCTAGATGCATGCTAGATAGCGGTCGATGTGTGGAGTAATAGTAATAGATGCAGAATTGTTTCGGTCTACTTGTCACGGACATGATGCCTATATATAATGATCATGCCTAGATATTCTCATAATTATTCGCTTTTCTGTCAATTGCTCGACAGTAATTCGTTCACCCACCGTAGAAATCTATTATCATGACAGAAGCCACTAGTGAAATATATGGCCCCCGGGTCTATTTTCAACATATCAATCTACAATCTACTTTACTTTGCTGTTTTTACTTTCTGTACTTATATCCAAAAATACCAAAAATATCAAACTATCCTATCTATCAGATCTCACTTTCGTAAGTGACCGTAAAGGGATTGACAACCCCTTATCACGTTCACTGCGACGTTCTTATTTGTTTGTGCAAGTGCGAGGGACTCGCGCGTGGTCTCCTACTGGATTGATACCTTGGTTCTCAATAACTGAGGGAAATACTTATGCTACTGTGTTGCATCACCCTTTCCTCTTCGAGGGAATACAACGCAAGCTCGAGAAGTAGCAAGAAGAATTTATGTCGTCGTTGCCGGGGAGGCTTACGCAAAAGTCATATACCAAGTATCTATCACAAACCCTTATCCTTCGCATTACATTTATCTGCCTCTCGTTTTCCTCTCCCCCACTTCACCCTTGCCATTTTATTCGCCTTTTTCCGTTCGCCTTTCTGTTTGCTTGTGTTGCCATGTGCCTTCTATTATCTTGCATCTTCGCTTGCTAGATTATGGATCCTCATCCACTTGCTAATCTTTTTAAGAGATCAAATTATGTTGAACCAATTGCTAGTGAGTTGCGTGCACTAGATTATCTTTATGAGGTTTTGCTTGAAATTCATGAATCTGAAAATTATGATGAAGTGTTCAAAGAGATTCATGATAGCTCCTTAAATAAAAAGCATGATTGCAATGATGTTATTATAAATTCTATTAAATTCAATTGTGCTAATGATATGCAAAACCCTAAGCTTGGGGATGCTTATTTTGCTATGCCCACTACTTGTTGCAATGATCATGATTGGGGTGAGGCTTCTTACGATCTTGAAAACTTATTTAAGCCCCATGATATATATGAGATTGATAATAATGTTTGCAACAATATTGAAAGTGGTTTTGGAAGAGTGTCAACTTTAAATCCCACATATTTGGAGAATGTTCAATCTTATGAAATTATTGATAAAAGTGGGTTTGGAGAGGTCATGACTTTAGTTAATGTTGCTCCCACTATTTTGAATCAGTGTCAACTTTGCATGCATGTGGATCATGTTGAAAATATGTTTTGTCATAGCTATATTATTGAATTTTCTTATGATCCTACATGCAATTGTTATGAGAGAGGAAAATATGGTTGTAGAAATCTTCATGTTACTAAATTACCTCTCTTCATGTTGAGATTGATCTTGTTTCTTTCTTCTTCCTTGCATATGTTAGATCTTGCTTGTCTTGCTAATTTGTTTTCCTATAAAATGCCTATTCATAGGAAGTATGTTAGACGTAGATGTGATTTTCACATGCTATATGATGCTCTCTTTGTGCTTCAATTCTTATCTTTCATGCGAGCATCATTCAAATTATGCCTAGCTAGGGGCGTTAAACGATAGCGCTTGTTGGGAGGCAACCCAATTTTATTTTATTTGTTTTTGCTTCTGTTTAGGAATAAATATTGCATGTAGCTTCTGTTTAGATGTGGTTTTGTGTTTTAATTAGTGTTTGTGCCAAGTAGAACCATTGGGAAGACTTGTGTGAAGTTTATATGATCTTGCTATAAAAAACAGAAACATTAGCGCTCACTAGAATAGTCACCAGATTTTACTGGAGAGTGATATTTAGTTGATTCTTTTTGCAGATGATTAATAGAAAAATTCCTCACTTCTACCAATTTATTTAATTTTTTTGCAAAAGTTACAGATTACTACACACTGTTCTGTTTTTGACAGATTCTGTTTTTCGTGTGTTGTTTGCTTATTTTGATGAATCTATGAGTAGTATTGGAGGATATGAATCATAGAGAAGTTTTAATACAGTAGGTTTAACGCCAATATAAACAAAGAATGAGTTCATTACAGTACCTTTGAGTGGTGGTTTGTTTTCTTATACTAACGAAGCTCATGAGATTTCTGGCTAAGTTTTGTGTTGTGAAGTTTTCAAGTTTTGGGTATGGCTTTGATGGACTATGGAACAAAGATTGGCAAGAGCCTAAGCTTGGGGATGCCCAAGGCACTCCAAGGTAAAATTCAAGGACAACCAAAAGCCCAAGCTTGGGGATGCCTCGGGAAGGCATCCCCTCTTTCGTCTTCATCTATCGGTAACTATACTCGGGACTATATTTTTATTCACCACATGATATGTGTTTTACTTGGAGCGTCATGTATGATTTGAGTCTTTGCTTGTTAGTTTGCCACCATCATACTTGCTGGACACATCTTTTTTAGAGAGATAAATATGGCCTAGAATTTGTTAGAACACTCTATGTGCTTCACTTATATCTTTCGAGCTAAATATATTTGCTCTAGTGCTTCACTTATATCTTTTAGAGCACGGTGGTGATTTTATTTTGTAGAAATTGTTGATCTCTCATGCTTCACTTATATCATTTTGAGATTCTTTTAGAATAGCATCGTAATGTGCTTTGGTTATAAAACTAGTCCTAATATGATAGGCATCCAAGATGAATGTAGTAAAAACTTTCATACAAAGTGCGTTGAATATGATGAGAAGTTTGATACTTGATGATTGTCTTGAGATATGGGGGTAGTGATATTAGAGTCATGCTAGTGGAGTTATTATGAATTTGAGAAATACTTGTTTTAAAGTTTGTGATTCCCGTAGCATGCACGTATGGTGAACCGCTATGTGACGAAGTTAGAGCATGAGGTATTTGTAGAGTGTCATCCTTTGTGTGGAGGTCGGGTGCGCACGATGGTTAACTCCTACCAACCTCCCCCCTAGGAGCATGCGTTGATTGCTTTGTTTTGATGACTCATGAATTTTTGCAATAAGTTTATGAGTTCTTTATGACTAATGATGAGTCCATGGATTATACGCACTGTCACCCTTCCACCATTGCTAGCCTCTCTTCTACCACGCAAGTTTTGCCGGTACCATACACCCACTATATACCTTCCTCAAAACAGCCACCATAAACCTTCCTCAAAAAAGCCACTATACCTACCTATCATGTCATTTCCATAGCCATTCCGAGATATATTGCCATGCAACTTTCCACCGTTCCATTCATATGACATGCTTCATATAGTCATATTGCCATGCATGATCTTGTAGTTGACATCGTATTTGTGGCAAAGCCACCATGCATAATTTTTCATACATGTCACTCTTGATTCATTACACATCCCAGTACACCGCCGGAGGCATTCATATAGAGTCATACTTTGTTCTAGTATCGAGTTGTAAATCAATATAAGTGTGATGATCATAATTATTAGAGCATTGTTCCAAAGAAAAGAAAAGAAAAGAAAAGAAGGAAAGGCCAAGAAAAAGAAAGGCCCAAAAAAAGGAAAAAAGAAAGAAGAAAAAAAAAGGAAAAAAAGAAAAGAAAACGGACAATGCTACTATCTTTTTCCATACTTGTGCTTCAAAGTAGCACCATGTTCTTCATGATAGAGAGTCTCATGTTTAGTCACTTTCATATACTAGTGGGAATTTTCATCATAGAACTTGGCTTGTATATTCCAACAATGGGCTTCCTCAAATGCCCTAGGTCTTCGTGAGCAAGCAAGTTGGATGCACACCCACTTAGTTTCTTTTGTTGAGCTTTCATACATTTTTAGCTCTAGTGCATCCATTGCATGACAATCCCTACTCACTCACATTGATATCTATTGATGGGCATCTCCATAGCCCGTTGATACGCCTAGTCAATGTGAGACTATCTTCCTCCTTTTTGTCTTCTCGACAACCATCACTCTATTCCACCCATAGTGCTATATCCATGGCTCACGCTCATGTATTGCGTGAAAGTTGAAAGGTTTGAAAAAAAATTGAGTATGAAAACAATTGCTTGGCTGAAACCGGGGACGTGCATGATATGAATATTTTGTGTGATGAAGAGGGAGCATAGCCAGACTATATGATTTTGTAGGGATAACTATCTTTGGCCATGTTATTTTTGGAAGACACGATTGCTTTGTTAGTATGCTTGAAGTATTATTATTTCTTATGTCAATATAGACTTTTGTCTTGAATCTTTCGGATCAGAACATTCATGCCACAATAAAGAGAATTACATTGAAAATTATGTTGGTTAGCATTCCACATAAAAAATTCTGTTTTTATCATTTACCTACTCGAGGACGAGCAGGAATTAAGCTTGGGGATGCTTGATACGTCTCCAACGTATCTATAATTTTTTATTGTTCCATGCTATTATATATGATGTTTTGGATGTTTAATTGGCTTTATTATACACTTTTATATTATTTTTGGGACTAACCTATTAACCCAAAGGCCCAGTCCAGATTGCTATTTTTTGCCTATTTCAGGGTTTCACAGAAAGGGAATATCAAACGGAGTCCAAACGAAATGAAACCTTCGGGAGAGATATTTTTGGAACGATATCTTCACGAGATACTTGAGAACCAAGGCAGAGGGGACATGTGGCGTCCACGAGGGTGGGGGGCGCGCCCCCTCCCCCTGGGTGCGCCCCTGCCTCGTGGGCCCCATGTTGCTCCCCCGATGCCCTCCTTCCTCCGATATATACCCATGTACCCTGAAAACATAGAAGCAACATAGAAAACCTTAATTCCACCACCGCAACCTTCTGTTCCCGTGAGATCCCATCTTGGGGCCTGTTCCAGAGCTCCGCCGGAGGGGGGATCTTCCATGGAGTGCTTCTACATCAACACCATCGCCTCACCATGAGTTGTGAGTAGTTTACCACAGACCTTCGGGTCCATAGTTAGTACCTAGATGGCATCTTCTCTCTTTTTGGATCTCAATACCAAGTTCTCGTCGGTCTTCGAGGAGATCTATTTGATGTAATCTTTTTGTGGTGTGTTTGTCGAGATCCGATGAATTGTGGGTTTATGATCAGGATTATCTATGAGAAATATTTGGTTCTTTTCTGAATTCTTTTATGTATGATTATAATATCCTTGCAAGTCTCTTCGAATTATTGGTTTGGTTTGGCCTACTAGATCTATAGTTCTTGCAATGGGAGAAGTGCTTGGCTTTGGGTTCTATCTTGCGGTGTCCTTTCCCAGTGACAGCAGGGGCAGCAAGGCACGTATAATATTGTTGCCATCGAGGATAAAAAGATGGGGTTTATATCATATTGCTTGAGTTTATCCCTCTACATCATGTCATCTTGCTTAAAGCATTACTCTGTTCTTATGAACTTAATACTCTAGAGGCATGCTGGATAGCGGTTGATGTGCGGAGTAATAGTAGTAGATGCAGAATCATTTCGGTCTACTTGTCCCGGACGTGATGCCTATATTTAATGATCATGCCTAGATATTCTCATAATTATTCGCTTTTTAATCAATTGCTCGACAGTAATTCGTTCACCCACCGTAGAAATCTGCTATCATGAGAGAAGCCACTAGTGAAACCTATGGCCCCCGGGTCTATTCTCAACATATCAATCTACAATCTACTTTACTTTGTTGTTTTTACTTTCTGTACTAATATCCAAAAATACCAGAAATATCAAACTATCCTATCTATAAGATCTCACTTTCGTAAGTGACCGTAAAGGGATTGACAACCCCTTATCGCATTGGCTGCAAAGTTCTTATTTGTTTGTGCATGTGCGAGGGACTCACGCGTGGTCTCCTACTGGATTGATACCTTGGTTCTCAAAGACTAAGGGAAATACTTACGCTACTGTGCTGCATCACCCTTTCCTCTTCGAGGGAATACAACGCAAGCTCGAGAAGTAGCATATACCTTCAAGCACTAACCTCCTCGGCAACGGCGCTAGAAAAAAGCTTGATGTCTACTACGCAACCTTCTTCTTGTAGACGTTGTTGGGCCTCCAAGTGCAGAGGTTTGTAGGACAATAGCAAATTTTCCTCAAGTGGATGACGTAAGGTTTATCAATCCGTGGGAGGCGTAGGATGAAGATGGCCTCTCTCAAACAACCCCGCAACCAAATAACAAAGGGTCTCTTGTGTCCCCAACACACCCAATACAATGGTAAATTGTATATGTGCACTAGTTCGGCGAAGAGATGGTCATACAAGTGCAATATGGATGGTTAGATATATTTTTTTGTAATATGAAAATATAAAAACAGCAAGGTAACTAATGATAAAAGTGAGCACAAACGGTATTGCAATGCTTTGAAACAAGGCCTAGGGTTCATACTTTCACTAGTGCAAGTTCTCTCAACAATAATAACATAACTAGATCATATAACTATCCCTCAACATGCAACAAGGAGTCACTCCAAAGTCACTAATATCGGAGAACAAACGAAGAGATTACTGTAGGTACGAAACCACCTCAAAGATATTCTTTCTGATCGATCTATTCATGAATCCGTAGTAAAATAACACGAAGCTATTCTTTCCGTCCGATCTATCCTAGAGTTCGTACTAGAATAATACCTTAAGACACACATCAACCAAAACCCTAATGTCACCTAGATACTCCATTGTTACCTCAAGTATCCATGGGCATGATTATACGATATGCATCACACAATCTCAGATTCATCTATTCAACCAACACCAAGAACTTCAAAGAGTGCCCCAAAGTTTCTATCTGAGAGTCAAGACGAAAACGTGTGCCAACCCCTATGCATAGATTCCCAAGGTCACGGAACCCGCAAGTTGATCACCAAAACATATATCAAGTGAATCAATAGAATACCCTATTGTCACCACATGTATCCCATGCAAGACATACATCAAGTGTTCTCAAATCCTTAAAGACTCAATCTGATAAGATAATTTCAAAGGGAAAACTCAATCCATTACAAGAAGGTAGAGGGGGAGAAACATCATAAGATCCAACTATAATAGAAAAGCTCGCGATACATCAAGATCGTGGCATATCAAGAACAAGAGAGAGAGAAAGATCAAACACATAGTTACTGGTACATACCCTCAGCCCCGAGGGTGAACTACTCCCTCCTCGTCATGGGGAGCGCCGGGATGATGAAGATGGTCACCGGTGATGGATACCCCCTCAGGCAGGGTGCCGGAACAGGGTCCCGATTGGTTTTTGGTGGCTACAGAGGCTTGCGATGGCGGAACTCCTGATCTAGGTTTCTTTTAGGTGGTTTATGTATTTATAGGAATTTTTGGCGTCGGTCCCACGTCAAGGGGGTCTCCGAGTCGTCCACGAGATAGGGGCACACGCCCAGGGGTAGGGCGCGCCCTCCACCCTCGTGGACGGCTCGGGACTCTTCTGGCCCAACTCTTTTACTCCGGGGGCTTCTTTTCGTCCATAAAAAAATCATTAAAAATTGGCACGTCAATTGGACTCCGTTTGGTATTCCTTTTCTATAAAACTCAAAAACAAGGAAAAAACAGAAACTGGCACTGGGCTCTAGGTTAATAGGTTAGTCCCAAAAATCATATAAAATAGCATATAAATGCATATAAAACATCCAAGGTGGATAATATAAGAGCATGGAACAATAAAAAAAATTATAGATACGTTGGAGACGTATCAAGCTTCTCCACTCCACCGTGACGCGAGCGTCTCCTGGACCTAGAACACCTGCTACTCTGCTCCCACCACCCACCTCCATCCTCCTCTGCTCCTCCATGCCCACCACGGAGACCATGTTGCCCCTGCTCGCCCATGGTGGCGTTCCTCCTCTCCTTCCTTCTCTCTCTCTCCTCGTGTTCTATCTTTCCTGCAGGTTACCGCAGCCGCCGCCGAAGAAACTCGCCTCCGCACGCGCACGCCTCAGATCCACTAGATCCGGGATGATGAGGGATGGACTGAGTGAAGGGGACAAGGAGCTAGGAGAGGCGACTGTGGGGTGGAGAGGGAAAGTGTTTAGGGTTGGAGACAGGAAGGGAGAGGAGAGAGCGAAGGGGGCGCAGGGCTCAGGATGTGCACATCGAGCACGGGGCGGGCGCGGTGTGGCTGCCTAATCCCTCGCAGACACGGGAACAACTGACCCAGCCAATCCATGTGAGGGCTGAGCCCACCAGTCATAGGACAAGAAAAAAACTACACGGTGACCAAAAATTACCACTAGTCAAATGATCGAATGACCAGGAGCCAAAGTCAAAGGAGATCGAACGGACAGGAACGATGCGCATGGGAAGGCCTCCAGAATGGCGGGTACTCTAGGAGGCTTTATATGTTCAATGGCTTGGATCACTCTACTTATGGACAGCTAGTTTCGGAGATTAGGTTTTTAATGGTCGATAGGCTTTTTATTGCTTGGAAAATTCATGGAGATATAGGATTGCAGATTGCCTACCAAGGTATAGTCGAAATGAACGGCTCTGTTTTCTACTGGACGGGAAGCGAAGATGGAGGGAAGGGGCGAACGCCGCCCTCGTTGATGACCAGGGCGGAGCTGCGTGTTAGGCGCCGGAGCGGCGTCTCCTGCGGCTCCGGCTTGACGGGATGGAGCAGCCTTGTAATGCCCAGGATGGGACTATATCTCCTACGTGTCGAGGCACGACTTAAAGATATAAGCCCATTCTGGAATGATCGCAAGTTCGGTATCTTTGCACATCTCATGTAAAAATGGGGATAAAAGAGAAAAGATAGTTGGCTTACACTCGCCACTTCACACAATTCATTACATATCCAAACATCATTCAAATAAACACCACAGCCCATATAAGGGTGAAGATCCAAATGAAAGATACCAAACATAACATTAAACCACAGGTCTGAATCGCCCCAAGTAGAAACCTCTACTGATCAACTGGATAGTGCACATAGTAACGGCTACGTTCCTCGTCGTACTCCCAGGCTAGCTCGGTGCCATCGCCTGTGTAGCTCACCATAGTACCTGCATCTGGTGTGGTGTAGAGTCTGTGAGCCACAGAGGACTCATCAATCCCGTTCCCGGGTAACACAACTATCCAAGCCTTGGGTGTGGAACAAGGCTGAAGAAAGAACAAGAGGTTGCAGCAGCACTAGCACTAACTTACGTAAAAGAGAGTGAGAAGAGAAGTGCCTCGGACGAGAGATGATCACGAAGTGATCCTAACTAAGCAAGTCAAACATAACCCCATCGGGTTCACTTCCCGAACCCCTTTCGGAAAATGATCGTCACGGTACTCACGCTGGTAGTGTATTTTGAACATGGTGTCAAGTTTTCTACAACCGGATATTAACAAATTCCCATCTGCCACATAACCGCGGGCACGACTTTCGAAAGTTCATAACCCTGCAGGGGTGTTCCAACTTGGCCCATGACAAGCCCCCGATCCGCGGAGTCGCAACTCCAAAGTGGGAAGGCCCGAGTATCCTCGGAATCCCGTGCTCAAGATACTCCGACTAAGGTAAGGCTAATCCAGCAAATCCTCCCAGCGTGCCGACACCCTGACAGTAGCCGCGCGTATCTAGTCTCAGACCACGACCGGATGGGCGATTCTACAGGTTTTTACCAAACCTTGAGTTCCCTCGAGGTGGCCCCGCAGACTCCCCGTTTCGGACCAACACTCATGTGGAGCACTGGCCCGGGGTTGTTGATTAAGAAGAGGGTTAATTACTCCCTATGCAAGTTTTTAGTTATTAGGCAAATAGTACCAATGTTGGGACTTGCTAGAAAAGACTTAGCACTTAGCGGTTTATCGAGGGGGTCCCATAACCCCAACCGTGTGAGGAACGCATAATCAAGGAACATAACACCGGCTTAAACGGTTCCTAGGGCGGCATGAGTGGAACAAATCACCAAGAAAGGCTTAGCCTTCCACCCATTACCAATATATAGATGATTTCATTAAGAGTTAATATAGCGTGATATCCCAACAAGCTTCAACAAGAAGCAAGAATCTTCAATCTTCTCCTGCAACTAGCAATGCTATAAGAGGGGCTGAGCGAAGCCTACGTATAGCCAATCAAAGGTTTGCATAGGTAGGGTGGTTAAACAGGTTCATGCCTACAATAGGAGGCTGACAGGAAAAACATGGGCATCGAGGCAAAACTATAGAGCGAGACTTCTAGCAATAGGCAAAGATAGTAATGTTATCGGGGTCAGGTCATCTTGCCTGAAGAGTCGTCGATGGGATCGTAAGCGGGCTCCTCGTTCTCAACCTCGGTAGTACCCTCGTGCTCGAACTCGTACTCGGCTTCCGGCTCTACTCAACGCAAACACACAAGGCACGAAATCAACAAGATGCAATGCACAAAACTACTGGATGCATGGCTGATGCACTATGGAAGCACTACAGATGCACTTAGGAAGCACAGAAAGTCAACATAGGAAGCACAGGGTTACAACACAAGGAGCATGACAATGTGCAACAAGCAAAATACTTCAAAACATGGTAACATGAGGATATTATGAATCTACATGCAAAACACACAAGTTTCATATAGGACTTGCTCAAAATGGAGCAACGGGCTAAAAGATACACCCGAAACAAGAAACATGCACGAGCTGAGATTAACAGCCACATAGCAACTTCGGAGCAAGAGGTAAATAGTCTACAGCACTCAAACATCATGGCAAGAAGCATGGACATAAAGTAGACATATCCTACAACAAACAAATCCATTGGAGCATCTCCAAAAGAGCCATGGATCAATAGCAACAAGCTATGACATTTTGAACTTGACAACAAAATCTGACAGCAGTAATTTTATAGCAACTTGGGAGCAAGAGTTAAATATGCTACAGTCACCCAAATAAGCATGTGAGAGCATGAATGGATAGCCAACAACTTATACAACAAGGAATCATCAAGAGTCACCCCAAAACTAGCATGGATTTGCCTAGAACGACAAGCAAACATGGCATCTGGAAATTACAGATTCCAGACTTGGTGAAATTTCACTAAGTGTTAATACAACAGTAATATGATGGCATCTTTGTGAGCAAGTTGAAGTCACCTCAAAGCATAACATGGCAAGTGGTAAGAACCACAAAAAAGTACACGTGATGAGGAGTCCAAAACATCTAAGCATGCATCAAGGGGACAACCACATCAATAGCAACGAGCTCCTCAACTAGGCATCTCGTAACAAGTTTAACAACATATCAGCCACTAGCACTTTTGCAAAGGATATAAACATGGCAAGATGAAATCTATCATGCAAGCTAAAGCAACCAACATGTAGAGCATATCATGATGAACATGTGGACATATCATTTGCTTCATTTGGATAAACATGCAACAAGTTATCACATTGCAAACATGGCATGAAAACAACTACTAACAGCAGTTTATAACAAGTAGCACTCTTCTCATGAAGATTAAGACATCTAGATGACCTCAAACATACATGGCACAAAGGAATAAATTAAAGTACAAGTCACCACGATCATTTTGACAAGTAATTTGCTCAAATCGGACAAGCACACAAAAAGTTATCCACAAAACAAAACAGCATCAGAAACTGAAAAAAAACAGCTAGGGACTTAGTGAAAAAAAAGGAGCAACCTCAGTCAAACAGGGTCAACGGGCGGCGGCGGTCAAACGGGCCCCACGGGTCAATGGGCGTGATTCGGCCCGAAGCGGACTGACGGGCCTCGGGCTCGGCCCGCTAGGGCTTCGGCCCAGGGCGCCGAACCGGATCTGGGCTGCCTGGCTCGGGGATCCTGATCGAGCGGATCGACCGGCGGCGCTGGTCCCTTCGAGGCCGAGCGGCGACGGGAGGAGGTGGCCGGCTGGGAGCGGCGCCGGCCTGCGGGAGGATGAGGCGGGGGCCGGCGGCCTGGCCCGGCGGCGCTCCTGGCCGGAGGGCGCGAGGCGCGGTGGCGGGGCACCTCGCCGGCGATAGGCGGCGGCGGTGAGGAGAGGGAGCTCCGGCGCGGCGGCGCGGCCGAAGGTAGGAGACGACCTCGGCGCGGGCCCACACGGAGTCGGAAGCACAGCGGCGGCACGTCGGAAGCACGGCGCGACTCGTCGGAAGCACATGCGCAGTGAGGTCGGAAGCACGCCGGCTCAACGGTGGAAGCACCGCGCGTCAACGGTGGAAACACGACACGGCAACAGTGGAAACATTAGGGTTTCTGGACGCAAATTTTGGAGGAGGTGGACGTTTATATAGGCACAAGGAGCTAGGGTTGTCCAAATGTGGAGAGGTTTTCGGCCACGAGATCACAATTGGATGGCCAAGATGAAGGGAAGGGTTTGAGTTGGGTTGGTGGGCTGTTGGAGGGGTTTCTTGGGCCTCAAAGGGGAGGTACTTTCAGCCCACGAGAATAAATGTTGGAGCACCAAACGAACTCCAAACGCGACGAGATTCGACAGGCGGGTTACACACAACAAAACAACATCACACGACAAGTCTCATGCCAAACCGGAATAGTTACACGGCCAAACACAAAAGTAGGCCTCGGGGATGCCACGGACACGTGAGAGAGCTCCGGAACTCGAAACGAACAACGGGAAGGAACGAGTGGGACCGGATGCAAACGACAACACAAATGCAATGCAATGCACATGACAACATGATATGGATGGATGCACACACACACACGACAAAACGAGGAAAACCCGAAAAGACGAAGAACCCGGAATGGAACTGATGAAGCCAAAGATATATATATTGCCCAAAAGGGAAAGTATTACATCCGGGGCATTACAGGCCTCACCTGTGGCTCCGGCTTGACGGGCCGAAGGGCAAGCGATCCGGCGCCCGACGAGGAGGAGGTCGCCATCTCCATTCACCGTGGCGTCCAGAAGCTGCTGCAGCGTCGAGAGAAGGTCGGGGACGCCGGGTACTCGAGGCACGGTGTGTTGCCGGACTCGATGTAGTCGAGGACGGCCTCGAGAGTTTGGCCGGGTACGCCCCACCATTGGCGCCTCCTGTCGGAGTTTACGCGGCCACGGGGCTCGACGCCGTTGGTCGACTCGAGCTGCTCGGTGTGGCGTTGTTCGAAGTACGACGTCCACGACAAGGTGCTATCGGTGGCGTACCTCGGCTGGCTACGCGCCTCGGCCGGCAGCGACGGCCTGATGTGGGCGATTTTTGCCCGGCGCTCAGCTCCCATGGGCGGCAGAGGCACCGGGACGCCGCTGGCGCTGAGCCTCCAGGCGCCCGGCACCTGCATGTCCGGCGAGGCCGGGTAGTCGGCCTCATAGAGGACGCGCACCTCGTCCTCATGCAAGTAGCGGCAGCCGAAGCCGTTGGCCGCCCCAACGTCGCTTGGATATCGCTCGACGCTCGGCCATTGCTCGCCGGTGTGGGGAGAGAAAAGGGACAAAGCGTCGGCGCCGAGAGGTCGAGAGGAGAGGGTTTTGTGTCGTTCATCTGTGAGCTCACCGGCGAGGCGGGGGGTGGG
>LR738711.1:212846633-212872752 GCA_902687465.1 Secale cereale | reverse complement strand
CCTCGTCCTCATGCAAGTAGCGGCAGCCGAAGCCGTTGGCCGCCCCAACGTCGCTTGGATATCGCTCGACGCTCGGCCATTGCTCGCCGGTGTGGGGAGAGAAAAGGGACAAAGCGTCGGCGCCGAGAGGTCGAGAGGAGAGGGTTTTGTGTCGTTCATCTGTGAGCTCACCGGCGAGGCGGGGGGTGGGGGGGGGGGCTTTTATAGCCGGGTATGGGCAGCGAGCGAATGGCCGCGTGGCACGCGCGGCGGCAGCTGGTGGGAAGCGCGTCGGCGCGCGCCTTCACTGCGCCGCTCGTGAGGCATCAATGGAGGCTAACCGGCGCGGCAGCGCAGCAACCTTCGCATTGATTCCCACAGGAACCAAGGCGACGAGGACGACGAGGCCACCGAGTCGCTAACTCGGCGGAGCCAGCGGGTGTTCACGACAAAACGTTTTCCACGGCGACCCCGGGCGCCACCCAGCGCGCCGGGTCTGGCCTCGGTCCACCGGCGTCAAATTTGTTCTGAACCGACAAAATTTGAGCTTCTGAGGACGCGACTGGACCATTTATTGAGCACCGGCGCGGAAAAATGACCTTAGGGGGCCTGTTGAGGGCACGCGGCCGGAGATGCTCGAACACACTCAACCAGTGTGTGGAGAGGAAGGAGGAGATGGAGAAGGGGAATTCTGACTTCTGTATTCCGTTCACTGTTGAAACACCCGACACCACAGGGTCATATAGCCAGCTCGAAGCCAATACACATAACCTGATGTAAGTTCAAAAAAAACACAGAACCTAACATGTAGTCCCCACATAACTAACACCCCACATGTCAGGTTATCACCATAACCTCATGTGCCTATTACTAGCATGCATCACCGGCCATGATTAAGTAGTCCCAAGAACAATCCCGGGGACTACAATTTAACTTGTAGAACACATGCGATAATGATGGGTATGATACTAAGCGTGCATCATTTTTAAAGGCCCATTTTCTTGCAGTCAGACTTGGCTGTGACTCTTTCCATCGTTTCTAGTAATAGTTTGGATCGCTCTACTTATGGATAGCTAGTTTCGGGGATTAAGGTTTTAATTGTCGATAGGGTTTTTATGGCTCGAAAAATTCATAGAGAAAATAGGATTGCAGATTGCCTAGCAAGGTATAGTCGAACTGAATGCACTGTCGTGGTACTAAGCCTGACAGTGAGAATAGGGGGTACGTAGGAGGAGGCAAGGTCCTAGCCACGACGAGATTGTACACACGGGTTTTACGTGTTCAAGCCCCTCTCGAAGGAGGTAAAAGCCCTACGTCTCGGTGCCCAGAGGCTATCGACTGGAATATGGGTATGTGTGTTACAGGGGGTGTGAACCCTTGTACCAGAGGAGGGGGTGGCTTATATAGAGTGTACCAGGACCCCATCCATCTCACATTACAGAGGGTTCGATGTACATAAAGGCAGAACGTTACTGATAACGTTTGTAATAAAGAGTTATAAATGGCCTTTAAGACTACAGAGTGAATGCCCGACCGTTTCCGTCTCGAGTGACCTTAGAACTTCTATGCTCCGAGTGGTTTCCTGTGCGGTTGAGTGACTTTATCCTGGTCGAATGGAATTGGGGTGTCGGAGTGAGATACATGGTCGAGTGGATTGCACTCTTCGGTTACTTCAGTTCGTATCTTTTGTCATCCGTTGAATGCCCCTGACTTTAGGGTAGTGACCTTGGGTAGGGTGTCTAGGTCAGGTCTATGACCCTATCCTAGGTCTATGGTATTGTCAGTAGCCCCTGAATGGATTGAGGTCCGAGTGAAAAAGAGAGTTGAAGTTGACCCCGACCCGATTCTTACGCTTCAGAGGCATTTTCTTGAACCTGGGAATCGGGACGATCCTTCAGCCTTATTTCAGTCGCCTTGATCGATTCAGAAATCGTCGAGTGAACTATGCGGATAATCTTCGAGTGTTGATGAGGCTCTAGATCTTCGACGCGATTGGTTGTTCTGAGGTTCCCGAATTTATCGGGATTCAAATTTTTGGAGAAGCGCGCGGGATGGAGCGCGCCGCAGTAAACGGACTGGATAGACCGGTGCGCCTTGCTTCTCATGCCCCTTTGTCGCCACGTACTGGGAGCGCGACTGTTGCGGGATTTGACAGGATTTTTCGGGCCCACAAGTCAGCCACTCAGCAGCAGGCCCATAAAAGGGTGTCGTGGCCGATGCGTCGGTACTGTGCGCTTTGTTCTTCTTCTTCCTCTGCTTCTCCACCGCAACCTTAGCCACTCTCGACACCACCGTACTGCCCGTGCGCAATCCGTCGCCATGGGAAAAGACATGACGGCGGCCCTGGAGTGCGCGAAGAAGGCGCCAGCGACGGGAAAGGGCAAGAAGACGAGTCGGGGGTCGATGTCGAGATCTGGTCTTCCGCCTGGTTGGATCCAGGGGGACTGGATTCGGTCTACGATGCGGCAAGAAGGCATGGAGTAGCTGGTTGATAGGGGCTTGATTGCCCATGAGTCTTGGAGGTTGCCGGGGAACAAGACCGAGCCTCAGCCGCAGAAGGGTGAGTGTGTCCTTCTCGCAACTCATGTCGACCATGGTTTCTCCCTACCTCCGCATCCTTTTTCCGAGGTTTTTTGAACTTCTACGGTGCCCAACTTCACCACCTCTCTCCCAACACAATCACATATCTCGCTGCGTTTGTCTCTCTGTGTGAGAATTTTTTGGGTTGTCGACCGCATTGGGGTCTGTTCAAGCACATTTTTACTTGCCGCTCCCAAGCCATAAAAAGGCGAATCCGACTGACGAGAAAACGCACGTGATCCAAATGTGCGGGGGTTTAGGGATTCAGACGAGGGGTAGGAGCACTTTCCCACTATGATCCTTCCTGAGTCTGTCAGAGGGTGGCAGTCGACCTGGTTCTACTGCTAAGATATTCTGACTCCGGGTCAGTCGACTGGCCTTTCTCCCTTCACCTTGGATCGGGTTAGCCAGCCTCCTTCGTTGATCGTGACTTCGACAGAGAAAGTAGAGGTGGACATGTTAGTTGAGCGGGTAGTACAACTAGTCCGCGATGGTGTGACTGGTATGGATTTGCTGGAGGTATTTCTCAGTCGGCGGATCCAGCCTCTCCAAGCCTGTGATAATCCAATGTGGATGTACTCGGGCACCAATGACACCGCTCGGGTCCACCCAGAGGAGGTCACCGAGAGGACGGTGGAGAAGTGGTTGCGGAGCATCTCCGGGAACAAGGACAACCCTAGGGGGACCAGGAGAGTTTGTCCATTTGACGCAGCCAATGAGCCAGACAAGGTTTGACCTTCATTACCGAGTGATTTTTCTGTTCTGATCTGTAGCTATCTTTGAATCCGATTGACATTTGTCCGACTCTTTGTGTCAGGGATATTACTAGCAGGTGTAAAACAGCTAGGGAGATCCGGATTACGTTAATGTAGTTGTGTTATCATAAGCTCAGTAGAGGTTACGGCCCATGAAGGCTTAGGGCCCATATGTAAAGTTTACGGTTTATAAACCGTCCTATCATGTAACTTGAGGGTTAAGGAAGGAAGAGTAGAGACCGAGGCGGACACGATTATGAGCCGGCCTCGGGACTCTGTAAACCGTACCGGGCGTTGCCTCCTATATAAAGGGACGACCCGGCAACGGTTCAAGGACAAGGAACAACCTGTCGAGACACAGGCAAGCAATCCGCTCCCTGTTCATCGACGCCCAAGCAATACCAAACCAAACTAGACGTAGGCTTTTACCTTCATCGAAGGGGCCGAAATAGTATAAACCCTCTGTGTTCTTTGTGTGCTTTAACCTCTTCAAGCTAACCCGCGCGATGGCTCCACACCTAAGTCCTTTAAACCGGACATCTGCCGTGCTAATTCCACGACAGTTGGCGCCCACCGTGGGGCTATCGCACGATGGTTTCGAGTTCTTGAAGGGCAGCTTTGAAGGACTCAAGGGTTACGCGGTCGGCCGGATGACCAAGAGTCGCGGTGGCCGGATCTACATCGATGACGCAGGCTGGGGCCCCGAGGCCGAGTCAATCGAATACGTGTACCGGGTCCCCTTCGGCGGCATCCACGTCTTCATCGGCAAGATTGGTGAACGGGGACCTGAGCCGGACATCTTCCCCAACATCGTCGAGCCGGCTCAGTGTGCGAGATCGGCCTGGATTCAGCCCGCCATGAAGCATGTTTTCGTTGGAGCAATACATGGAGCCCAAGCCGAGGACAGATCGGATTCTGGTGGCGAGACAGTTGTATACTCCGACGATGAATCTTCATCCGGAGAGACCGAATCTTTGTATCTGTTGCGGGACGGTCGATCCTGGGGTGTATCCGATGGCGACAGTATTTCGGACCCCTTTGATCCGCCAAACCGAGTGGCTGTCTTCATGGCCGGATCACAATCTGCGCAGCAGCCCACGATGACCGGGGCGTTCACAGTAGAGGTAGCTGGTGCAGGGGCGAGCAACCAAGCCCCCTCACCATCTGACGCTCTATCCACCTTGGTTGAGGAGTTCACAGCCCGAGCAACAGCAGAGGTGGCTCCTGCTAACAAGGCGCAACAAGATGCAGATATCCTTCAGCTAAAGGGCCGGATCGAGCAAGCCAAATGGGATCTGGACGCAGAGAAAGCCATGATGGTGACAAGGCAAGCAGAGTTGGATTCCCAAGATTTCCGGCTCAGGATGGATCAGGTCTCTGCGCAGGAAGTGAGGAACAGAAGGTATCATACTCGTCTACCGCCGGTCTATGAGGCGATGAATCTCTTTGGCACGCCAGGAGCGGGAGCCAGCAATAATCTAGAAGTAAACCCGAGGGGAGCCCCAGCAACAGGCGCACCGGTTCAACAACCAACCACGGAGCAAAATCGTCGGGTTGTACCCACGCCGCACATCCCCACGCCTCCTGGCCATTACTCAAACCCCCTGGATAACATTGTCGCCGCCGCTTCACGCCTGGCCGCTTTACCCATTGAGGGAACATCCCCCGTGGCGATGGAAGCACGCAGGGTCAAGGATTTGCTGGACACAACGTTGACACAGCAGCAGGCGTACTCCTACAGCAGGGAGAGACTTCATTCAACACCTCGCCACAGCAGGAGTTACACTAGGCATTGGGATGAACCGGAGGTGTCCAGCAGCGAACGGAGACGTCACCGTCACATGCAAGATAATCCGGTGGGAACAGAGGCGCACGCCCAGGAGGCGATGAACCGGGCTAGACCTACTGCCCGCAAGGATATCCGCCAAACAACGCCGGTTCACCCAACCACAGCAGAGACGGGAGTCACGGCGAGTTCTTTTGGAGTACAGTGTCTTATTCCCGCTTTACGAAGCGTAAGGTTACCCAAAGACTTCAAAGGTCCACGCAAGGTGCCTAACTATACAGCAGATCTGGCTCCAGAGGCTTGGATTGAGAGCTATGAGATGGCTATGGAGATGCTAGACGTGGATGAAGCAGCATGCGCAAAGTATTTTACCATGATGCTTGAGGGTACAGCCCGGACATGGTTAAAGGGCTTACCACGTAACTCCATCGGATCATGGGGTGAGCTGCGCCGCCAGTTTATCAAAAATTTCAAGGACATGTGCAAGCAGCCAATGTCAGTAGTAGACTTAGCGGCATGTGTTCAAGGAGAGCAGGAGCCTACGAGCGCATGGGTGCAGCGAGTGTCAGAAATCTTACACTCTTCAAACGGTATCAGTCCCAGTACGGCAATAGTAACACTGGAAAACAATTGCCGGTTCGAGTCTCTGAAGCTGAAGCTAGGACGGCTCAAGCGGGACTGTAATGATATGGGGACACTCATGAGCGCTCTGGTGAAGTATGGGGACTCTGATAACACAAGTACCCCGAAACAGAGGGAGACAAATCCGGGAAAGCAAGCAAGGCTGGTAAACCGGCGCGGGCTAATCGGGCAGGAACAAGCTTCAATGGTAAGCGAAAGGCAGAGGGCAGCTCTAATTTCGTGGCCAATACCATTGTTCAAGGAAACTTTCAACGCCGCAAAGGTAGGCCACCTCCACGGAGTGGCGGAGGATTCATTAATCTGGATCAACAGTTGAACGAGCCTTGCCCGAAGCATAGCACGGAGGAACGCCCAACTAAACATACATGGGGGCAATGCCGGGTCATGGTAAAGGCCATGATCCGGGCCAAATTTGACAACGGACCACCGAGCGGCAACTCAGGTCCCGGATTTCATGGTCCGGGTCACCAGGGTAATGGTTCCGGATCAGGGTATCATGGCGGCAACAATGGCTACAACCAAGGAAACCACCAGTAGCATGGTCAGGGCGGTTACAATAACCAAGGCAACCACCAGCATGGTCAGGGCAGTCACAATAACCAAGGCAGTCAGCAGCAGTAGCAATCCGGATATCAGAGTAATCCGAAGGAGCTAAGTAGTGGACAGTATCATGTGTTTACTGCGAGTTTGAGCAAATGAGATCAAAAAGTCCTAAAGCGGGCAGTACACGCAGTTGAACCGGCATCACCACGTTTCCTACGCTGGTCAGAACAACCTATTGTGTGGAGCAGAGAGGATCACCCGCCGCGGGTTGATAATCCGGGCCAGTTGGCCTTAGTGGTGGCACCACAGGTGGGTGGCTACAAATTCACTAAAGTACTCATGGACGGCGGCAGCAGCATCAACATCTTATATTACGAGACTTTCCGTCGCATGGGGTTAACGGACAAGAAGCTAAGGCAGTCCAATACAGTGTTCCATGGAGTGGTGCCAGGAAAATTGGCTTACCCAGTTGGGAAAATTGATCTAGAGGTTACCTTTGGAGATGAATAAGATTCCAGTCAGAGACAGTAACCTTCGAAGTTGTAAAGATCCGGAGCCCATATCATGCCCTATTTGGACGGCCGGTTTATGCCAAGTTTATGGCTAGGCCGTGCTATGTTAATCTACAGCTCAAGATGCCGGGTCACAAAGAAACCATCACGGTTCACGGAAGTCGCAAGATCGCGTTGGAGTGCGAGGAAGGAGATGCTGCTTATGCAGAGGCAGTTGATACGTCCAAAACGTATCTATAATTTCTGCTTGCTCCATGCCACTTTTGGGTGATATTGCTATGATATTCATACACTTCCATACACTTTTGATCATATTTGGACTAACTTACTAATCCAGTGCACCCCAGTGCCAGTTTCTGTTTTCGGCTGTTTTTGTATTTCAGGTTTTCACGTTACGAGAACTGCCCAGAAAAATCCAGAAAAATTATATAAAAAATCAGCGTTTTGGAAACAACCCTGTGTCCGAAGGGCAGCCGGGGGGGGGCACCAGGGCTCCAGGCGCCCTGGCGGCGCCCCCCCCCCCCGGGCCGCGCCGGGGGGCGCCTGGGCCCCCCGAAGCTTCCCCGATGCTCCCCTTTGGCATATATTTAAAGCGTCCTCCGAAACCCTCAGAACAGGAACTCTTTTCGCGATCCCATCTCTGTTCCGCCGCCGCCGCTTCCAAGATCGGGAGCACCAGGAGAACTCTTCCCGGCACCCGGCCTGCCGGAGGGGAGGATTACCACCGGGAGCTTCTCCACCACCATGGACGCCTCCCGGATGACTCGTGAGTAGTCTCCCTTGGACCATGAGTCCATGACCAGTAGCTATGTGATGTTCTCCTCCCGTTCTTGTGCTTCACTAATTAGTCCTCGTGAGCTGCCCTACATGATCGAGGCACATATGTAATCCTTATGCTGTTGCTATGTTGAGTTTGCTGGGATCCGATGGATTATGGGATTATGTTCAGATTGATCTTGAGTAATATATTTGATCTACCTCTTTTATATTTATGTTCATAAGTAATTCTTGCATGTTCTCCGTTGTTATTTATTGCTTTGGCCAAGTAATACGTAGTGACTCCAAGAGGGAACGTTATGCTCGATTGTGGGTTCATGCCCCTCGATGACTAGCTTGAGTGACAGAAACATGAGTCTAGGGGATGTGCTGTTGCCACAAGGGGGAAAACAACGGTGCTTGTGCCCGCAGGTGCAAGGATTGTTTACTTTACGCAAAGTTCTTTTAATGCAGTTGTCTGTTGCATTGAGTTTACACTATGGGTGGGGCTCGCAACTTAATACCAGCGAGATGTTCTGGATAGATATCTCAAGGTGGATGATTAGTAGTAGATATCGATGGATTTTGGTCTACTTATTTTGGCGTACCGCCCATGCTTTGAACCTCAACCTTTCTGCAATGTAATCAGCATTGGTTTGCGTTCGTGGTCCTATCAATTGCCCAGCTGTAATTTGTTTACCTCACATAGCTATTTTATCGTGTTTTGGGAGAGAGACATCACTAGTGAACATCATGAGACTCCGTTCCATATTACCATCATTGATCACATCCGCTATTTACTTTTCGCTATTTACTTACTATTGCAAAACACTATCTATCACTACTATCATTTGCTTTTAACCCTTTGTGAACTACAAGGCCGGAGGGATTGACAACCTCTCTGTACTCGTTGGGAGCAAAGTTATTTGTATCTGTGTGCAGGTCCACGTTGATTGCTAATTGCGCCGTTAGCAGTTGACACCTACTTGTTGAACCTAGGAGTCTCTGGGGATTCAATCCTTGGCATCTTTGCTAAGGGAAAACACTTCTACATACTGCATCTTACACCTTCCACTTGGGGTAACCAACGAGAGGTTCGAGGCCCATCAAGGAGTATTTTCTGGCGCCGTTGCCGGGGACTCCACTCTTCAGGATAGGGGAGTTGCACGCTATCTTTTACCTTTGTTTTTAGTCTTGTTAGTTTACCTTTCAGTTTTTGCTTTAGTATCTTTTATGAAAAATCACAAAAAAATATTTACCTTTCTGTTAGTAGCCCTATCTGTTTAGCTAAACATGTTAGGATTTGGTGCTTTGAGGGAATCAGAAGTTCTAGATTTCCATCAAAGGGATGGAGAAAATATGAAGAAGGCATGGGACAGAATTTCTGATGCACATAGGAGAATTATGCCTTGGATACCTATAAAAATTGTGCTTAGGAATTTTTACCAGGGTCTTTTTAAATGGTGTAAACACTCTCTTGACATTATAGCCGAGGGAGATTTCCTAGAGTGTGATGAAGCTAGAGCTCTTGAAATTATACATGGTCTATCTAGTTACTTTGTTTATGATCATAATCTTGATGCTGTCATAGATAGACTTGCTACTATTGAAAAAAGAATGGATGCTCTAGACTTAATGAAGGTAGAGAAACCCAAACCCAATAAGAGAGATATTTTTGAAATAGATAATGACTGGGAGCCTCTTGTTAGGATTAGCATCTCTAATCAAGACATCCTTGCTTATTGTGATATTGGATCTATGGTTTCTACTATGCCAAAAATTGTTCATGATTCTTTAAAATTTAACATGGATAGATTATCATCTTATCATGAACACACTAATGGAAATATTTCTGAAATCCAGGGAAGAATAAAAGACGTGCCAGTTAAATTCCTTAAAGGGATTGCAATGATTGATTTCTTCATCATGGAGCCAAACCAAGGAAATATAGTGCTTGGAAGGGACTTCCTCCGAGCGGTAAAAGGCTTCATCGATATAGGTAAGGGACAAATCCGCTTACGCGGGAAGGCAAAAGGTGTGTACCCCTTTCCTAGAAGGAACAAGAGTGAACTTGTTGAGGAACCTTATGAATCAATTTATAACTCCGATTATTATGATGGCTATTGATTCCTCTATGCATTATGCCTAGCTTAAAGGCATAAAAGAAAGCGCTTTTGGGAGGCAGCCCACATGAATAACTTTTTTGCTTTTGTTGTGTCTTGATGTTGTTTACTGCTGTAGCATCATCATTGTATCTCTGCTTTTCATATTTGTGCCAAGTATAGCCTCTGATTGCTAGAAAGTTCAAAAGTTGTGAGGTGCTGTCCAGAAAACAGATTCTGTCCTTGGATAGAAAAATTCGTATAAAATCACCAGATCATCATTTTGGTCTGAATTTTTTCGACAGCATTCTCTATATAATTTTCTTTCGTGCATCTGTTCTGAGTTTTTTGATTTGAGTTGCAGAAGTATCCCGAACAGATCAATTACTACCTGCTGTTCTGTTTTTCACAGATTCTGTCCTGTTTTGTCTTTCCTTCATCTTGCAAATCAAGAGCTTGCTTTTTCTTCGCAAAAACCTTTTGGCAATCTTGAGAAACAGTATAACTTCAAGAATATATTTATTTCCAGCAAGGTATAATTATTTTATTAAGGGTACTAACCTCGCTAATCAGATTATGATGAGTTATGTATGAAGGGAGTTTTCAAGTGTGCGAGGGAAGATGATAAAAAGATTCAGGAGTGTCAAGCGCTCAAGCTTGGGGATGCCCCCATGCACCCCCAAGAAATATTCAAGGAGACTCAAGCGTCTAAGCTTGGGGATGCCCCCGTGCATCCCGTTCTCCATCAACATTATCAGTTCGTCTTTCGTTTCGCTATATTTTTATCACTTCATGTGTTATGTGTTATGCTTGGAGCGTCTTGCTTTTAGTTTTCTTTTTAGTTTTTCATAACAAGTCGGAACCCAGCATTCCTTTATGTGGGAGAGAAACACGCTCCACTTCTACCTATAATATAACATATAATTTTTCATGTCTATCTTTGCTATGTGTGTTCTTTGTCTTTTAATAGCTACTATCATGCTCTGCTCTTAGTATTCATGCTTATCTTTTCAAAGAGCTTTTGTTTAGTTGGTTGCTTGAACTCTCTTTAATTATCATGCTCACCTTATTAAGAGAGTTTGCTTCCTTTGCATTGGTTAATATGTCTATGATAAAGATGCTACGTGCATAATGGTGCTTAGTAGTTCAGGTTTTCTTATGGTTAGTCTCAAATAGCTGGGGGATTCCCAATGTGTTATTGGAGTACCAACTTGATTTGTTTGCCTATGATGTGGTATGGTTTAGTAATATCTTCCTTCGAGAATTTACTTTGATTGACTTGGCGTATGCTCACGCATATTTAAGACTGTAAAGAAAGTCTGTCAAGCCTTGATGATCTTTTATTTCTGAGTAGCGATATAACTACCATGCCTGATTCAATATTGCTTTATCGCTCTGCATGATTATGACCGTCATTGCTCTCTTAGTTGGTCGCTCCCAGTCTTTTGCTAACCTCCTGTCGGGGAAACTGGTCGCCCACGAACACCTATGGGACCGGAGCCCCTTTTCGGTACGGCAAGGGAGCGGAGGGAGCACAAAGAGCAGATCGAGGGGCACACGCGAGCAGTTTACCCAGGTTCGGGCCGCACGGATGCGTAAAACCCTACTCCTGCCTTGGTTGTATTGAGTTCTTGGCTCGGGAGCAAGAAGATCTATAGTACTAGCTGCACCGAGCGTGGGAGTGATCAAGTTTCGGAACCGAACCCCCTCTACGTTGTGCATGGGTATCCTTTTATAGTTCAAAGGGGTCACCGATAGGTGTCAACGTATGTGAGGGTAAAAGCGTAAAATTGGTGGTAGTTGTAACAGTGCGTGTACAGTGTACGCACAGTGGTCTATACCTAACCCAGACGGTGGGGGATAAGGGCATTGAATGCCCATCGCCGTCGCCCCAAACAGTGTAAAAAGCGTCCGTCCGGGCGTCTCCGTTCGCCACGACGGTAGCTTCGTCATCGTGGCTCGCCACCGTGTCCCCCAGGCTGCACAGCCATCCGACACGTGCCCCAGGAAGGGCCCCAGGGCGACGCGTGGCCAGGTGAGCTGGAGCGCAGGCACACAGTGAAAGCTTGCCGCGGCAAGCACCTTGCCGCGGTCGCTACCTTGCCGGGCCCGGAAGCTTGCCGCTCTCCGGGTCTTGCCGGGGTGCGCGACGTGCCACGACATGTCTTCTGAGATGCTGTTCTTTGGCCTTCCTGGCAAGCTCCTCTTGCCAGGGTCTTGTGCTGAAGGGATAATCTTGAGCCTGGAGCGGCCTTCCCGGCAAGCTCCTCTTGCCGGGGCCTTGCTTCTTAGCTTGAATACTCTATTCTTGAATGGCTTCAAGGGAACTAGAGCGGGCTTTGGCGGGCGCGTGGTGAGCCTGACCACGGGACGCTGCTACTGCCCGTATACAAGTCGGGATACTAAGGTACCCCTACTTTAGTACACCGACAGGAGCCCCCGGGCCTGGGCCACACACGGTGCCGAGCGCTGTTGGGCCAGGCCCAAAACAGTGCACGGGCACACACGGCCCACGGCGCGCCATTTCCCACTCTGTATCCGCCGCATCCCTCCCTAACGGCACGCGTCGATTGCGGCGTCGTGGGAGAGATCGTGGCCTGTTTCTTTAATGGGAAAATGCGGAACGTCCCCCACTTCCCCCCTTAAAAGCAGAGGAAGCAGGGGCAGTTTCCCCCCCATTGCTTCATTGCGTCTTCAATCTCCAGAAACCACCGCCGCTCTCCGCCTCCCCAAAGGTCGATAGAGAGCCGAGCTCCACCCCTCCCCCGCCGTCTCCAGCATCCTCTGCGCCGCCGATCCCCCTCGCCATCCCCGCCATGGCCCCGAAGAGCGACAAGGCGAAGAAGGCGAAGTCCGAGAAGGCGGCGAAGCTGGCAGCGATGCGGAAGAGGATGGTGGTCTTCCCGCCGAGGCTTGGCGCGAGGGAGCTGAGGAACAAGTACTACTTGCTCTGGGCGAGGGAGACGAAGGATCACCCGCGCACCAGGGTCCTCCCCGCCGAAGCCTGCGACATGTATCCGGGAGGTTACCACTACTTTGATTTGTTCTTCCACTGTGGTCTTTGTCCTCCGTACTCTGAGTTTTTCTGCGATGTGATGAACACGTACGGATTCCATCTCCTCGATTTCACCCCGAATGCTGTCCTCCCTATGGCCGTTTTCGCACACCTCTGCGAAAACTTTGTCGGGGTCCACCCCAACGTAGCTCTCTTCCGCCACTTCTTCACACCTAGAGTAGAGTCTGGGTCTCCATTCTCCGGTGGCATTTCTTGGATCTTTAGGCTCAACAAGAAAGAGGCGTACTTGATTGGAGAGCTCCGCGGCAAGTGGGATGAGTGGAGGGCTGACTGGTGCTGGATTGTGGAAGAGGAACCCCAGCACTTTACATCACCTCATCGGGCCGCAATAGTGCGCGGCAAGGACTGGAGCGATCTGGCCCCGGAGGACGAGAAGCTGAAGATTGCCCTCACTAGGATCCTTCGTCTCCGGGCTGCCAACCTTACTATAGGTGAGGTCGGGGCGGATTTCCTTCGCCGCCGCATTGCCCCCTTGCAGGACAGGAAGAGGTCCGCTTGGGAATTCGGCAACGCGGCAGACTGCATGAGGCTGCGCCCCGGCTTGAATTACAACTTCACCGTCTTAGAACTCAAGGGAACGGTCCGGGAGCTATTCAAGCACGACCCCAAGCACAAGGAGTGGTTTACCCCGTCGCAGGGAGTAGTTCCATTATGCAACAACTCTTCACTTAGTGCCATCCGTGCGGTAATGCCTCTGTGCGATTCCCACGGGGTGGATCCCACTTGGCTGGCGCCTCCGGAAGAGACCGTGCAAGCTTTCTTTGATAACCTGGTTGAACGGCCGCGCAATCCCGACGAGAAGAAGGGTCTCACCCGCGCGACCACCGACCGGGATGTGGCGTATATCGCTAGCAGAATGGAGGAGGCCGCCGCAGCTGAGGCCGCGGGTGAGTTTGGTTACTCTATGGAGGAGGCAGAAGCAGCGGATGCAGTGAGCAGGGCCGAGGAGGAAGAGATCCTCAGGCTGTTGAAGCCCGCCGGGGAGCCTGCCGGGGAGCCTGCCGGGAAGAGCGAGGCTGCCGGGCAGGGGACCGAGTCCAGTGAACCCGCCGAGGAGGACGCCGAATCGGGCGATTCCGATGAAGACTCGGGCGGGTCACTGAACCTCGACGACGCTTCTTCATCCTCGGAGAATTCTTCGCCACCGCCAAGTCCTCCGCAACAGCCAAAGAAGCGCCTCCGCAAGACCACTGAGACGGTCAAGCCGCCGGCGCCCCGACAGCAGCCGAAGCGTCGCTCGACGCGTGCCAGTACGACGAGCGAGGTCGTCAAGGAGGCGCCTCGCGCCTCAGCGACAAGCGGAGGGGGATCTTCCCGGACCGGTTCCTGCGCTCCTTCCGCCCCTCGGTCTTCGGCGACGACCGGAGCGGGGTCTTCTCAGCCCACGACTCCAGAGCCCGCCAAGCGCCCGAGGGAGCCAACTCCTCCAGCTCCTCGTGCTGGGACGCGCGAGGAAGACTTTGACTTTTCCGCCCTTAGTTCCGACGAGGAGGAGGAAGAGTAAGCATTTGCAACTTTTATTTCCTTTGATTTTTGTTGCTCTTGTCTTGAATTCTCTTTGTTTGACTATGATCTTGTTTGGCTTCCAGGACCCTGACCCAGAGGATGGCGAAGAGGGCAAAGATCCCGGTAGTTGATCTTGAGGAGGACGAGCCCGTCGTAGCGGCAGGAGATGCGCCCGCGACAGGCTTGCCGGACCAGCCTGCTGCTCCGGAGAGCAGCCCCCAGCGTAAGTCTCTTGTTTACTTTTCTGCTTGACGGGCGCGCTTGAGCTTCTTATCCTTACTAATGTCCTGTTCGCTTGTTGACTTGTGCAGAAGTGGAGCCGCAGCCGCAGGAGCATCAAGAGGCTGCTCCCGACGAGCCGCTCGTCCCACCCTCGCCGCCAAGGAGGAGTTCCCCGGTGAGGGAGGGTGCTCCGCCAAGGGCGGGTACTCCACCAAGGGCGAGTACCCCGCCAAGGGCGAGCACCCCGACAAGGGCGGGCACCCCGCCACGGGAAGGCGCGAGCGGCCCTCCGCCGGCGGGGGCCACTACTACGCCGCCAAGGGAAGACTCCCCGGCAAGGATCCTCGTAGAGGACGAGGCCCGCGCAGGTAACCCTTGTACTTTCCTTCTCTTGAATTCTTCTTTTTGGATATTTGCTTGACGATTCTTCCTTTCTTTTTCTTCTGTTAGATCCGCCTGCCCCGGAGCCGATGGAGATAGAGGCCATCACCGAGGAGGACGTGCGTGGTGATGCCGGCGACTCCGCCACCGCTGAAGGGACAGCCGGCGCTGACGAGCCAGCCGCCGACGAGCCCCCCGCGGCCACTGACGCGGCAGCTGGGGAAGGGACCGGCGACCGCACTGCTGGCCCCGAGGCCACAGGAGCGCCGGACGCTACGCCCGCCGCCGACCCCTCCGCCGCCGCGGCTGGGTCGGGTGTTTATCTGGAGGCCGCCAACGGGGTCTTCATCCAAGTCCCGTGGGCGTCCTCATCAAGGGCACCCGCAGAGGGGGAGAGCTTCGACGGAGAAGTCCTCGCCTCCGCCGGGCTAAGGCTTGTCGACGCGCCCGGCAGTAGCAGTGAGCCCGAAGAGGAGCAGCTTCTGCGCCGTCTTCTGGCCTTGTACCGGGCCAGGCAGGCCAAGCTGGAGTCCCGAGAGGCTCTGGCTGCCAAGGCCGGTGTCGACTTGGAGAAGCGCGCCGCGGAGCTCCGCGCTGCCAACCAAGCGGCCCTCCGGAACTTGTCGGAGGAGCGCGAGGAGCTCGCCGAAGCGCAACAGGCGTTCATCCTCGAGAAGGCCGAGGTTGAAGAGCAGCAATGGCTAGCCGCCGAGGACCTGTCTCGGCGGGAGGGAGAGCTCAGTCAGCGGAAGGTCAACCTCGATAGCCACGAGGACGACCTCACCGCGCGCAAGCAGTCCATTGGCGAGGCTCTGCAGGAGGCGAGGGATGCTGCTGCTGCCACAGAGACCGCCAAGAGGGACTTGAAGGCGAGGGTGGCGCAGATGGAGCTGAGCTTGAAGACGAGCGAGGAGAGGATTGCCGCGCTCACGTTGGCGAGGGAGAAAGACGCCCACACCAACTCGGAGCTGCAAGTCCATCTCTCCGACAAGGGTCAGGAGCTCACCGCCGCTAAGGACTCCATCGCGGACTTGGAGCTGAAGCTGTCCACCCTCACGGCGTCGCTTGACGGGGCTCGGAACAGGGAGTCCAAGTTGAAGGAAGATCTCCGGGCTGAAAGGGCGCTGCTGGACAGTGCTGCCCTTACGCAAAACAACTTCCAGCGGACGGTGGAGCAGTGGACCGAGGAGCTCGTCGCCTCTGCCGCCAACATCGACAAGGAGATGGTGGCGCTGGGGACGGAGCACCTCGTGTACTCCCCCGACGAGAGCCTCCCCCACAGCGCCAAGCTGAGCTTGTTCTTCAGAGGGGTGGCGCCGGCCCTTGCGCAGCTGCGGGAGAAGATCCCCACACAGCTGGCTAATGAGGCACGCCGGCTTTGCATGGGTACTATGGAGCGAGTGTTGACGAAGATCGTCTACCGCAACCCCGGGATTAATCTTGAGAACGTCCTCCGGACCTTGCTGCCCGAAGCTGACCAGGAAGCGTTGAAGGCACAAGTTGCCCACATCGTGGCCAAGGTGGGCAAGATCAAGAGGGTTGATGGGGACCACGCGGACTAGGCTTCCTTCTGTCTGCTTCCGTTGCCGCTGTCGATTAAGTCATGGATAATAGTTTGTTAGACCAGTGGCAAGTTATCTTGTAATATAACTTTATTTTGGATAGTCAATGCAGTGTTATCTCCCTTGCTTGATCCCTTTACTTTGTATGCTTCTCACCCTACGCTTCTAGGGAGCTTGCCGGCAAAGGGACCCTTGCCGCGAGCGCTGAGTGCGGGACTTCAGCGGCCTGCTGATAATGCCCTCGCTGGCAAGAAACCTTGCCGCAGCTAGTCGCAGCACACTTAGGTTGTTGAGCGAACTCGAAAACGAAATAAGGGCGTGACACCTGTCGCAGCTCACTTAAGCCGTTGAGCGTGCTCGAAACAAAATAAGGGCGCGGCTAGCCACGGGTAGGTTCCTCCGCGCACAGGTTTTCCATACAAAGTGTGGTTGTTCAAGGAAGATAACTAAGAATTTTTAAAATTTTGAATGCTCAAACTTTGGCAACTTAGCTTTTGTGTTCTGTTTGCTTCCCGGCAAGGCTTTCCTTCTTTGAACAGCACTTGGTCCATACCACTGTCTCCTCCCCCCGGCAAACTTGTGTGCGAGGAACACTTCTTCTGCTTGAGAGAAAAAGGAAGAAGGGAGGAAACATAGATATGGAGCCTTGCGGCTTGTTATTGCTTACCGGGACCGTGTGCTGCAAAAAGTGTTGAATAATACATGCAATGAAAACAAGAATGCATGAAACGAAAAGCCGTGCGAAGCACAAAAGTTTTACTGATGCACGGGGTCTGCGCCCGGCTTTGTACAAAGGTTTACATGCAACAGCGGCAAGACTTGTACAAAAGGTGGTTGCCGGAGCGGATCACGGCAACCGCGCCTCATGGGTGAAACTTGCGAAGATGCTTAATGTTCTAGGAGTTGCTCACCGGTAAGCCTTCTTCGGTCTCAAGGCGGACATCGCCGGGCCTTGTGACTTGTCTCACCCGATAAGGGCCTTCCCACTTCGGCGTCAACTTGTTGGAGTTCTTGGCGGACTGAACGCGCCGAAGAACAAGGTCGCCTTCCTCGAGACTCCTGGCCTTGACTTTGCGGCTATGATAGCGACGCAAAGCTTGCTGGTATCGAGCAGCTCGTACAGCAGCCTGGAGACGGTCCTCCTCGAGGAGCAATGCATCATCTTGCCGCAACTGCTCTTGCTCGAGCTCATCAAAAGCGAGCACTCGAGGAGACCCGTATACGAGTTCCATGGGGAGAACTGCCTCTGCTCCATAGACAAGAGCAAAGGGTGTCTGTCCGGTGGCTCGATTTGGTGTCGTCCTGATTGACCAAAGAGCCGCCGGCAACTCCTTGATCCAGTTTCTTCCGCACTTGTGCAGCCTGTCGAAGGTTCTCGTCTTGAGCCCGCGCAGCACTTCGGCATTTGCCCTCTCCGCTTGACCATTGTTCCTCGGGTGAGCAACAGAAGCGAAGCAGACCTTGGCGCCAAGGTCTTGGACGTATTGCATGAAGGTGCGACTTGTGAACTGTGTGCCGTTGTCGGTGATGATCCTGTTAGGGATTCCGAAACGGCAAACGATCGATCTGAAGAACCTGACTGCTGACTGTGCGGTCACCTTTCTCACTGGTTCTACTTCCGGCCACTTTGTGAACTTGTCAACAGCAACGTACAAGTACTCAAAGCCCCCGACAGCGCGGGGAAAGGGGCCGAGGATGTCGAGCCCCCAGACCGAAAAGGGCCAGGACTAAGGGATCGTCTGGAGAGCTTGAGCTGGCTGGTGTATTTGCTTGGCATGGAACTGGCACGCTTCACACTTGGTTACTTGTGCAGTTGCATCTTGGAGGGCTTCTGGCCAAAAGAAACCTTGCCGGAACGCCTTACCGGCAAGTGCTCTTGCGCCAATGTGGTGTCCACATATGCCTCCGTGTATCTCTGCCAACAGCTTCTGTCCATCTTCCCGGGAAATGCATTTCAATCTGACACCATTGAGTCTTCTTCTGTACAGTTTGTTGCCGACGAACTGGTACATACTTGACTGCCTGGTTACCCTCTCTATCTCTTCTGGTTCTTCAGGAAGTTCTCCAGTTTGAAGGAAACGGACTATTTGCTGTGCCCAGGTTGGAGCTTGAGGCTCAACAACAAGGACTAAAGGCATCAGTGCTACTGCGGGAACGTTAGCTTTTACGGCAAGTACCTGCGGCTCTGCCGGAGCCGGACCTTCCCCGGCAAGCCTGCCGGAGCAAGACTTGCCGGGAACGTCTGCTTCAACTGCACGAACCCTAGGGTCCACGGGAGCAGACTGTTCCTTAGCAACTTGGTCGTCGATCTTGGGGGTCTTGGCGGCGGCTTCAGGAAGATCCGCCGGCAAGTAGTCACCGGAGACCAACTTTCTCTTCTTGCTCTGCCCAACTGATGGTGTAACGGATGGTTGAGTTAGCTTGAGCATGAAAGTCCCTGGTTCCACAGGTAGCTTTAGTGCAGCACACTTTGACAGGCCGTCTGCGATATCATTTTGAGCTCTTGGAACGTGCTCCATCTGCAGGCCTTCAAAGTGTTCTTCAAGTTTCCTCACTTCATCGACATAAGCTTCCATCAAAGGACTCTGGTAGCTCTTATTTACTTGTCGGACCACCAACTGAGAATCTCCTCGCACAATCAGCTTCTTGATCCCAAGTTCGGCTGCAATTCTGAGGCCGGCAAGCAAACCTTCATACTCTGCAGTATTGTTTGTCGCTTGCTCCTTGGGAAAGTGCATTTGAACAACGTACTTGAGGTGTTCCCCGGTGGGCGCTACGAGTAACACACCAGCACCGGCGCCTTGCAGCGAGAAGGCACCATCGAAGTACATTATCCATTCTTTGCTTGGTTCTTTGACGGGGATGTTTGTCTCTGGAACTTCTTCGTCTGGTGTTGGCGTCCATTCTGCTATGAACTCTGCCAAAGCTCTGCTCTGTATAGTTGAAGTGCTTTCAAACTTAAGACCAAAGCTTGACAGCTCCAGTGCCCACTCGACAATCCTACCTGTTGCTTCTGGGTTTTGCAATATCCTCTTCAGCGGAAAGCGAGTGACCACTGTTATCTCATGTGCTTGGAAGTAGTGGCGCAGCTTTCTCGAGGCCATGAGGAGACCGAAAAGCAACTTCTGCACCCCAGAGTATCTTGATCTAGCCCCCTGCAAGAGGGAACTTACAAAATAAACTGGGCGCTGCACCATCTTCTTTCGCACTTCTCCTTGTATCTGTGCAGACTCGTCCTTGCCGGGGCCAGAGCTTGTCGGGGAAGCCCCCTGCTTGTCGCTGGATGCGCTTGCCGGGGCTGTGGATTCCTCATCTGCCTCCCTCTCCGCTACCAACGCAGCACTAACCACTTGATTGGTTGCTGCTAAATACAGCAGCAACTTCTCTAGTGGCCTAGGTGCGACAATTATTGGAGTGGAGGACAGGTATCCTTTCAAGTCATGTAGCGCTGCCTCCGCTTCCGGAGTCCATTTCATAGGACCTGCCTTTTTCAAGATTTTGAAAAAAGGTAGGGCGCGTTCTGCAGACTTTGAAATGAACCTGCTGAGGGCAGCCACACAACCGGCAAGTCTCTGTACATCCTTGACGCGCTTTGGAGCTTCGATCTGCTCGATGGCCTTGATCTTGTCGGGATTGGCTTCAATCCCCCTCTGGGACACAAAGAACCCGAGAAGCTTGCCGGAGGGGACTCCAAAGATGCACTTCTCGGGGTTCAGCTTGAGTTGTATCTTGTGCAGATTTGCAAAAGTCTCATCCAGGTCTTGGATTAGGGTATCCTTGTCCTTGCTCTTGACCACTATGTCATCCATGTAGGCTTCTACATTCCTATGTATCTGTGGCTCAAAAGCAGTGTGGACCACCCTTGCAAATGTTGAGCCCGCATTCTTCAGTCCAAAGGGCATGCGTATGAAACAGTAAGTGCCACATGGAGTAATGAATGCGGTCTTCTCTTCATCTTCCTCAGCCATGAATATCTGGTGATATCCGGAGTATGCGTCAAGAAATGAAAGCAACTCACATCCAGCCGTGGAGTCAACGATCTGGTCAATGCGTGGCAAGGGAAATGGATCCTTGGGACAAGCTTTATTCACATCAGTGAAGTCTATACAGAGTCTCCATTTCCCATTAGCTTTGCGCACAACAACTGGATTGGCCAGCCACGTAGGATGAAGTACACCTCTAACAAGGTCTGCTGCTTCCAACTTCTTGATCTCTTCAGCAATGAACTCTTGGCGCTCCACCGCTTGCTTTCTGACCTTCTGCTTGACGGGCCGCGCATGAGGACAAATAGCAAGCTTGTGCTCAATTACCTTCCTGGGAACGCCGGGGATATCAGACGGTTGCCATGCAAACACGTCGACATTCGCCCGCAGGAAGGCAACGAGCGCGCTTTCCTATTTGGGATCGAGCGTAGCACTGATGGTGAAGGTACCACCAGTGCCGTCCTCCTTGGCGGACACCTTCTTGGTTGCAGGTGGAGCTGCCATTCCTTTCTTGCACTTGCCGGTGGAGCTCGATGGTGCGTCCTCGACGGCAGTGCAGCACTCCGAAGAGGTGCGTTTGCCGGAGTGGGCTCCAGAGCTCTTGCCGGACTTGGTCTTGGTCTTCCCCCCTGGAGCTTCAGCGGCAAGTGTCTTGCTGTCTGCCGCGGCTGCTACATCCCAGTAGATCTTGTCGGCGCAGACAAGCGTGTCCTTCTTGTCGCCGGGGACAGAGATGACGCTTATTGACCCTGGCATCTTGAGCATGTTATATGCATAGTGAGAGGCTGCCATGAACTTGGCGAGCACCGGACGGCCAAGTATCCCATTGTATGGCAATGGGATATCGGCAACGTCGAAGGTGATCCTCTCAGTCCTGAAGTATAGCTCTCCGCCAAAGGTTACTGGCAGTGTGATCTTCCCCTTCGGCTTGCTCCTTCCCGGGTTGATTCCCTGGAAAGTTCCGGTTTCCTCGAGCTCGCTGTCGGGGATCTGCAGCTTCCGGATTACAGCAGAGGAGATCAAGTTTAGGCCGGCCCCGCCGTCAACCAACATCTTGGTGACCTTGAGGTTGCGGATGGTTGGCGAAACCAACATCGGCAAGCACCCGACCGCGGTTGTGCGGTCAGGGTGGTCCTCAAGGTCGAAGATGATGGGCGTGCTGGACCACTTCAGCAGCTTGCGCGACTCAACGGGTGGCTCAGCTGCATTCACTTCCCGC
Organism: Secale cereale; assembly: GCA_902687465.1. Classification (NCBI taxonomy): domain Eukaryota; kingdom Viridiplantae; phylum Streptophyta; class Magnoliopsida; order Poales; family Poaceae; genus Secale; species Secale cereale. The sequence continues at coordinate 212,851,148 of LR738711.1, read as the reverse complement.
ACCCATTGCTTGAGTTGGAGGTGGGAAGTGTGCAGAGAGGCACCTCCGTCGACGCACAACACTTCTGTGGCCTTCTGGAACTCCTGCTCGCTGTTGTCTCCGTCATCCATGTCCTCGTCATTGTCATCGTCTTCATCCTCGTCGCGGCCGCGGGGAGGTCTATCTCCTTGCCGCTGCTTGGCCTTGCCGCGGCGTCCTCCCCGGCCATTGAATGGCCGCTTCTTGCCGGACTCACCTCCGCCTCCCTGGGCCTTCTCCTTGTCGTGTCGCTCGTATTCAGCCTTCTGCTGCTCTACGAGGTATTCGACCCTCTTGCAGTTCTGGAGATCGTGGCCCTTGGTGCGGTGGATCTTGCAGTACTGCTTGTCGGAGCTGTCCTGCTTGTCGGCGGCGGCTAGAGTGGCAGGCTCCTTGCCGGAGCCACCAGCCTGAGTTTTCTTGTCGCCAGCCTCCTTGCCGGACTTCTCCACAGCCAGTACTTCCTTGTTCTTCTTCTTCTTATTGTTCCGCCGCCGGTTTTTCCTTGCTGGGGCGGCATCCTTGCTGTCCGTTCCTCCTGCTCCAGTATCCTCTCCGGGGAGTCTCCTCCCTTCTTCAGCGCGCGCACACTTGTCAGCCAGAGCGTAAAGCTCGCTGACGTCCCGGATGTTGGTCATCGCCATCTCCTCCCTCATCCGGCTGTTACGCACGTTCTGGTGGAACGCGCTGATAACAGCGGCAAGGTGGACATCCGGGATGTTGTGCTGAACGCTGCTGAACCTCTGGATGTACTTTCGCAGGGACTCTCCCTCCTTCTGGGCAAGAATGTGGAGATCGCTCTCCTGGCCGTGGGGTTTGTTGTCGCCTGTGAAGGCGCCGACAAACTGGTGGCACAGGTCTGCCCAAGAAGAGATGGAGCTCTCCGGCAAATGCATGAGCCAAGATCTGACATTGGGCTTGAGCACAAGCGGGAAGTAGTTCGCTAGAATCTTCTCGTCGCGTCCCCCGGCAGCCTGCACCGCAATGGTGTAGATGCTGAGGAACTCCGAGGGATGGGTCTTGCCGTCGTACTTCTCGGGTATGTCGGGCTTGAAGTTCTTCATGCTGGGCCACTGGACTTGCCGCAGCTCTCGGGTGAACGCAGGGCAACCTGCCGCATACGGCAAGTCGCCTGGTTCACCAGGCGCGTGCATGTCGACAGCAGTCCCAGCGCGCTGATCGGACTATCGTCGTGCTTCTCTTCGACGCTCGATGAGAGTTCGAGCGTCCTCTTGTCGCCTGTCGTCGAGGACTTGGCGTTGATCGCGGAGAGCTCGCGGGTCCGACGACGCCGTGGAGTCGTCGTCGATGTTGATCCGGCGAGTCGGCGATTTTTGCTTCCGCGGCGGGGAGTTCACGGTAGTTGCACCCCCGGTGGTCTTGTCTCCATCAGCCTTCGCTTGGCTGACTTGCCGCAGCCGTGATGTTTCCGGCTGTTGCGGCGTGTTGTTGTTGGCGAAGGCGATGAGGCTCTGGATTGCAGCCCTCCAGTCTTCGGCCTTGTCCGCCGTTGGAGGGAAGTCGAGGAGCAGCTGAGCCCTAGCTAGAGCTTCTGCTGGGGAGGAGGGAAGCGGTGGCGAGCGGTGCGAGGAGCGGGATATGCTCGGACTTCTAACAGCGTTAGAAGGAGCATGGCCTCGCCCCGGCGACCGCGCCTTGATCGTGCCAGCGCGTTGGCCTTGGGTGTCCCGCGACCCGCCGGCTTGGCTACGTCCCAGCAAGCGTATGGCACTCTGGGTACCACGCCGCTGCTGGTCCGGCACCTCTTGAGAGGGGAGTGGCGCGTGCACGGACGCCGAGGTCTTGGAATGGGCTCGGTCGTCCGTCTTGTCCTTGGACTTGGCGGCGCCGTGAGTGTTCTCGCCGGCGTCCACCTTTCCGCGAGCGTCTACCCCACCAACCGTTGGTTCTGGTGGTGGTGGGATCGATGCGGACGGGCCTCCTACCTCCAAAGCCTTCTTCTTCGGCGGCATGCTGATGTTGTCGATGAGGTTGATGAAGCTGCTGAAGATTGCGCCCGCGCGAACGCCGGATCAGGTTCGCACAACCTCGACGCCCCCTACCTGGCGCGCCAAAGATGTCGGGGAAACTGGTCGCCCACGAACACCTATGGGACCGGATCCCCTTTTCGGTACAGCAAGGGAGTAGAGGGAGCACAAAGAGCAGATCGAGGGGCACACGCGAGCAGTTTACCCAGGTTCGGGCCGCACGGATGCGTAAAACCCTACTCCTGCCTTGGTTGTATTGAGTTCTTGGCTCGGGAGCAAGAAGATCTACAGTACTAGCTGCACCGAGCGTGGGAGTGATCAAGTTTCGGAACCGAACCCCCTCTACGTTGTCCATGAGCCTCCTTTTATAGTTCAAAGGGGTCACCGACAGGTGTCAACGTATGTGAGGGTAAAAGCGTAAAATTGGTGGTAGTTGTAACAGTGCGTGTACAGTGTATGCACAGTGGTCTATACCTAACCCAGACGGTGGGGGACAAGGGCATTGAATGCCCGTCGCCGTTGCCCCAAACAGTGTAAAAAGCGTCCGTCCGGGCGTCTCCGTTCGCCACGACGGTAGCTTCGTCATCGTGGCTCGCCACCGTGTCCCCTAGGCTGCACAGCCATCCGACACGTGCCCCAGGAAGGGCCCCAGGGCGACGCGTGGCCAGGTGAGCTGGAGCGCAGGCACACAGTGAAAGCTTGCCGCGGCAAGCACCTTGCCGCGGTCGCTACCTTGCCGGGCCCGGAAGCTTGCCGCTCTCCGGGTCTTGCCGGGGTGCGCGACGCGGCACGGCATGTCTTCTGAGATGCTGTTCTTTGGCCTTCCTGGCAAGCTCCTCTTGCCAGGGTCTTGTGCTGAAGGGATAATCTTGAGCCTGGAGCGGCCTTCCCGGCAAGCTGCTCTTGCCGGGGTCTTGCTTCTTAGCTTGAATACTTTGTTCTTGAATGGCTTCAAGGGAACTAGAGCGGGCTTTGGCGGGCGCGTGGTGAGCCTGACCACGGGACGCTGCTACTGCCCGTGCACAAGTCGGGATACTAAGGTACCCCTACTTTAGTACACCGACACCTCCACCTGTACTAAGCAGACTAACCTTGCAATACATAGCTCATGGGAAAGTAGCTGAAAAACTATTGTGGTAAAGAATATGTTGCTTATGTATCTTATTTATTATAAGTTGCTTGCTGAGCGGTAACCATGTTTCTGGGGACGCCATCAACTGTCACACTTTTGTTGAATATCATGTGAGTTGCTATGCATGTTCGTCTTGTCTGAAGTAAGGGTGATTTGCCGTGGGTTGAATGAATATGCATATTGTTAGAGAAGAACATTGGGCCGCCAACCAAAGCCATGCATCATGGTGGAAGTTTTAGCTTGGACTTAATCCTCAATCTCTTATGAGAATATGCTTATGCATTAAAGAGGAGTCCATCATCTATTTTCTATGTTGTCCCGGTATGGATGTCCTCAAGTTGAGATCTATCAAAAATGAGAAATCAAATGCGATTTATCTCCTTGGACCTTTGTACAGGTGTCATAGAGGTACCCCTTTGTGACACTTGGTTGAAACGTATGTAATGCCATGATAACCCATGGAAATCCGAGCTAATTAGGACAAGGTGCGAGCACTATTGGTATTCGATGCATGAGGCTTGCAACTTATAGGAGGTCTTATACATGACACATATGAAGTACTACTACCGTTGACAAAATTGCTTCCATGTTTTCAAAATAAAAATTCATAACCATCTTTTACTTTTATGTTGAGTCTCCACCTTCTTTTAAAAGCACCAACTACTGAGAGCATGATTGTCATTCTGAGTGTAATGTGCATTGTCCCAAAGTAGCATTGTCTTTTGCATGATTGTGATATCGTTATTTCTGAAATCATTGTATCTAGTCATCACTTAAACCTTGAAGGTGCCCCTGCATTTATGTTTTGCTTCAGTAAAGGGGGCAAGCTAGATATCACTTTATCATATTTGCACATCATGTTCATTGCAAATCTTTTTGATGTTTCAGTTTCATGTTGTAAAAACTTTCAGTCATTTGTGATTTTCTCTTGAGGCAACTTAATTACTATAGAATCATTGTCTCAGTAAGCTTTTGTCATATGACTATGAAAAAGTCCTATATGGTTAATAGCTTGTCACCACAGAAATTATTCTTGTTATCATTTACCTACTCGAGGACGAGCATGAATTAAGCTTGGGGATGTTGATACGTCCAAAACGTATCTATAATTTCTGCTTGCTCCATGCCACTTTTGGGTGATATTGCTATGATATTCATACACTTCCATACACTTTTGATCATATTTGGACTAACTTACTAATCCAGTGCACCCCAGTGCCAGTTTCTGTTTTCGGCTGTTTTTGTATTTCAGGTTTTCACGTTACGAGAACTTCCTAGAAAAATCCAGAAAAATTATATAAAAAATCAGCGTTTCGGAAACAACCCTGCGTCCGAAGGGCAGCCGCGGGGGGGGGGGGCACCAGGGCTCCAGGCGCC
>LR738711.1:212832111-212846492 GCA_902687465.1 Secale cereale | reverse complement strand
GGGGGGGGGGGGGGGCGCCTGGGCCCCCCGAAGCTTCCCCGATGCTCCCCTTTGGCATATATTTAAAGCGTCCTCCGAAACCCTCAAAACAGGAACTATTTTCGTGATCCCATCTCTGTTCCGCCGCCGCCGCCGCTTCCAAGCTCGGGAGCACCAGGAGAACTCTTCCCGGCACCCTGCCGGAGGGGAGGATCACCACCGGGAGCTTCTCCACCACCATGGACTCCTCCCGGATGACTCGTGAGTAGTCCCCCTTGGACCATGAGTCCATGACCAGTAGCTATGTGATGTTCTCCTCCCGTTCTTGTGCTTCACTAATTAGTCCTCGTGAGCTGCCCTACATGATCGAGGCACATATGTAATCCTTATGCTGTTGCTATGTTGAGTTTGCTGGGATCCGATGGATTATGGGATTATGTTCAGATTGATCTTGAGTAATATATTTGATCTACCTCTTTTATATTTATGTTCATAAGTAATTCTTGCATGTTCTCCGTTGTTATTTATTGCTTTGGCCAAGTAATATGTAGTGACTCCAAGAGGGAACGTTATGCTCGATTGTGGGTTCATGCCCCTCGATGACTAGCTTGAGTGACAGAAACATGAGTCTAGGGGATGTGCTGTTGCCACAAGGGGGGAAACAACGGTGCTTGTGCCCGCGGGTGCAAGGATTGTTTACTTTACGCAAAGTTCTTTTAATGCAGTTGTCTGTTGCATTGAATTTACACTATGGGTGGGGCTCGCAACTTAATACCAGCGAGATGTTCTGGATAGATATCTCAAGGTGGATGATTAGTAGTAGATATTGATGGATTTCGGTCTACTTATTTTGGCGTACCGCCCATGCTTTGAACCTCAACCTTTCTGCAATGTAATCAGCATTGGTTTGCGTTCGTGGTCCTGTCAATTGCCCAGCTGTAATTTGTTTACCTCACATAGCTGTTTTATCGTCTTTTGGGAGAGAGACATCACTAGTGAACATCATGAGACTCCGGTTCATATTACCATCATTGATCACATCCGCTATTTAATTTTCTCTATTTACTTACTATTGCAAAAGACTATCTATCACTACTATCATTTGCTTTTAACCCTTTGTGAACTGCAAGGCCGGAGGGATTGACAACCTCTCTGTACTCATTGGGAGCAAAGTTATTTGTATCTGCGTGCAGGTCCACGTTGATTGCTAATTGCGCCGTTAGCAGTTGAACCTAGGAGTCTCTGGGGATTCGATCCTTGGCATCTTTGCTAAGGGAAAACACTTCTACATACTGCATCTTACACCTTCCACTTGGGGTAACCAACGAGGGGTTCGAGGCCCATCAACAGTATGTGCTACGGAAGAATTGAAGTTCTACAAAGACAACGTTGATCCGGTAGATATGACCCCATTAAAGAAACCTACTACAGAGCATGATCCGGTGTTGAAGTTTAAATCGGCGAAGGAAACCAAGCAAGTTGACTTTGTACCAGGCGACTCGTCCAAGCAGTTCACTATCAGCGTTAACCTTGACCCCAAATAGGAAAGTGCGCTCATCAAGTTCATCCATGAGAACCGGGATATCTTTGCATGGAAACCTTCTGACATGCCATGTATACCGAGGGAACTCGCTGAGCATAGTCTTAATATTGATCCGAAGTTTAAACCGGTCAAGCAGTATCTGCACCGTTTCAATGAAGAAAGGCGCAAGGCTATAGGTGAGGAAGTGGCCAGGCTTTTGGCCGCAAGGTTCATAGTTGAGGTGTTCCACCCGGAGTGGTTGGCTAATCCGGTTCTGGTGTTAAAGAAAAATGGAAAGTGGAGGATGTGTGTGGATTACACAGACTTAAACAAGGCTTGTCCAACCGATCCTTTTGCTCTCCCCCGTATTGATCAGATCATTGATGCTACGGCGGGATGTGAGTGGCTAAGTGTTTTGGATGCGTATTCAGGGTATCATCAAATCAAGATGGCAATTAAAGACCAGGAGAAGACAACCTTCATAACTCCTTTTGGTGCCTTTTGCTACGTGTCTATGCCTTTTGGGCTCAAGAGTGCCCAAGCAACTTACCAGCGTTGCGTACAGAACTGTCTTAAGGGGCAGATAGGGAAAAATGTCCATGCTTATGTGGATGACATTGTGGTAAAGTCGGGGAAAGAGGAGATGCTGATAGAGGACCTAAAGGAAACCTTTGATAACCTCCGGGTTTATAAGATGATGCTTAATCCGGAGAAGTGCGCTTTTGGTGTTCCAGCTGGCAAGCTCCTTGGATTCTTGGTGTCAAACTGAGGAATAGAAGCCAATCCAGAGAAGATCAAGGCGATCACATCCTTGACTAAACCAGCTTGCATCAATGATGTCCAACGTATCGCTGGCCGGATTACAGTGTTAAGCCGATTCATCAGTCGTTTGGGAGAGAAGGCAATTCCGCTTTATCAGATGTTGAAGAAGACAGACCGGTTTATATGGAGCGATGCTACAAACGCCGCGTTTGAGGACTTGAAGCGGCAACTGGCAGAACCGCCAGTTCTTGCTGCCCCTGTTGATAAGGAGCCGCTGCTGTTATACGTGGCCGCCAATGCCCGGGCAGTTAGCATGGCAATCGTGGTGGAGCGCAAAGAAGCAGGCAAGGAATATCCGGTTCAGCGCCCGGTTTATTATGTCAGTGAGGTTCTAATTGAGTCAAAACAAAGATACCCACACTGGCAAAATATGGTGTACGGCGTGTTTATGGCAAACCGGAAGCTGAAGCACTACTTCCAAGGCCACCCAATAACTGTTGTCAGTTCAGCTCCGTTGGGGGATATAATCCAGAACAGAGAAGCCACTGGCAGAGTAGCAAAGTGGGCCATTGAGCTTAGCCCACACGGATTAAAGTATGTGCCACGTACTGCTATCAAATCCCAAGCATTAGTAGATTTCATCAATGATTGGACATAATTGCAAGCACCAGAGGAGAAGCCGGATCATACATACTGGACTATTCACTTTGATGGTTCAAGGAAATTAGAAGGCTCGGGGGCTGGAGTTGTGTTAACTTCCCCGCGAGGTGATAAATTTTGTTACGTCCTCCGCCTAATGTTTCCTTGCACTAATAATGCGGCTGAATATGAGGCATTGCTTCATGGCCTGCGGATGGCTAAGGAGATGAACTTGAGCCGGGTCAAGTGTTTTGGTGATTCAGATTTAGTGGCACAGCAAGTATCCGGCAAGTGGGACTCTAAAGACCCTCTCATGGCGGCTTACAGACGAGAAGTTGAAGCAGTTGCAGGATATTTCAAAGGATATCAGGTGGATCACATAGACCGGCGGAAAAACGAAGCGGCTGATGCCCTAAGCCGGTTGGGTTCTCAGCGTAAACCGGTGCCACTGAATACTTTTTTGGACGAGCTACACAGTCCGTCAGTTCAGGTACCCTCGAAGGAAGATTTGGCTGTTCCTGATCCGGAAGCGCAGCTGGTTGCGGCACTTCATGTTATTCCGGATTGGACGCTCCCTTACTTGGCGTACCTGAGCCGAGGAAAGTTGCCAGATGATGAGATTTAAGCAAGGCAGATAATCCGGCGGTCCAAGTCCATGACAATTGTAAACGGGGAACTTCATCACCGCAGCGTTTCTGGAGCGTTTCAGCGGTGTGTATCATCCGAAGAAGGCTGTGACATTCTTCGAGAGATTCATGAAGGGGATTGTGGTCATCATGCCGGTTCAAAATCCTTGGTAGCTAAGGCTTTCCGTCATGGGTTCTACTGGTTGACAGCCCATGCTGATGCGGAGGATCTAGTCTGGAAATGCGATGCTTGTCAGAAATTTTCATGACGTGCTCTGGTTCCGGCACATGAGCTTCGGATTATTCCAATTTCTTGGCCGTTTGCGACTTGGGGGCTTGATATGGTTGGGCCTTTTAAACGATCCCAAGATCAAAAAACTCACTTGTTGGTCGTAGTGGATAAGTGTACAAAGTGGATTGAGGCAGAGCCTGTGAGCAAGTGTGATGCGGCAACATCGGTTAAATTCATCAAGAAGGTAATTTTCTAGTTTGGCTTTCCACATAGCATTATCACTGACAATGGCACCAATCTATCTAAAGGAGAGATGGAAGAGTTTTGTCAAAGGGAGCATATTCGCCTAGATGTGTCTTCCGTAGCTCACCCTCAATCCAATGGTCAAGCTGAAAGGGCCAATCAAGAGATTTTGCGAGGCATCAAGCCCCGGCTTATGACTCCCTTGCAAAGAACACCAGGGTGCTGGGTTGAAGAGTTACCTTCTGTCCTCTAGAGCATCAATACTACACCGAACAGGTCAACAGGTTACACTTCTTTCTTCATGGTGTACGGTGCTGAAGCGGTTCTTCCAAGTGATATCCGCCACGACTCACCACGGGTGACAACTTATGTTGAAGCGGCCAATGAGCAAGCAAGACAGGACGGCTTGGACCGGCTAGATGAAGGGCATGACATAGCAGCAACACGATCCGCAATTTATCAGCAGGACCTGCGCAAATATCACAGCCGCCGGGTTAAAACCAGGACGTTCCAGGAGGGGGACTTAGTACTCCGGCTCATCCAAGACCAGACAGATATGCACAAGCTATCCCCACCTTGGGAAGGGCCCTTTGTGGTCAGTAAGAACCTACACAACGGTTCATACTGCCTGGTGGATGTTCGAGAACACAAAGACTCACGGACATCAGAAGAAGAGACGAAGAGGCCATGGAACATTGCCCTCCTGCGGCCTTACTACACTTGAGCCATGAGCTCCGCTTCATGTATCCTATATATATATTGATTAATAAATAAACCGGCACCCCTGGTAAACCGGGGGATCAGCCTTTTTCTCTTCTAAATAAGTGTCTTATGAAAGTTAATACAGATACTTCGAACATTCTATTTTGCTATGCAGGACAATTCTATAAGGGACCAAACAGGACTTGCCTTTCAGGTGCAACTCCTTCATAGGAACCCTACCTCCAGAATCACTAGGGGGCTACGGATCACATGTGAATCCTCGCTTAAATCCCTTCTGGTCCGGTTTATATGAATCGTATTCACATCAGCGCCCTTTGGATTACATCCATTGATTGGCAAATAATGTTCTTGCCCCTTGGAGTACATCCTTTGATGGCAAATGACAAAATTCTTGCCCCTTGGTTGATACATAGTTTGATGGCAAAAGACAAAATGTTCTTGTCCCTTGGAGTACATCCTTTGATGGCAAATGACAAAATTCTTGCCCCTTGGTTGACACATCCTTTGATGGGAAAAGAAAAAATGTTCTTGTCCATTGGAGTACATCCTTTTATGCAAATGAAAAAATTCTTGCCCCTTGGTTGATACATCCTTTGATGGCAAAAGAAAAAATGTTCTTGTCCCTTGGAGTACATCCTTTGATGGCAAATGACAAAATTCTTGCCCCTTGGTTGATACATCCTTTGATGGCAAAAGAAAAAATGTTCTTGTCCCTTGGAGTACATCCTTTGATGGCAAAACAAAAAATTCTTGCCCCTTGGTTGATACATCCTTTGATGGCAAAAGAAAAAAAATGTTCTTGTCCCTTGGAGTACATCCTTTGATGGCAAAAGAAAAAGTTCTTGCCTCTTGGATGATACATCCTTTGATGGCAAAAGAAAAATGTTCTTGCTCCTTGGATTAAATCCATTGATTGGCAAAATAAATCATTGCTCCTTGGATTGCACCCATTGATTGGCAAAATGAATCATAGCCCTTTGGGTCGCATCCATTGATTGGCAAATATGGAGCCTGGAAGCTCGTAAAAAGCCTCGACTACATGGTCTTATTGGCAAACGGTGTTTTGTGTTTTGTGATTTTTTTCAAAAGTTTTCTATGGTTTTCGATCCGGAACTGAGCAACTTCAAAGTTGATCACGTATTTACAAAAGTTTGGGTCATAGCGCACCAACATGATTTAAACCGGTGGTTATTATAACCCGGAACAATCATTGGGCAAACACCAACAGGGCCAAGAACCTCATCAGAATCTACAATGCCCACCGGATTAAGGATGTCAAGCATGCTTAACTAAAGGTATGAAAGCATTTTTGGGTATAAAGCAGATACTCGTTCAAATATATATGCCTATGAGGGCAATATAATCGGTCCGGTGGTAAACCGCCAGGACATTTTCTTAGTGTTGTCTATGCAGATTCAGATAATATAAAGGATCAATCATAGCAGACAAGGGATTAAAATTGGCAGAGGCCAAATCAAAGCTGTGACATCCGGATTAAGACAGAAAATGTTTCAGACTATCCTATTACAAGGCACTGGCAAGCCTGAACGGATTAAAGTTTTCAAAGCAATAGATTACAGCAGCTAAAAGTTAAAACTGAGCGGCTTATGCTTCTTCTTCCTGCTGCGAAGGCTGAGGATCGGCTTGTTCCGGAGCTTCTTTGTCTTCTTGAAGCGGCTGAAAAGCAGGAACGCGCCAGTCGATCTTGGATTATGCACGGAAGTACATCTCCTTAGTAATGAGATCGGACGGATCAACATCTGGGGCGAAAGTATGGGCGCGCACTGGGGGGATTAGATTCTCGGTGTCATAAACCGGCTGATCCACCCGCTCATTCTCTAAGTCATATGCCGGATGATACCTAGTCAGGTCCGCTTCATCGGCAAGCTTGCTGGCAAGAGGGCGCATTTCCTTAGTTAAAGCACGAAGGTCCTTGCCAGAGAAGGCAGATCCATCCTCCTTGTTGCTGGGGTACCCGTTCGTAGCTTCCTCCGGATCAATGTCCAGAACCCATGCCTTGGCTCTGGTCAGCGCTACAAGAGAACCGGCCCGTGCAGCAGATTTCTTCACTTCTTCCAAGCGTACAGGCAATATAGAAAGCTTCTCCAAAGTACCTTGGATAGTAGTGGGGGCCGCTTTATAATGGGACATCGCACTTATAATCCTTTGAGCGCCGGAATACAACTGCTCAACCAGAGTGTAAGAAGCCTTGAGTTTCTTCCGGATATCATCCCCAAGATGGGTGATACATCGCCCTACATATGATTATTACAGTTAAACCGGAGCAGAATAAAGATTGCAGAGATGAAAAGCATATGCAAATTAAGTGCTTACCAAAGATGGCAGAGGTCATAAGTTCTATTTGCTGCCTTAAGCCGGTCAGCTCTTGCGTCACCGGATTAAGGGCCTCATCAGCATCCTTTGCCCTTTTCTCAAGGGCGTTCCTCTGCACTTCCCAGGCTGATCGCTCTGCTTCATAATCCTTTTTTAATTTTTCAGCATTGGTTAAGCTCAGCGCCAGCTCATCTTTGGCTTTGGCAGAACCAATTTCAGTGACAACAAGTCTATTCCGGAGCTCAGTTATTTCTGCAGCCCTCCGGGTCAAGTCAGCCTACAAGAAAATCAAGTGAAGTAGATGACAATTAAGACAAGTCTCAAGCACATAAACAAGTTATCCACTTGATACTTGGGGGCTAATGGGCAGTTGAAGTATCAACAGAGAAATTCAGACAAGTCTCAAGCATATAACCAAGTTATCCACTTGACACTTGGGGGCTAATGGGCAGTTGAAGTATCAACAGAGAGATTCAGACAAGTCCCAGGCACATAAAACAAGTTATGCCCCTGGCACTTGGGGGCTAATGTAAGTTCATTTTTTTTCCATACATTTGGAAGTACCGGTTCACCTACAACGAAGCTAAACCGGAACTTGGGGGCTACTATGGCATAAAGACAGAATTATAAAGAAGGCAAAGCAAAGACAAGTGAAGGAAGGTACCTCGTATTTGTCCTTCGTCATATTAACCAAGCCCAATTCATAGTCGCGGCTGGTGTGAAGCCGGTTCAAATACCCTGAATAAAGTTCCTGGGCACTCAATTCGGCATAATTGGACAAGTCCGTGCTCCACTTGCCCTTCTCTTGTTGAAGCTTCTCCGCTTTAGCAGTGTGCTTGGCCAAGATGATAGGCTCAACAGGAGCGGTAAAACCTGTCCCGGTTATTTGGATATCCGGAGAAGAAGTAGTGGTTGGCTGAGAGGGGGCAGCAGTAGGGGCCGGACTAGCAGGATTCGGATTAGTCCGAGGAGGGCTAACCCGGACAGGACTCGCCGGTTCAATGACATTCTCCACATTCGCATCTTCTGGAGCAACAATGTCATCATGGTCCATGGGAGCAGGATCATCAATTTGAGTTGCGGGATCACTCTCTGGCGGGATGACTTCATCCGGATCAGCCACCAAATCAGCAGTAGCAGTCTCGGCATCCGCTTTGGTGGCCTTCGCCTTTTTGCTAGGCTTGGGCTTGCTGAAAGAAATTGAAGGAACAATTTGAATCATTAAGGAACAAATGCAAATATAAACCGGATGTTGAAAGGGACTTACCCAGGCACAGTCTTCAGTACAGGGACCTGAGTGGCAGTCGATTCACCAGAAGATGATAAAGGTGTCTCCTGATAGTTAGGATCAGACGGTTTAAGCGGTTTGCATATAAGTCCGGTCTTTGGATGGAGAAGAGTTGGAAAAAGTAAAACCTCAGAGCGGTGCCTGCGAGCCGGAGTGAGAGATATTCGGGAAGATTCTACTACATGGCCACTATGGCGCGTAGTCCGGCGGGCTTCATGTTGCTGTTTCTTCAAAAGAAATTTGGGGTCCAGTTGAGCATAAGGATGAGAAAAAGGGTACTTCCGGGATGCCCGACAAATTTTGGGCACCGGCGGTTCAGAGTCTGAAGAAATAGAGATTACCTCAACTTCTGCCGCTTTACTCCCTTCAGCCAAATCCTGTGGAAAGACACTCTTAACATAGATTTGGATAAAGAGATCAAAATATATCAGGATCAACTCATACCTCAGAATCCGGATCATCTTCCTCAAGATGTGAACCGGAGCCAGCGGCCGCCTTCTTCTTCTTGATAGCGCATGTCTTCCGGCGTGGCTGTTTTCCTGACTTGTCCTGAGGTTTTCTTTTCCAAAAAGGATCGTTGGCCTGTGCAGAAGATGAAAGATAAATAGAAGATAATTGATATGAATGGATTAGAAACAAACAGAAGAAATCAAAAAAAACTTACGGCTGGCAGTTTGTTTTTCTCATAGTATGGAGCCAATCCGGTTTGGCTACACTCTTCCTGAGAAATATTGAGCATTTTCTTTGCGGATTCAATGACTTCCTTCTCAGGAAGCACTATTTCAATATGGCGTTGAGGGTCATCCATTTTTCCGGTATACTCATACATTAGGCCGGAGCGCCGGCTCAGAGGAAGGATGCTCCAGGCAAGCCAACAACGAACGAAATCTACTCCAGTTAATCCGTTGGCCATAAAGGCCTTAAGCTTGGCAAGCTGAGGGGCAAACCGGGCCCGCTCCGAGGAACTAAGGCGCTGCGGCAGGGGATGATCCTCACAAAGACGATGTTCACGATAACCCGGCAGTGGGTTTTCTCCTTCAGGAGAGGTATCTTTGCAATAAAACCAGGATTGGTTCCAGTCCTTGGGGTGTGTATGGAGAGCAGCGTGAGGAAAGACCACATCTCTTCTCTTCTGAATACTAACACCGCCCAGCTCTTGATGTGGTCCGGCAGTAAACTCTGTCCGCCGGTTTAAGTGGAAAATGTCTCGGAACAAGTCCACTGATGGTTCAGCTTGAAGGTATACTTCCGAGAACACTTGGAAATTGCAGACGTTGGACATAGAATTCAGACCTATATCTTCAGGATGGAGCTGAAAGGCAGCCAGCACGTCCCGGAAAAACTTAGAACCGGGAGGGCTAAAACCCCGGGCCATATGATCAAAGAAAATGATGACTTCTCCTTCTTTAGGGGTAGGAGGACATTCATTTCCTGGGGCCCGCCATTTCAGAACCGCTTGAGGGCCCAGAGTACCAATTGAAGCGGCGTTGGTTAAATCCTCTTCCATGATGCGGGAAGGAGCCCAGTTGCAACAAACAAACTATTTGGCAGTCATCTGAGCAGAAGGAAAACGCTGAAAAAGTACGGTGCAAAATACGGATTATTAAGTACTGAAGCATAAACCGGAGTGTATTATCAAATTATATCGACGGTTTAGACAGGGGACTAATGGCGTCGGTGACCCGGAAGCAGATGTGAAACGAACTGCTACCGGTTTATGATAAAAAAAAAGAGGAGACTAAACCGTCGGGCTCATGGTTAATTCTTTGCAAGAAGAATATATGATTGGTTAAACTGGCGAGTAACTTACAGATTTATCAAGACAAAGAAACAGGTTTCTACAGAAGGCTAAAGCAAAAATGGATCTGAGCAGTAGGAAAAAGATGAAATATACGTGAGTCGGATGCAGGAAGAACTACGAAGGATTTCTACAGATCAAATAAATCTAAGGGTTGAGTCTAAGGTCCAAATCTAACTTCAAACTGCGGAACGGGGGCGCGTTTGAAACAAATCCAGGGTCCGAATCTAAGTTCAAACTGCAAAGCTACGAGCTTTCATGGCGGAAGCAATGGAGGAACCCTAGATTAAAGATCTACAGCGAGAAGAAAGGAATACCTGAGAAAGAAGGAGACGGCGACGAAGTACTCTGGACGCGTTTCAGGGTGATGCAGCGGTCTAGCTGGACGATGGCGACGAGCTCGAAGGCAGCGGCGGAGCTTCGGGCGACGGAGGAAGAAGAAGTGCGGAAGGAAGAAAAAGAATAGGGTCCAGCGGTATTTATAAAGACTGGAGAGGTGAAACGGCAAGCGCGGGAATCAAGGAGGTCAAAGATTAGATAAAGATTCCATTGTCGCCTCGATTTTCAGGATAGCCTTTAAACAAAGGTAACAAACAGCTGTGAGCAATAAATGCGGAGGTGATGTCACAACAGATTGAGATGATTTTCGGAGATGACGTCATAGCCGGTTTACAAGACAGAGAAGGAGGAAGTTTATGCAAGATTTAGAAGACTGACATGAACAAGTTCAAATCACTCTGGGGCCTAATGTCAGGGATATTACTAGCAGGTGTAAACCGGCTAGGGAGATCCGGATTACGTTAATGTAGCTGTGTTATCATAAGCTCAATAGAGGTTACGGGCCATGAAGGCTTAGGGCCCATATGCAAAGTTTACGGTTTATAAACCGTCCTATCATGTAACTTGAGGGTTAAGGAAGGAAGAGTAGAGACCGAGGCGGACACGATTATGAGCCGGCCTCGGGACTCTGTAAATCGGACCGGGCGTTGCCTCCTATATAAAGGGACGACCCGACGACGGTTCAAGGACAAGGAACAACCCATCGAGACACAGGCAAGCAATCTGCTCCCTGTTCATCGACGCCCAAGCAATACCAAACCAAACTAGACGTAGGCTTTTACCTTCATCGAAGGGGCCGAATTAGTATAAACCCTCTGTGTTCTTTGTGTGCTTTAACCTCTTCAAGCTAACCCACGCGATGGCTCCACACCTAAGTCCTTTAAACCGGACATCTGCCGTGCTAATTCCACGACACTTTGCCTTGTAGATTTACACTGAGATGTACTCGGTGCCCAATGGAGAGCAAGACCAGGAGGTAGTGGAGGGTGGAGGCCAGGTTACCCACTGGAAATCTGATGATGAAAGCAAGGACTCAAGCAAGGGCGAGGAGGTCGAATCACCACCTTGCATCAAGGGGCGTTCCAAGATGACTCATGATCCATAAGGTCCAAGCGGCAAAGCGGCTCCGTCAAGCATGCAGGTTCCGAAGCGCACTCGAACATCTTCACCTGATCTGACTGAGAAGGCCCCTAAGCAGCTCAAGGTTGCGCACTCAAAGCCTCGGAAGGCCCTGCCTAACAAGGTGGACGTTTCGATTGCCTCCACGTGAGTGTAACTCTTTTCTGCTCCTCTCCTTGTTCGAGAAATTATATGCATCTTGTCGATTCATCTGCCTATTTGACCGAGTGAGTTCCGAAACTTCTAGTCCTGCTGCTTCTAGGACCTCTATGGAGATTGACAAGGGGCACAACGACGAGGAGACTATAGACGCGACCACTTCTAGCGCAGGTATAGCTCTACAACCATGTCCTCACTATGTTGATCGCTCTGTCAGTCGACTAAGTGTTCCTTTGGTCGAGTGTGTTGTAGCACCACCCAACGTCATCGAACTGCCAGATGATGATGATGAGTACGAAGAAGTGCCTCGGGGGAGCACAGGAAGGAGGGGCAGGAAGGTGCCTGCAGCTTCAAACGCTCAGCAACAGGGTGACACAGTTCAGGTTGTTGTTTCTTTTGATGTTCCTGTGTCGACTGATCATCCTTCGGCGTTGACTGTCCAAGTTGTTGCCCCGTCCGTGCAACTCCAAGCTTCAAATCCTCGGGCGGTCGGCTATGGTCTAAGAACGAATGATGTTGTTGTTGTTTCTTGTATTCCTTGCACTCGTACGGGACGAATCGCGTCGAGTGAGAACCGGTGGGGACACGACCAGTGCGCCCACTGGGTGTAGTCCCCAAGACCATGGTCGACTATGGACAGATGGCTATGGTCTAAAATAGGGCCATTTTTACTCCTTCCACTCGTACTGGACGGATCGCGTCGAGTGGGAACCACTGGGGGCATGCCAAGTGCACCCACTGGGTGTAGTCCCTGAGGCTACTATTGAATGTTTGATTCGGTAGTAGTCTTAGAACTCTTTTGGCGTAATAATTCAATCTCTGCACATTATCGCTCGGAAGCGACTGCCCATTGATCTTGTCGACTGACTTGTCTTATTTGTTGACTTTAGAAATCTTGTGAGTTCGGAGCTCAGTTTTTGCTGAACTTGAGAAGAAGCAGATCGAACTCAACCTCGAACTGGAGCTGGCCAAGGAGAATTTGCAGAAGGCCAAGGATGAAGCATCTAGTATGAAAGGTACATAACTTGTCGATTGTCTTTGAATGAATGTGCACAGTGAAAACTGACAACTCCAAGCTCATCTAACGAGCGCTATTTCTTATAGATCAAATGAAGCAAGCTCTGGAGCAGAAGGACCTCGACTTGGCAGCGGCACAACAGAAGGCGCAGGATAATACATAACTTGCTGACCAGAAGCTGGCTTCAGTCGGCAAGTTGGAGGAAGAGAGCGCTAATCTGAAGACTACCCTTGACGAGGCTAACAAAGAAGTAACGCGGCTTAAGAAGGACAAGTTGGCTCTGGACGACAAAGTTGGATATCTGACCCATAGGAGGGACGAGCTGGAGACTTATCTTGGAGGACTCGCCAAGAAGATGTTCCTTATGCTTGAAGGTATTTTCCTCTATCCGACTTATTCGTAACCGTCGACTCGTGAACCAATCGTCGACTCACTATTTCTTTGCACGTGCAGCATTCTGTCAAAACTTCGGGGAAGAGACTGGGCGGAACGAGACGGGTCTGGATCCCATCAATTCTCCTGGCAAGGACGAGGTTGTGATGAACATGTTGCGGCTGGAATCTCGCCTCGCCAGTCCCGCGGGCTATCTTGCATGACTGAAGGTGCCGTTGTCGCGGATCGACACGGCGCTCTGTCGGGTACTGCTGCTCCAAAATAACCTCGAGTCTCTGATGACTCGGCTTAATTAGATCCCTGGTCGAGTGCAGGAATGGAAGAAGTCATCTGCTCGGTGTGGTGCTGACGTGGCTCTGTCTCTGGTCCGTGTCCATTGCAAGGAGGCTAAGGAAGAGAAGCTGGCGGCTCTCAAGGTCACCAACACCAAGAAGCTTCAATTCCAGTCATTCATGGAGACTTTTATTGACACTGCCACCTGCATCGCTGACGGAATCGACATGGACGAATTTGTTCAGCCTACAAGCCCTCCTCCCGCGGAGTGAACAAACTTTATGCATTGATTCAGTTTGCCTCGGAGAGCATGATTTTGTAACCATTAAACTCTTTTGGGCCTGATGCCCAAGTACTGTCGCCCGAACATTGCGGGATTTATCTGAACTTGGTTTCCCTTGGAATATGATTGCTTTGTTTTCACCACTTCCAGACCTTTTGATTCCGAGTGAACCTTGGTACTTCACTCGGAACGGACGTTGTACTTGTGGTGTAGCTCAGAGTGCAACCGTATGTTGTACTTGTGGCGTGGCTCGGAGGACAATCGTACGTTAAACATGTGGCTTAGCTCGGAGTGCAACGGTACGTTTACTTGTGGTGCAGCTCGGAGTGCAACAGTATGTTGTACTTGTGGCGCAGCTAGGAGCGCAACCATACATTGTACTTATGGCGCAGCTTAGAGTGCAACCAAGTCCCTGAGTGAGAGGGTTGCTTTTCACTCAGAGTGTTTTGGAAACTTAGGCGAGTACGAGGTCATAGCTAATCCCCCGAGTGAGAGGGTTGCTCTTCACTCCGAGTGTTTTTGAAACTTAGGCGAGTACGGGGTCGTAGCTAAGCCCCCGAGTGAGAGGGTTGCTCTTCACTCAGAGTGTTTTTGAAACTTAGGCGAGTACGGCATTGTAGCTAAGCCCCCGAGTGAGAGGGTTGCTCTTCA
>LR738711.1:212801537-212818870 GCA_902687465.1 Secale cereale | reverse complement strand
GCACGGGGTCAAAGCTAAGCCTCCGAGTGAGAGGGTTGCTCTTCACTCGGAGTGTTTTTGAAACTTAGGCGAGTACGGGGTCACAGCTAAGCCCCCGAGTGAGAGGGTTGCTCTTCACTCGGAGTGTTTTGGAAACACAGGTGAGTACGGGGTCACAGCTAAGCCCCCGAGTGAGAGGGTTGCTCTTCACTCGGAGTGTTTTTGAAACTCAGGCGAGTACGGGGTCACAACTAAGCCCCCGAGTGAGAGGGTTGCTCTTCACTCGGAGTGTTGTTGAAACTTAGGTGAGTAGGGGGTCGCAGCTAAGCCCCTGAGTGAGAGGGTTGCTCTTCACTCGGAGTGTTTTTGAAACTTAGGCGAATCAGATTCGCGGCTAAGCCACCCACTGGGGGATTTGAACATATGTGTTTTCGGAACAATCATTGAGATACTGCCAAAAACTTGTCTTTCATAAGCAAACTGAAGGATTCTTATTACAACTCGTCCATTCAAGTATTTTAGGTATAGAAACGGCGGAGCAGATCCGCATTCCAGGAGCGTGCTCGTCTATTTTCTTGGCTACGTTGTAGAGGTGACACGCCCCATTGTGGAGCACTTTGGTGATGATGAAGGGGCCTTCCGGGGCCGTAGCAAGCTTGTGAGGTCATTTCTGATGTACTCGGAGTACAAGGTATCCTTCTCAAAATGCTCGACCTCTGACATTAGGGGCATGGAATTGACGCATGTCTTGTTCATAGATGGTCGACCGGATCAGAGCCATTTCGTGTTCTTCCTCCAGGAGATCAACTGCATCTTGGCGTGCCTGTTCTGTTTCAGCTTCTGAGAAGAGTTCCACCCGGGGAGCGTTGTGTAGCAAATCACTCGGAAGCACAGCCTTAGAGCCATACACCATAAGAAAGGAGTCCGATCAGTCGACCGGTTTGGAGTTGTTCTCAGTCCCCACAAAATAGATGGCAACTCAGTCACCCAAACTCCAACAGCGTGCTTGAGATCGCGCGTCCTTGAAGGATTAAACCATTCGCCCATTTCTGCCTGCCCAATCGACTGCAGATGCGCGACGGATGCATAGTCGACTCGAGTGCCCTGGGAGGCGCCGAATGCCTTGAACTCATCAGATTCAAAGTTGGAGCCATTATCTGTGATAATAATGTGAGGGACTCCGTATCTGAATATCAGCTCCCTGATGAAACTGATGGCGATGCTTGGATGAAGATTTTTAATAGGCTTGGCTTCGATCCACTTGGTGAACTTGTCGACTGCCACAAGCAAATGAGTGAAACCGCTTCTGCCAGTCCTGAAGGGCTCAACCATGTCCAACCCCCAAAGGGCAAACGACCAGACCAGCGGAATAGTCTTCAATGTAGACGCAGGCTTGTGAGACATGTTTGAATAGAACTGAAAACCTCCGCACTTGTCGGCTATATCTTTCACCATCTCATTTGCTCGCGGCCAGTAGAATCCGGCTCAGTATGCTTTGGAAACAATGGTCCGAGAGGACACATGATGACCACAGGTCCCCGAGTGGATCTCATTCAAAATCATTCGACCTTCCTCCGGGGAAATGCAGTGATGGGCAACTCCTGTGACACTTTCCCTGTAAAGCCGCCCTCTTATCACAGTGAAGGCTTTGGATTGACGGACAATTTGGTGAGCCTCATTTTCGTCCTCTGGGAGCTCCTGCCTGAGCAGGTATGCGATATACGGCACTGTCCAGTCGGGGGTGATCACTAAAACCTCCATGACCAAGTCAACTACAGCTAGGACTTCGATCTCAGTTGTATCGGTTGAACTTATCAGTTGTGGGGGCTCTTCCGTGAAGGGATCTTCCTTGACTGACGGGGTGTGGAGATGCTCCAAGAACATATTACTGGGGATAGGTTTCCGACTGGCACCTATCTTCGCTAGATCATCAGCAAGTTGATTCTTGATTCTAGGTACACGGTGGAGCTCCAACCCTTCAAACTTCTTCTCTAACGTTCTCACTGTGTTGCAATAACCAGTCATTGTTGGGCTTGTGACATCCCACTCTTTCATTACTTGATTGACCACTAAGTCTGAGTTGCCATATACCATCAGGCGACGGACGCCGAGTGAGATGGCCATACGCAACCCATCCGAAAGTTCCTCATACTCAGCTTCATTATTTGAAGAATCAAAGTGAATTTGGAGGACATAGCTGAGCTTGTCGCCTCTGGGGGATACCAAAACCACACCAGCACCAGATCCATTCAGCATCTTGGATCCATCAAAAAACATAGTCCAATGATCCGACTGAACTTGAGTCGGTTGGTCTTGATCAATCCACTTGGCAACAAAATCTGGTATTTCCCGAGACTTGATTGCTTTCTTTGCCTCGAACTTGATATCTAACAGAAGGAGTTCAATCACCCATTCAGCCACTCGACCATTTGCATCCCGATTGTTCAAAATTTCAGATAACAGAGCATCGCGGACGACTGAAATTGAGTGGTCTGACAAGTAATGCACAACTTTCTTTGCGGTCAAGTACATTCCATACACAAGCTTCTGATAATGCGGATATCTCTACTTAGATAGAGTCAAGACTTCAGAAATGTAGTAGATTCGGCGTTGAACTTTGTAGGCCTAGCCTTCTTCTTCCCACTCGACTGTGAGTACTGTGCTGACAACTTGTCCAGTGGCCATGAAATATAATAACAAAGGCTCTTTCCTGAATGGGGAAGCATGCACCGGTTGGGTGGAAAGCAGGGCTTTGAGCTCTTCAAACGCTGCTTCAGCTTCAGGATTCCACTCGAACTTGCCAGACTTCTTCATTAGTCGGTAAAGAGGTAATGCCTTTTTATCGAGACACGAGATGAATCGGCTCAATGCAGCCAAACATCCAATGAGCTTCTGAATGTCGTGCACATGCATGGGGCACTTCATTCGGAGGATTGTGCTGACCTTTTATTTCTTTGCGTTGATCCCTCATTCAGAAACGAGGAAACCGAGTAACTTCCCCCCTGGGACTCCGAATGTGCACTTTGTCGGGTTAAGCTTGATATCATAACTTCTCAATTTGCAAATATTTCAGCGAGATCAGTCAGTAGGTCGGAACCTTTATGTGATTTGACCACGATGTCTTCCATGGATGCTTCCACATTTCGACTTATCTGTTTGATCAGACACTTCTGAATCATGCGCATAAATGTGGCGCGAATATTCTTGAGGCCAAAAGGCATGGTAACATTGCAAAAACACCCAAACGAGGTGATGAAGGCTATTTTTATTTCGTCGGGCCCATACAGTCGGATCTGATGGTACCCGGAATATGTGTCCAGAAAGGACAAACGCTCACACCCTGCAGTCGAGTCAACAATTTGATCGATGCGAGGGAGAGGAAAGTGATCTTTCGGGCAGGCCTGACTGATATGTTTGAAATCAATGCACATGCCGAGTGACTTGTCCTTCTTGAGGACCATGACAACATTGGCGAGCCACTCGGAGTGTTATATCTCGCGGACGAACTCAGTTGCCAGGAGCCGAGCCACCTCCTCGCCAATCGCTTTTCTCTTCTCCACGGCAGACCGACGGAGGTTCTCTTTAACGGGTTTTGCTTTGGGGTCGACTCACAAACGGTGCTCAACCAATTCTCTGGGGACACCCGGCATGTCAGATGGTTTCCATGCAAAGATGTCCTTGTTCTCACGGAGGAACTAGATGAGCGCTTCTTCCTATTTGCTATCGAGTGTTGTTGAGATGTGAGTCGAAGCAGCATTGGGATCAGTCAGATAAATATGCAAAGGCTTCGTCTCTCCTGCCTACTAGAACGCAGACTCGGAAGCAGGTTTCTTGGCTCGCAGCAAATCACTCGGATCTACATTCTTCTGATATTCCTCCATTTCCAGTGTTGTCATTTGTTCATCAACAATCTTTGAACCCTTCTCGGAGCACTCTTCTGCTTTCTGTCGATCTCCGGTAACTGTGATCACGGCTCTGGGACCCGACATCTTTAACATGAGGTACAAGTAACACGGTCGAGCCATGAAACGAGCATATGCTGGCCTGCCCAGAATAGTGTGGTAAGCACTGTGAAAATACACCACCTCGAACGTCAACTTTTCTTTGCGGTAATTGTTTGAATCATCGAAAACCACATCCAAAGCGATCTGACCGAGTGAGTCGGCTTTCTTTCCGGGGATGACACCATGGAACCACATGTTACTCTCACTCAGCTTGGACATCGGAAAGCTCATCCCACGGAGGGTCACAGCATACAAGATATTCAAACCACTGTCGCCATCCATCAAAACCTTGGTTAGTCAAGTGCCTTCAACAACTGGGTCGACTACCAGCGCTTGCCGCCCGGGGGAAGCGATGCGCGCCGGATGGTCGGACTGGTTGAATGTAATGGGATTCTTTGACCATTTCGTGTACGTCGTTGTTGCCGGAGCAACCATGTTCACTTCCCTGTTGATCACTTTCAATCGACTCTTGCTCTCGATGTCAGCAAAAATCATCAAAGTGTAATTGATATTGGGGCAACCACCATCCTCCTCTTTGTCTTCATCCTTATGAGATTCCTTCTCTTTCTCATTGGGCTGACCCTCTTGGAAGCTCTGAATCAGGAGTCGACACTATTGAGTGGTATGCTTGGGGTAAATGAAATTCCCCTCTTCATCCTTCTTGGTGTGTATATGACACGGTAAATCAAGCACATCATTTCCCGCTTGATCCTTCACTTTCTTGGGGATCCATGGACCCTTAGGTTTCCCTTTGTTCTTCCCCTGGTTCACAACTGCAGCCTCTCCAAGAGCCGCGGGTTCGGCTTTGCGCTTTGGTTTCTGACTGGAATTTCCTTCGCCATCGCCCTGGGTGACTGGTTTGTTTTTGCCACTGCGGAGTCGGTCTGCTTCCTCACCGTTAGCGTACCGACCGACTATTTCCATCATCCGAGCCAGAGACATGTCTCCTGTCTGACCAAATTTCAGGTTAAGCTCTCGGTACCGAACGCCCTCCTCCTTGAAGGCGCAGACTGCCTGATGTTCAGAGAAATTCTCTGTGGTGTGATGAAGAGTGGTCCACCTCTGGATATAGTCTCTCAAAGTTTCATTCGGCTTTTGGATGCAATGCTGCAATTCCGCCAACCTGGCAGGTCGTTTGCAAGTGCCTTCGAAGTTCCTGCCAAACACTCGGGTCAATTCTTCCCAGATGAATATGCTACCAGGAGCCAACTGATTCAACCAAGCTCTGGCTGAGCCTTCCAGCATCAGAGGGAGGTGTTTCATGGCTACATCATCATTGCCGCCACCAATATACACATCCACTCGGTAATCCTCTAGCCAAGTATCTGGCTTTGACTCACCAGTGAACTTGCTCATCCCTGCTGCCAACCTAAAGTTGGGAGGAATCTCAACGGCCCTGATGGCTCTGCTGAAACATTCGGGCCCAGAAACATGTACTCGACCGCCACTCGGACGATCTATGTCCCGCCCTTCTCTGTGTGCCCGGTTTCTGTTGACCAGACCTTGCACAAGAATCGATCTTGCATCAAAGCCAAGCTCTCTGGCATCTACTAGGATCCTTCGCTCGTCACCATGCGGGCGCATACAATCTCCTCCACGGAGGTGGCGTAGGCACTCAACGGCGGTCATCTCGGTCGAGTCGACGGTCATACTGATCATAGTTCTGGCCCAGATGTTACTCTTGGCAGTGCCCACGACCCTCACACCGCAGGGGCGATCTTGGGCTATGAGCCGACCAGATAGTGTCCGCTGCCACGGACCTGTTGTGAATTCTGTTGTGCGACTGGGAAATGGCTGAATTTTGCTTGCCTGCTGCTCGGAGCAACGCTCGAATCTGCACAAGTGCTCCCTGGTGATTTTGAATTTAGAGGGCTCCAGCTATGAGACGGGGTGGCTGGATCGATTCTACTATACGGGCTACAACTGTGAGATTTTGAATCGGAGTGCGATATACCTGGCGCTCAGGAGGAAACAACTGTTGCTGTCGTCGATTGGATTCGGGAATCAATTGACGGGCATTCTCGTCGAGTGAACGTTGAAGGTTCTCTAGACGCGCACGCTCGGCTACGGTGGCTAGGCGTGCGGCCTCCAGAGCCGGAGCTTCGAAAGTCTCTCCCAAGATGGGGGTCTGAAGCGCTTCGATATTGCGGCGACGCAACTCTTCCCTTTGCTCCACAGTGAGGGCCTGAGGCACGTACTCATCACAATCATATGACTAACCATCATCACTGCCACCGCCACCGCCACGAGGGTACCCAGGTGGACTGGGATGGGAGCCGACCATGAGGACCTCTGCCGTGGGGTCGCTGTTCCCGCACTCGGAAAGTGTATCCACGGAACCAGTTGACATATTGACCGGCCCGTAGGGTACTCCTCAGGCTCGATTGCCGGGACTTGGGGGGTGGCCGACTGGCAAGTCACAGCGTGCTTCACCCACTGCTGGAGCCGTGATTAATCGGACGGCTTGCGACGGGGTGCATCGGGGAGGGCGGATGTGAAAGCACAAGTGCTCCTTGGGTGATTTTGGTAATTAATGTCAACATATCTCTTGTTGGACTAATACTTTTACCTAGTACATTTTAGATGAGTTCAACAGTGGAGTGGCATGGACAAGAGGATGTGGAACCCCTTCAAGATGCTAAGGACACAAGATTGGCAAAAGCTCAAAGCTCAGGACTCTACATTTTCTATTTCAATGATCCAAGATCACATTGAGTCCATAGGAAAGCCAATACTATTAAAAGGGGATGAGGTGTTGCTTAATGGCTTGCTTGCTCAAAGTGCTTAGTGACATGCTCCAAAGCCCTCAACCACTTTCTCATATCCACATATGTTCTAAACCTAAAGTCAAACTCGGCCCCACCGATTTGATATATCCGGCGCCACCGAGTTTAGTTGACATAGCCTCTGCCAAAACCCTAATTAGTGCGGTCTCACCAATAGGGATCCTGGTCTCACCGAGATGGGATTGTAAACTCTCTGCTTCCTATTTGAAACATTTCGGTCTAACCGAGATGTGAGAATCGGTCTCACTGAGTTCGCAATGCAAACTCTCTGTTTCCCTTATGTTGATGATCCTATGTCTTGGATATACTTGTAACCTTGCATGTTATCTAACCCTTGTAGGTACTAGGACCAATTGTATGAGATTGCAACTCACGCATATCCTAAGCAACCTCTACATCACCAAGTCTCTACAATATGGTGGTTGCCGTCAAGGAAGCATGAAACACTTCAACATATCATTTGACAATTTCTATATATCAAATTTCATTTGGTATCAAACTTCATGATTGTCATTTTGGATACACAAGTGCTCTTCCTTGCAAATCTAACCCATGTAGGAAGGTGAACTCAAATCTCTAGTGGAGCTCCCAACTCTTGATGAACTACATCAACCTTGAGCATCCCACACAACTTGAACTACATGATCAAAATCAACACCACCACCCAAGGTATGTCATTTCATCTTAGAGAAGCTTTACCCCAAGTCATGGGTCAAAGCAGCTCAACAAGATGTGAATACATCAAAATGCTTAAACGAAAAATGGCAACCCCATTTTGAGCTTAAACGATGAGTACGACCTATGATCAAGTGTCTTCACTTCACTCCTAAGTCAATATACTCTAACATATGTGTCTGTCGCTGACCAATTCTAGATGAAGTTCTCTAGTGTTTATTTGTGCCCTTGCATTTGTTTCATGCATACTTGTTTTCTTTAAAAAAAAACTTCATCTAGATTTCATTTCTTTTATTCTCCGTGCAGCCAATTCATTGCAAATCTTTTAGTTAATTCTTTGCAAATCTTTGTGAGATTTTATTTGCCTAGTGAGCTGAGATGAAAATTGTTCTCTCTGTGTTGAACTCGGACACACCGATTTGCCTCTATTGGTCAAACCGAACCTCCTCGTTGCCACCGAAGAAAACAACACGGTGTTACCGATTTTAATACTAAGGAGACACTGTCATTTGCATCTTGCATATTTGTTACAGCTCCACTCAATGATTCTTATCCTCTATCATCATCACATTCTACATATTCCATTGTACTGTGACTCAAGGACCAAACCTACTTGACTCATAATCCAGAAGAGCCCTTCTTGGAAATCGATCTCAAAGGGGGAGAGGGAGATCACATAAAACCTTACTTACACCAAAGGGGAGAGAGACCCTATGGGAGAGTGAAATTTCTTAGTCCTCCCAGATGCTTGGTATTAAAAGAGGAGAGAAGTCACATGTCTTCTAGAGGAGAAAGACATGTCAGTATTTGTTATGATTATTTGTCTTGCTCTGATTTTATTTTCCCTATCTTCTCCCATTATCAAATATAACATTCAGGGGGAGAAAGACATCTAAGGGAAGGAAATCTTTGAATTCATTGCATATGTTTCTGGGGACATGTCTATACTTCAATAGAGTACCTAGTACATACTCACTACATGTCATCCCAATCTTGGTACTCTTGTGGTTTGTTGTTCTTGCTCTATTTAGTAGATGTTTATGTGTTATCTAACCATTATTTACCCAGGTTCATCTCTTCCAAAGCTAGCTCAGGACCACAAGGTAAGTATATGCATCACATTCATGTGCATAATGATCTCTTGCTAATGTACATATTGTTTGCAAGAAGGACTCATGAACATGAAGGTACATTTCCTATATCCATTTGCTCTGATGCATACAGCCAGGATACATGTTACTCATTGCTTGCTCTGACATGCTTATGCATTCACTTCCATCTATATCCCATATTCACATGATTGCATACATGTTGGGGGAGTCTATGAATGTTACATGTCTTTCCAAAGTTTACTTGCTATTCTCTATATCTTTATATAAAGCTTTGATGTATGTTGTCATCAATTACCACAAAGGGGGAGATTGAAAGCACAAGTGCTCCCTGGGTGATTTTGGTTTAATGTCAACATATCTCTTGTTGGACCAATAATTTTACCTAGTATATTTCAGAAGAGTTCAACAGTGGAGTGGCATGGACAAGAGGATGTGGAACCCCTTCAAGATGCTAAGGACAGAAGATTGGCAAAAGTTCGAACCTCAGGACTCTATATTTTCTATTTCAATGTTCCAAGATCACATTGAGTCCATAGGAAAGCCAATACTATTAAAAGGGGATGAGGTGTTGCTTAATGGCTTGCTTGCTCAAAGTGCTTAGTGATATTCTCCAAAGCCCTCAACCACTTTATCATATCCACATATGTTCTAAACCTAAAGTCAAACTCGGCCCCACCAATTTGATATATCCGGCGCCATCGCGTTCAGTTGACATAGCCACTG
Organism: Secale cereale; assembly: GCA_902687465.1. Taxonomy (NCBI): domain Eukaryota; kingdom Viridiplantae; phylum Streptophyta; class Magnoliopsida; order Poales; family Poaceae; genus Secale; species Secale cereale. The sequence continues at coordinate 212,809,591 of LR738711.1, read as the reverse complement.
CCAAAACCCTAATTAGTTCGGTCTCACCGATAGGGATCTTGGTCTTACCGAGATGGGATTGCAAACTCCCTGTTTCCTATTTGAAACATTTTGGTCTAACTAAGATGTGAGAATCAGTCTCACTGAGTTCGCAATGCAAACTCTCTGTTTCCCTTTCGTAACATTTCTGTCTCACCGAAATGAGCGAATCAGTCCCACCGAGTTTGCCTAACCAACGCTCTGTTTGCCTATTACAGAAATCGGTCTCATCGAGTTGATGTGATCGGTCTCACCGAGATTATGTTATGCCCTAACCCTAATGAAATCGGTCCCGCCGAAAAGCCTAACATTCATATTTTGACCTGAATCGGTCTGACCGAGTTTTACTGGGAATCTGTGTGTAACGGCTAGATTTTGTGTGGAGGCTATATATACCCCTCCACCCCCTCTTCATTTGTGGAGAAAGCCATCAGAATGTGCGTACAGTTCCAGCATACATTTTCAGTGAGAGAACCACCTACTAATGTGTTGAGATCAAGATATTTCAATCCTACCATATGAATCTTGATCTCTAGCCTTCCAAAGTTGCTTTCCACTCAAATCATCTTTCTACCAAATCCAAATCTATGAGAGAGAGTTGAGTGTTGGGGAGACTATCATCTGAAGCACAAGAGTAAGGAGTTCATCATCAACACACCATCTATTACCTTTTGGAGAGTGGTGTCTCCTAGATTGGTTAGGTGTCACTTGGGAGCCTCCGACAAGATTGTGGAGTTGAACCAAGGAGTTTGTAAGGGCAAGGAGATCGCCTACTTCGTGAAGATCTACCCTAGTGAGGCAAGTCCTTCCTGGGCGATGGCCATGTTGGGATAGACAAGGTTGCTTCTTCGTGGACCCTTCATGGGTGGAGCCCTCCGTGGACTCGCGCAGCTGTTGCCCTTCGTGGGTTGAAGTCTCCATCAGCGTGGATGTAAGATAGGCACCACCTATCTGAACCACACCAAAAACATCCGTGTCTCCAATTGCGTTTGCACACTCGAATCCCATTCCTTTACTTTCTTGCAACTTGCATGCTTTAATTTCCGCTGCTCATATACTCTCTCCATGCTTGCTTGAAATGTATTGTGAATGCTTAAACTTGTGCTAAAACTCCACCTGAACTTGAAGAAATAAAAAAACTGCTACCTTTCTTTGTTGAGGGTCTAATCACCCCCCTCTAGACACCTGTTGTTTGATCCTTTCAATTGGTATCAGAGCGTTGGTCTCCATTGCTTTGGTTTAATCACCATTGGAGGAAGATGGATGAGTCCATGATCGGGAGTTTTAGAAGTAGAGTACCTATGCTTTATGGAGAATTTTATAAGGAATAGAAAAATGAAATGCTTGAGATCTTGAATGAATATCATTTGAACAAGTATATTGTCAGTCCTTGTGTCCCCCCCCCATTGATGCTTCGAATCTTACTTCCATGAGAAACTTGACTTGATTCGAAATCTTAGAACTGTTGGTCTTATCATAGAGGATTGCCTAGAAACTTGCTTGTATGTTTGACAACTTTCGAATATGCTTACACTATATGGAGATTCCTTGAGGAACGATTTCCGGACTACTCTTTGAAAAATCTAGATGTGATCCTTCAAAAGTCCATTGCTTTAAATAAGATGAACTCTAGTGATCCCAAATTTGATGAATGTTTATTTGAACATCATGACCTTATGCGTGCCAAAGCAGATATAGGAATCATTAGTAATATCATCTCGGAAGTCACTAGAATTCATAAAGATGAACATTGTCATGATCATATAACTAATGAATTACTTTCTCTAGGTGTTTATCGATCTCAAGACAGTGTTGAACATGTTTATTATGATGAGGATGATGATAGTGACTTTGACCTTGATGATCAAAAGAGACATTTTGGTCTTATGGAAAATCTTCGTGGTTGCGCAGCCGGAGGAAAAGAATGGGTGCTTGCTAGCGGATGCACAGATCATATGACCGGAGTAAGGACATGTTTGATGAGTTTGCTAGAAATGATGGTCCATGGAAGTATGTTACCTATCGTGACAACTCTAAGGGTAAAGTTGTTGTCCTTGGTAAGGTGGCCATATCCAACAATAGCTCTATCAAAAATGTCATGCTTGTAGAATCTCTCAAATATAATCTTCTCTCCGTGTCTAGATTAGTTGTTTTTGTTTTAAATGTGATATTCACTCATGTTGATTGCCAAGTCTTTCGTAGAGATAATCATAATATGGTCTTTACCGCCATTCGTAGAGGTGACCTATACATTGTTGACTTCACTAAGAAAGCCCAACCTCGCACTTGTTTTATTGCTAAATCTTCTAAAGGATGGTTGTGGCATAGAAGGTTAGGTCATGTCGGCATGAGAAATCTTGATAAGCTTACTAAAGGTGATCATATCCTTGGTGTTAAAGATGTTATATTTGACAAGGATAGACTTTGTAGTGCTTGTCAAGTAGGAAAATAAGTTGGAGGAAGTCATCCCGTGAAGAACATCATGACTACGAGAAGACCGCTTGAGCTACTTCACATGGATCTTTTTGGTCCCAATTCTTACAGGAGTCTGTGGTAACTCTTTTGGATTGGTCATTGTTGATGATTGATAACCCACAAGTGTAGGGGGTCACAACAGTTTTCGAGAGTAAAGTATTCAACCCAAATTTATTGATTCGACATAAGGGGAGCCAAAGAATACTCTCAAGTATTAGCAGCTGAGTTGTCAATTCAACCACATCTGAAAACTTAGTATCTGCAGCAAAGTAATTTAGTAGCAAGGTAATATGGAAGTAACAGTAGCAAAAGTAGCGATAGTGTTTTTTTTGTGATTGTAACAGTAGCAACGGAAAAGTAAATAAGCAACAAGCAATATGTGAAAAGCTCGTAGGCATTGGATCAGTGATGGATAATTATGTCGGATGCGATTCCTCATGTAATAGTTATAACGTAGGGTGACACAGAACTAGCTCCAGTTCATCAATGTAATGTAAGCATGTATTCCGAATATAGTCATATGTGCTTATGGAAAAGAACTTGCATGACATCTTTTCTCCTACCCTCCCGTGGCAGCGGGTTCCTAGTGGAAACTAAGGGATATTAAGGACTCCTTTTAATAGAGTACCAGATCAAAGCATTAGCACATAGTGAATACATGAACTCCTCAAACTACGGTCATCACCGGGAGTGGTCCCGACTATTGTCACTTCGGGGTTGCCGGATCATAACACATAGTAGGCGACCATTGACTTGCAAGATAGGATCAAGAACACAGATATATTCATGAAAAAATAATAGGTTCAGATCTGAAATCATGGCACTCGGGCCCTAGTGACAAGCATTAAGCATGGCAAAGTCATAGCAACATCAATCTTAGAACATAGTGGATACTAGGGATCAAACCCTAACAAAACTAACTCGGTTACATGGTAAATCTCATCCAACCCATCACCGTCCAGCAAGCCTACGATGGGATTACTCATGCACGACAGTGAGCATCATGGAATTGGTGATGGGATGAAGGTTGATGATGACGATGGGGACGATCTCCACTCTCCGCAACCCTGAACGGACTCCAGATCAGCCCTCCTGAAAGACATTAGGGCTTGGCGACGGCTGTGTATCGTAAAACACGATAATTCTTCCTCTCTGATTTTTTCTCCCCGAAAATGAATATATGGAGTCAGGGGATACGTCGGTGGAGCAACAGGGGGCCCACGAGACAGGGGGCGCGCCCAGGGGGAGGGGGCACGCCCCCACCCACGTGGACAGGGTGTAGCCCGTATAGTAGAATCGATCCAGCCATCCCAATCGATTCTACCTATCTCTTGTTGGACTGGGGAGAGCGGATGTGAAAGCACAAGTGCTCCCTAGGTAATTTTAGTAATTAATGTCAACATATCTCTTGTTGGACTAATACTTTTACCTAGTACATTTTATATGAGTTCAACAGTGGAGTGGCATGGACAAGATGATGTGGAACCCCTTCAAGATGCTAAGGACACAAGATTGGCAAAACCTCAAAGCTCAGGACTCTACATTTTCTATATCAGTGATCCAAGATCACATTGAGTCCATAGGAAAGCCAATACTATTAAAATGGGATGAGGTGTTGCTTAATGGCTTGCTTGCTCAAAGTGCTTAGTGATATGCTCCAAAGCCCTCAACCACTTTCTCATATCCACATATGTTCTAAACCTAAAGTCAAACTCGGCCCCACCGATTTGATATATCCGGCGCCACCGAGTTCAGTTGACATAGCCACTGCCAGAACCCTAATTAGTTCGGTCTCACCGAGATGGGATTGCAAACTCTCTGTTTCCTATTTGAAACATTTCGGTCTAACCGAGATGTGAGAATCGGTCTCACTGAGTTCGCAATGCAAACTGTCTGTTTCCCTTATGATTATGATCATATGTCTTGGATATACTTGTACCCTTTCATGTTATCTAACCCTTGTAGGTACTTGGACCAATTGTATGAGATTGCAACTCAATCATATCCTAAGCAACCTCTACATCACCAAGTCTCTACAATATGGTGGTTGCCGTCAAGGAAGCATGAAACCCTTCAACATATCATTTGGCAATTTCAATATATCAAATTTCATTTGGTATCTAACTTCATGATTGCCATTTTGGATACACAAGTGCTCTTCCTTGCAAATCTAACCCATGTAGGAAGGTGAACTCAAATCTCTAGTGGAGCTCCCAACTCTTGATGAACTACATCAACCTTGAGCATCCCACACAACTTGAACTACATGATCAAAATCAACACCACCACCCAAGGTATGTCATTTCATCTTAGAGAAGCTTTACCCCAAGTCATGGGTCAAAGCAGCTCAACAAGATGTGAATACATCAAAATGCTTAAACGAAAAATGGCAACCCCATTTCGAGCTTAAACGATGAGTACGACCTATTATCAAGTGTCTGCACTTCACCCCTAAGTCAATATACTCTAACATATGTGTCTTTGTCGCTGACCAATTCTAGATGAAGTTCTCCAGTGTTTATTTGTGCCCTTGCATTTGTTTCATGCATACTTGTTTTCTTTAAAAAAACTTCATCTAGATTTCATTTCTTTTATTCTCCGTGCAGCCAATTCATTGCAAATCATTTAGTTAATTCCTTGCAAATCTTTGTGAGATTTTATTTGCCTAGTGAGATGAGATGAAAATTGTTCTCTCTGTGTTGAACTCGGACACACCGATTTGCCTCTATTGGTCAAACCGAACCACCTCGGTGCCACCGAAGAAAACAACACGGTGTTACCGATTTTAATACTAAGGAGACACTTTGTCATTTGCATCATGCATATTTGTTACAGCTCCACTCAATGATTCTTATCCTCTATCATCATCACATTCTACATATTCCTTTGTACTGTGACTCAAGGACCAAACCTACTTGGCTCATAATCCAGAAGAGCCCTTCTTGGAAATCGATCTCAAAGGGGGAGAGGGAGATCACATAAAACATTACTTACACCAAAGGGAGAGAGAGACCCTATGGGAGAGAGAAATTTATTAGTCCTCCCAGTTGCTTGGTATTAAAAGAGAAGATAAGTCACATGTCTTCTAGAGGGGAAAGACATGTTAGTATTTGTTATGATTATTTGTCTTGCTCTGATTTTATTTTCCCTATCTTCTCCCATTATCAAATATAAGATTCAGGGGGAGAAAGACATCTAAGGGAAGGAAATCTTTGAATTCATTGCATATCTTTCTGGGGACATGTCTATACTTCAATAGAGTACCTAGTACTTACTCACTACATGTCATCCCAATCTTGGTACTCTTGTGGTTTGCTGTTCTTGCTCTATTTAGTAGATGTTTCTGTGTTATCTCCATTATTTACCCAAATTCATCTCTTCCAAAGCTAGCTCAGGACCACAAGGTAAGTATATGCATCACACTCATGTGCATAATGATCTCTTGCTAATGTACATATAGTTTGCAAGAAGGACTCATGAACATGAAGGTACATTTCCTATATCCATTTGCTCTGATGCATAGAGCCAATATACATGTAACTCATTGCTTGCTCTGACATGCTTATGCATTCACTTCCATCTATATCCCATATTAACATGATTGCATACATGTAGGGGGAGTCTATGAATGTTACATGTCTTTCCAAAGTTTACTTGCTATTCTCTATATCTTTATATAAAGCTTTGATGTATGTTGTCATCAATTACCAAAAAGGGGGAGATTGAAAGCACAAGTGCTCCCTGGGTGATTTTGGTTTAATGTCAACATATCTCTTGTTGGACCAATACTTTTACCTAGTATATTTCAGAAGAGTTTAACAGTGGAGTGGCATGGACAAGAGGATGTGGAACCCCTTCAAGATGCTAAGGACAGAAGATTGGCAAAAGTTCAAAGCTCAGGACTCTACATTTTCTATTTCAGTGATACAAGATCACATTGAGTCCATAGGAAAGCCAATACTATTAAAAGGGGATGAGGTGTTGCTTAATGGCTTGCTTGCTCAAAGTGCTTAGTGATATTCTCCAAAGCCCTCAACCACTTTATCATATCCACATATGTTATAAACCTAAAGTCAAACTCGGCCCCACCAATTTGATATATCCGGCGCCACCGAGTTCAGTTGACATAGCCACTGCCAAAACCCTAATCAGTTCGGTCTCACCGATAGTAATCTCGGTCTCACCAAGATGGGATTGCAAACTCCGTGTTTCCTATTTGAAACATTTTGGTCTAACCAAGATGTGAGAATCAGTCTCACTGAGTTCGCAATGCAAACTCTCTGTTTCCCTTTCGTAACATTAATTTCGGTCTCACCGAAATGAGCGAATCAGTCCCACCGAGGTTGCCTAACCAACTCTCTGTTTGCCTATTACAGAAATCGGTCTCACCGAGTTGATGTGATCGGTATCACCGAGATTATGTTATGCCCTAACCCTAATGAAATCGGTCCCACCGAAAAGCCTAACATTCATATTTTGACCTAAATTGGTCTGACCGAGTTTTACCATTCAGTTCCACCGAGTTTCGGAATCTATGTGTAACGGCTAGATTTTGTGTGGAGGCTATATATACCCCTCCACCCACTCTTCATTTGTGGAGAAAGCCATCAGAATGTGCCTACACTTCCAGCATACATTTTCGGTGAGAGAACCACCTAATAATGTGTTGAGATCAAGATATTTCAATCCTACCATATGAATCTTGATCTCTAGCCTTCCCAAGTTGTTTTCCACTCAAATCATCTTTCTACCAAATCCAAATCTGTGAGAGAGAGTTGAGTGTTGGGGAGACTATCATTTGAAGCACAAGAGCAAGGAGTTCATCATCGACACACCATCTATTACCTTTTGGAGAGTCGTGTCTCCTAGATTGGTTAGGTGTCACTTGGGAGCCTCCGACAAGATTGTGGAGTTGAACCAAGGAGTTTGTAAGGGCAAGGAGATCGCCTACTTCGTGAAGATCTACCCTAGTGAGGCAAGTCCTTCGTGGGCGATGGCCATGTTGGGATAGACAAGGTTGCTTCTTCGTGGACCCTTCATGGGTGGAGCCCTCCATGGACTCGCGCAGCCGTTACCCTTCGTGGGTTGAAGTCTCCATCAGCATGGATGTAAGAAAGGCACCACCTATCGGAACCACGCCAAAAACATCCGTGTCTCCAATTGCGTTTGCACACTCGAATCCCATTCGTTTACTTTCTTGCAACTTGCATGCTTTAATTTCCGCTGCTCATATACTCTCACCATGCTTGCTTGAAATGTATTGTGAATGGTTAAACTTGTGCTAAAACTCCACCTTAACTTGAAGAAACTAAAAAACTGCTACCTTTCTTGGTTGAGGGTCTAATCACCCCCCTCTAGACAAATGTTCTTCGATCCTTTCAATTGGTATCAGAGCGTTGATCTCCATTGCTTTGGTTTAATCACCATTGGAGGAAGATGGATGAGTCCACGATCGGGAGTTTTAGAAGTAGAGTACCTATGCTTGACGGAGAATTTTATAAGGAATAGAAAAATGAAATGCTTGAGATCTTCAATGAATATCATTTGAACAAGTATATTGT
>LR738711.1:212791339-212801465 GCA_902687465.1 Secale cereale | reverse complement strand
CCCCCCCCCCCCCCCCCGTTGATGCTTCGAATCTTACTTCCATGAGAAACTTGACATGATTCGAAATCTTAGAACTGTTGGTCTTATCACTAGAGGATTGCCTAGAAACTTGCTTGTATGTTTGACAACTTTTGAATATGCTTACACTATATGGAGATTCCTTGAGGAACGATTTCCGGACTACTCTTTGAAAAACTAGATGTGATCCTTCAAAAGTCCATTGCTTTAATTAAGATGAACTCTAGTGATCCCAAATTTGATGAATGTTTATTTGAACATCGTGACCTTATGCGTGCCAAAGCAGATATAGGAATCATTAGTAATATCATCTCGGAAGTCACTAGAATTCATAAAGATGAACATCGTCATGATCATATAACTAATGAATTACTTTCTCTAGGTGTTTATTGATCTCAAGACAATGTTGAACATATTTATTATGATGAGGATGATGATAGTGACTTTGACCTTGATCATCAAAAGAGACATTTTGGTCTTATGGAAAATCTTCGTGGTTGCGCAGCCAGAGGAAAAGAATGGGTGCTTGCTAGCGGTTGCACAGATCATATGACCGGAGTAAGGACATGTTTGATGAGCTTGCTAGAAATGATGGTCCATGGAAGTATGTTACCTCCCGTGACAACTCTAAGGGTAAAGTTGTTGTCCTTGGTAAGGTGGCCATATCCAACAATAGCTCTATCAAAAATGTCATGCTTCTAGAATCTCTCGGATATAATCTTCTCTCCGTGTCTAGATTAGTTGTTTTTGTTTTAAATGTTATTGATTGCCAAGTCTTTCGTAGAGATAATCATAATATGGTCTTTACCGCCATTCGTAGAGGTGACCTATACATTGTTGACTTCACTAAGAAAGCCCAACCTCGCACTTGTTTTATTGCTAAATCTTCTAAAGGTTGGTTGTGGCATAGAAGGTTAGGTCATGTCGGCATGAGAAATCTTGATAAGCTTATTAAAGGTGATCATATCCTTGGTGTTAAAGATGTTATATTTGACAAGGATAGACTTTGTAGTGCTTGTCAAGCAGGAAAACAAGTTGGAGGAAGTCATCCCGTGAAGAACATCATGACAACGAGAAGACCGCTTGAGCTACTTCACATGGATCTTTTTGGTCCCAATTCTTACACGAGTCTCGGTGGTAACTCTTTTGAATTGGTCTTTGTTGATGATTGATAACCCACAAGTTTAGGGGATCGCAACAGTTTTCGAGGGTAAAGTATTCAACCCAAATTTATTGATTCGACATAAGGGGAGCCAAAGAATACTCTCAAGTATTAGCAGCTGAGTTGTCAATTCAACCACATCTGGAAACTTAGTATCTGCAGCAAGGTAATTTAGTAGCAAGGTAATATGGAAGTAACAGTAGCAAAAGTAGCGATAGTGTATTTGTAGTGATTGTAACAGTAGCAACAGAAAAGTAAATAAGCAACAAGCAATATGTGAAAAGCTCGTAGGCATTGGATCGATGATGGATAATTTTGTCGGATGCGATTCCTCATGTAATATTTATAACGTAGGGTGACACAGAACTAGCTCCAGTTCATCAATGTAATGTAGGCATGTATTCCGAATATAGTCATATGTGCTTATGGAAAAGAACTTGCATGACATCTTTTGTCCTACCCTCCCGTGGCAGCGGGGTCCTAGTGGAAACTAAGGGATATTAAGGCCACCTTTTAATAGAGTACCGGATCAAAGCATTAGCACATAGTGAATACATGAACTCCTCAAACTACGGTCATCACCGGGAGTGGTCCCGACTACTGTCACTTCGGGGTTGCCGGATCATAACACATAGTAGGCGACCATTGACTTGCAAGATAGGATCGAGAACACAAATATATTCATGAAAAAATAATAGGTTCAGATCTGAAATCATGGCACTCGGGCCCTAGTGACAAGCATTAAGCATGGCAAAGTCATAGCAACATCAATCTTAGAACATAGTGGATACTAGGGATCAAACCCTAACAAAACTAACCCGATTACATGGTAAATCTCATCCAATCCATCACCGTCCAGCAAGCCTACGATGGGATTACTCATGCACGGTACTCAGCATCATGGAATTGGTGATGCGAGGAAGGTTGATGATGACGATGGGGACGATCTCCACTCTCCGGAGCCCTGAACGGACTCCATATCAGCCCTCCTAAGAGACATTAGGGCTTGGTGATGGCTGTCTATCGTAAAACACGATAATTCTTCCTCTCTTGTTTTTTTCTCCCCGAAAGTGAATATATGGAGTCAGGGGATACGTCGGTGGAGCAACAGGGTGCCCACGAGGCAGGGGGCGCACCCAGGGGGAGGGGGCGCGCCCCCCACCCTCGTGGACAGGGTGTGGGCCCCCTGGTCTGTGTCGGTGTACTAGAGTAGGGGTACCCTAGTATCCCGAACTTGTGCACGGGTAGTCGCAGCATCCCGCGGCAAGGTTTCCGGGTGACTGCCAAGGTCCTCCGTGGTTCCTTTGGAGCCATTCAAGAACAAAGTATTCAAGCCAAGGAGACAAGGCCCTGGCAAGAGGAGCTCGCCGGGAAGGCCACTCAAGGCACAAGACCCCGGCAAGAGGAGCTTGCCGGGAAGGCCAACCAAGGCATCTCAAAGAACTTGCCGCGACGCGCCACGCGTCCCGGCAAGGCCCGGTGAGCGACAAGCTCCCGGACGCGACAAGACAACAACCGCGGCAAGGCGCTTGCCGCGGCAAGCTACCACCCTATACCTGCGCTCCAGCGCATCCACCAACGTGTCGCTCTAGGACCCTTCTAGGCGTACGTGGCGGGAGGCTGTGCAGCTAGCGGTACGCAGTGGCAAGCGGTGCTAACAAGATTGCCATCGTGGCAAGCGGTGGCGTCCCTGACGGTCCCTTTTTGCACTGTTTGGGCGACGCCGATGGGCATTTAATGCCCTTGTCCCCTTCCGTCAGGGTTAGGTATGATACACTGTACAGGTAGTTGTACCAACCACAACACCTTTCCATTTTTAACCTTGTCTACGTTGCCACCTGTCGGTGACCCCTTGAGCATATAAAAGGAGGCCCATGCGCAACGTAGAAGGGGGTGGGAGAGGAAGGAGAACACTCATGCTCGGTCTCGTTAGCTGCTGGTGCGTACTGTAGCACTCAGCGCTTCCGAGCAAGAACTCAATACAAAGCACAAAGCAGGAGTAGGGTTTTACGCATCCGTGCGGCCCGAACCTGGGTAAACTGCTCGTGTGCTTCGCCTTGATCCGCTCTTCGTGCGATCTCCGCCCCCCGCCGAACCGAAAGGGGCTCGGTCCGCTGGTCCCATAGGTGTTCGTGGATCAGTTCCCCCGACATCTTTGGCGCGCCAGGTAGGGGGTGTCGAGGTTGTGTGAACCTGATCCGGCGTTCACACGAGCTAGATCTTCATCATCTTCATCGACATGCCGCCGAAGAAGAAGGCTTCGGAGGCGGTTGCTCCGTCCGCGTCGATCCCACCACCGCCGGAGCAAACGGCTGGTGGGGTAGACGCCGGCGGAAGAACGGGCGTCGACAAGGGAGCTCACGGTGCTGCCAGGTCCAAGGACAAGGCTGCGGTGCCCATGGGCGGCGTAGTCGACTCCCGCAACGACCGGGCGCACTCCAAGACCTCGGCGTCCGTACATGCACCGCGCCCATCTCAGGAGGCGCGGGACCGGCAGCGTCATGGTACTCACGGTACCATACGTTTGCTGGACCAAGATCGAGCTGGTGGATCTCGGAATGCTCAAGACCAGCATGCACGCCAACATGCTGGCACGAGTGAGGCACGGTCACCTGGACGGGATACTGCTCCTTCTAACATAGTTAGAAGTCCGAGCATATCCCGCTCCTCGCACCGTTCGCCACCGCTACCCGCCACTCCAGCAGAAGCCTTGGCGCGAGCTCAACTGCTCTTGGACTACCCTCCAACGGCGGACAAGATCGACGACTGGAGGGCCACCATTCAGAGTCTCATCGGCTTCACCAACGGCGACACTCCACGGCAGCCGAGTACATCGCAACCGCGGCAAGTCAACCAGGAACGAACCGGTGGCGACAAGACCGGTGGGGGTGCAACCACCGTGCAGTCTCCACCCTGAAGGCCAAGATCGCAGACTCGCCGGGTCCACCTCGACAGCGACTCCACCGCGCCATCAGATCCGCGAGCTCGTCGCGATCAGCGCCAAGTTCTTCACGAACGACAGCAAGAAGACGCTCGTACTCGCATCGAGCGCCGAAGAGAAGCGCGGCGTCAATCGGACCAGCGCGCTGGGCCCTCTATCGACATGCATGCGCCAGGGGAACCAGGCGACTTGCCGTACGCGGTAGGTTGCCCTGCGTTTACTCGTGAGCTGCGGCAAGTCCAGTGGCCCAGCATGAAGAATTTCAAGGCAGACGTACCAGAGAAGTACGACGGCAAGACGCATCCGTCGGAGTTCCTCAGCATCTACACCATCGCGGTGCAAGCTGCCGGGGGGCGGGACGACAAGATCCTTGCCAACTACTTCCTGCTAGTGCTCAAGCCCAACGTCAGGTCCTGGCTCATGCACTTGCCGGACAACTTCATATCCTCCTGGGCAGACCTATGCCATCAGTTTGTCGGCGCCTTTACAGGCGGCCACAAACCTCATGGCCAAGAGAGTGACCTTCACCTGCTCGCCCAGAAAGAAGGGAGCCCCTACGCAAGTACATTCAGAGATTCAGCCATGTACAGCACAACATCCCAGATGTCCACCCTGCCGCGGTCATCAGCGCGTTCCATCAAAACTTGCGTAACCGCAGGATGCGGGAGGAGATGGCGATGTGCAAGATCAGAGAGTTCAGTGAGCTGTATGCCCTGGTCGACAAGTGTGCACGTGCTGAGGAAGAGAGGAAACTCCCCAGAGAGAATACAGGAGCAGGAGGATCTGACAGCGAGGATGCTGCCCCGGCAAAGAAAAACCGGCGGCGGAACAACAGGAAGAAGAAAGGCAAAGATGTGCTAGTTGTTGAGCAGTCCGGCAACGAAGGTGGCGCCAAGAAAGCCAAAGTTGGTAGCTCCGGCAAGGAGGTTGCCGCATGCACCAACTGCCAGGCTGTGGCGGCCACCGACAAGCAGGACGGCACCGACAAGCAGTACTGCAAGATCCACCACACCAAGGGTCATGACCTCCAGAACTGCAAGAGGGTCGAGCAGCTTGTCGAGTAGCAAAAGGCTGGATACGAGCGACGCGACAAGGAGAAGGCCCAAGGAGGTGCTGGAGGATCCGGCACGAAGCACCCCGGCCGGGGAGGACGCCGCGGCAAAGCCAAGCAGCGGCAAGGAGACAAACCTCCCCGCGGCCACGACAAGGATGAAGATGACGACAACGACGAAGACATGGATGATGTCGAGACCAGTGAGCAGGAGTTCCAGAAAGCCACAGAGGTCTTGTGCGTTGATGGTGGTGCTTCTCTGCATACTTCACACCGCCAACTCAAGCAGTGGGTGCGGGAAGTCAATGCGGCAGAACCACCTGTCGAATCACGCAAGCTTCTGAAATTGTCCAGCACGCCTATCATCTTTGATATTGAGGACCACCCTGATCGCACAACTGCGGTCGGGTGCTTGCCGATGTTGGTTTCACCAACTATCCGCAACCTCAAGGTCACTAAGATGCTAGTTGACAGCGGGGCCGGCTTGAATCTGATCTCCTCCGCTGTACTCCAGAAACTCCAGATCCCTGACAGCGAGCTTGAAGAGACCGGCACATTCCAAGGAATCAACCTGGGAAGGAGCAAGCCGAAGGGGAAGATCACGTTGCCGGTGACATTTGGCAGTGAGCTGAACTTCAGGACTGAGAGGGTCACTTTTGACGTTGCCGATTTTCCATTGCCTTACAATGGGATACTCGGCCGTACAGCACTCGCCAAGTTCATGGCAGCCTCTCACTACACATACAGTATGCTGAAGATGCCATGCCCAATAAGTGTCATCTCTGTCCCTGGCGACAAGAAGGATGCTCTTATCTGCGCCGACAAGATCTACCGGGAAGCGGCAGCCGCAACAGATTGCAAGTCACCTGCCATTGAAGCTCCCGGGGAGTAGAAGAAGACCAAGTCCGGCAAGAGTTCTGATGCCCACTCCGGCAAGCGCACCTCTTCGGAGTGCTGTGCTACCATCGAGGACGCACCATCGAGCTCCACCGGCAAATGTAAGAAGACAATGGCATCTCCGCCAGAGACCAAGAAAGTGTCCACCAAGGAGGACGGCACTGGTGGTACCTTCACCATCAGTGCCACACTTGACCCTAAATAGGAAAGCACGCTCATTGCTTTCCTGCGGGCGAACGTCGACGTTTTTGCGTGGCAACCGTCTGACATCCCCGGTGTTCCCAGGAAAGTAATTGCGCACCATCTTGCCATCTGTCCTCATGCGGGGCCCGTCAAGCAGAAGGTCAGGAAGCAAGCAGTGGAGTGCCAGGAATTCATCGCAGAAGAGATCAAGAAGTTGGAAGCAAGCAGTGGAGTGCGAGGAATTCATCGCAGAAGAGATCAAGAAGTTGGAAGCAGCAGGCCTTGTCAGAGGAGTGCTCCATCCTACGTGGTTGGCCAATCCTTTGGTCGTGCGCAAGGCAAACGGGAAATGGAGGCTTTGTATCAACTTTACCGATGTCAATAAAGCTTGTCCCAAAGACCCATTTCCCTTGCCGCGCATCGACCAGATTGTTGACTCCACGGCCGGATGTGACTTGCTTTCATTCCTTGACGCATACTCAGGATACCATCAGATCTTCATGATAGAAGAGGATGAGGAGAAGACCGCATTCATCACTTCATATGGCACGTACTGTTTCAAACGGATGCCTTTCAGTCTGAAGAATGCTGGTTCAACATTTGCAAGGGTAGTCCATGTCGCTTTTGAGCCACAAATACACAGAAATGTGGAAGCCTACATGGATGACATAGTGGTCAAGAGCAAGGACAAGGCAAATCTGATTCAAGATTTAGACGAGACCTTCGCAAATCTGCGCAAGATCAGCCTCAAGCTTAACCCCGAGAAGTGTGTGTTTGGAGTCCCTTCCGGCAAGCTTCTCGGGTTCTTTGTGTCTCAGCGGTGAATTGAAGCCAATCCCGACAAGATCAAGGCCATTGAGCAGATTGAAGCACCAAAGCGCGTCAAGGATGTACGAAGACTTGTCGGTTGCGTGGCTGCTCTCAGCAGGTTTATCTCTAAGTCTGCTGAGCGCGCCCTACCGTTTTTCAAAATATTGAAAAAGGCAGGTCCTATGAAATGGACTCCGGAAGCGGAGGCTGTGCTGCATGACTTGAAGAGATACCTGTCCTCCACTCCAATACTTGTCGCACCTAAGCCACAAGAGAAGTTACTACTGTATATAGCGGCAACCAATCAAGTGGTTAGTGCTGCATTAGTAGCGGAGAGGGAGGTAGATGATGAGCAAGCAACCACGGCAAGCGCATCCAGCGACAAGAAAGGGGCTTCCCCGACAAGCTCTGGTCCCGACGAAGATGGATCTGCGCAGGCGCGCGAGGAGATACAGAAGAGAATGGTGCAGCGCCCAGTTTACTTTGTCAGTTCCCTTCTGCAGGGAGCTAGGTCAAGGTACTCTGGCATGCAGAAATTGCTTTTCGGCCTTCTCATGGCCTCGAGGAAGCTGCACCATTACTTCCAAGCACATGAGATCACAGTTGTCACTCGCTTTCCGCTGAAGAGGATACTGCAGAATCTAGAAGCAACAGGCAGGATTGTTGAGTGGGCACTGGAACTGTCAAGCTTTGGCCTCAAGATTGAGAGCACTTCAACTATCCAAAGCAGAGCATTGGCAGAATTCATAGCAGAGTGGACGCCAACACCAGATGAAGAAATTCCAGAAACGAGCATCCCCGTCAAGGAAGCAGGCAAAGAATGGCTGATGTACTTCGATGGTGCCTTCTCGCTGCAAGGCGCCGGTGCTGGTGTACTGCTTGTCGCACCCACCGGAGAGCACCTCAAGTACGTAGTCCAGATGCACTTTCCCAAGGAGCAAGCAACAAACAATACCGCAGAGTATGAAAGTTTGCTTGCCGGTCTCAGGATCGCGACAGACCTTGGGGTCAAGAAGCTCATTCTCAGGGGTGACTCGCAGCTTGTCGTCCGCTAAGTGAAGAAGAGTTATCAGAGTCCGTTGATGGAAGCCTACGTTGATGAAGTGAGAAAGCTAGAAGAGCACTTTGACGGCCTACAAATGGAGCATGTTCCAAGAGCTCAGAGCGACATTGCCGATGGCCTGCCGAAGTCTGCCGCACTTAAGTTACATGTGGAACCAGGGATCTTTGTGCTCAAGCTGACCCAACCGTCTGTAACGCCATCAACTGGACAGAACAAGAAGAGGAAGTTGATTTCTGGTGACTATTTTCCAGCAGAGCTCCCCGAAGCCGCCGCCAAGAAGGTCCCCAGGATCAACACCAAGAGTGCTGAGGAGCAGTCTGCTCCGGCAAGCCCTAGGGTTTGTTCCGTTGAAGCAGAGGCTCCCGACAAGTTTTGCTCCGGCAAGCTTGCCGGGGAACGTCAAGCTCCGGCTGAGCCGCAGGTCCTCACCGTAGAAGCGGATGTTCCCGCAGCAGCAGATGTGCCTTTAGTCCTTGTTGTCGAGCCACAAGCTCCAGCATGGGCACAGCAGATTGTCCGTTTCCTTCAGACAGGAGAACTTCCCGAAGAGCAAGAAGAAGCGGAAAGAGTAGCCCGGCAGTCAAGTATGTACCAGTTTGTCGACAACACACTGTAAAGAAGAAGACTCAACGGTGTGAAATTGAAGTGTATTCACTGGGAAGACGGACAAAAGCTGTTGGCAGACATACATGGAGGCATATGTGGTCACCACATTGGCGCAAGAGGACTTGCCGGTAAAGCGTTCAGGCAAGGTTTCTTTTGGCCGACAGCCCTCCAGGATGCAACTGCACAAGTAACCAAGTGTGAAGCATGCCAGTTCCATTCCAAGCAGATACACCAGCGAGCTCAAGCTCTCCAGACGATCCCTTTATCCTGGCCATTTTCGGTCTGGGGGCTCGACATCCTCGGTCCCTTTCCCCGAGCAGTCGGGGGCTTTAAGTACTTGTACGTTGCAATCGACAAGTTCACAAAGTGGCCGGAAGTGGAAGCAGTGAGGAAGGTGACATCACAGTCAGCAGTCAAGTTCTTCAGGTCGATTGTTGGCCGTTTCGGGATCCCTAACAGGATCATCTTTATGCAGTACGTCCAAGACCTTGGCGCCAAGGTCTGCTTCGCTTCTATTGCTCACCCGAGGAGCAACGGTCAAGCGGAGAGGGCAAATGCTGAAGTGCTGCGTGGGCTCAAGACCAGGACTTTCGACAGACTGCGCAAGTGCGGAAGAAACTAGATTGAGGAGCTGCTGGTGGTTCTTTGGTCGATCAGGACGACGCCAAATCGAGCCACTGGCCAGACACCTTTCGCTCTAGTCTATGGAGCAGAGGCAGTTCTCCCCACGGAACTCGTATACGGGTCACCTCGAGTGCTCTCTTATGATGAGCTTGAGCAAGAGTAGCTGCGACAAGATGATGCGCTGCTCCTTGAGCTAGACCGTCTTCAGGCTGCTGTACGAGCTGCTCGCTACCAGCAAGCTTTGCGCCGCTATCATAGCCGCAAACTTAACGCCAGAAGTCTCGAGGAAGGCGACCTTGTTCTTCGGCGCGTTCAGTTCGCCAAGAATTCCAACAAGTTGACGCCGAAGTGGGAAGGCCCTTACCGGGTGAAACGAGTCACTAGGCCTGGCGTTGTCCGCCTTGAGACCGAAGATGGCATTCCGGTGAGCAACTCCTGGAACATTGAGAATCTTCGTAAGTTTTACCCGTAAGGTGCGGTTGTCGGAACCTGTTCCGGCAACCACCTTTTGTACAAGTCTTGCCGCTGTTGCATGTAAACCTTTGTACAAAGCCGGGCGTAGACCCCGTGCATAAGTAAAGCTCATGTGCTCCGCACATCTTGTCAATTTCATGCTTTCTATTTTTTGCATGTGTTATCTGACATTTTGTGCAGCACCTACCCCGGTAAGCAATAACGAGCCGTAAGGCTCCATATCTCTATTTTCTCTTCTTTCTTTATCTCAAGGAAAGGAGGTTCCCTCGCCCACAAGTTTGCCGGGGGGGGGGGGGG
>LR738711.1:212775782-212791268 GCA_902687465.1 Secale cereale | reverse complement strand
GGGGGTGGTGGAAAGAAGAAGATAGTGGTATGGACCAGGCGTCGTTCAAGAAAGTTTCGCCTTACCGGGAAGCAAACAACAGAAAAGCTAAGTTGCCAAAGTTTGAGCAATCAGATTTTTAAAAATTTCAAGTTATCTTCCTTGAACGACCGTGCTTTGTATGGAAAACCTGTGCGCGGAGGAACCAACTCGTAGCTAGTTGCGCCCTTACTTTGTTTCGAGTCCGCTCAACAACTTAAGTGAGCTGCTACTAGATGCGACAAGGTTTCTTGTCGGTAACGGCACCGCCAGCAGGCTGCTGACGTCCCGCACTCAGCGCTCGCGGCTAAGGTGCCTACGCCGGCAAGTTCCCTAAAAGCGTAGGGCAAAAACATACAGAGGAAGAAATCAAGTAAAGGAAATAACATTGCAATCACTACCCAAAATAGAGTTATATTACAAGGTAGCTTGTCGCAGCTCTAAAAGATTGTTCTCATAACATGACCAGCAGCAACAAGAAAAGAAGAAAACGGGCGACCTAGTCTACTCGATCACCCTCAATCCTCTTGATCCCGCTCACCTTGTCCACAATGGGTGCGACAAGGGCCTTGAGCGCCTCCAGATAAGCATCCGGCGGCAGGGACTTGAGGACGTTGGTGAGGTTGAGGCCCGGGTTGCGGAAGGCCACCTTCACCAACACCTTTTGAAGAGCTCCCGCTCAGATCTTGCACGACTCCTCGGCCAGCTGCTTTGGGATCCTCTCCCGGAGTCGCTGGAGGGCTGTTGCCACGCCTTTGAAGAACAAGGTGAGCTTGGCGCTGGGTTGGAGGTTCTCATCGGAGGGATACCCGAGATCCTCCATCCCCAGCTGCGCCAGCTCCCTGTCAATGTCTGCGGCAGCATTCACGAGACCCTCCGTCCAGTGCTCCACATTCTCCCTGAAGGCATTCTGGGCGGAAGTGGCGCTCGCCAGCAGCGCCTTATCGTCCTTGATCTCCTCCTTCAAGGCCACCTCCTGCTCCCTGGCGCCGTCCAGCGTCTTGGTCAAAGTAGTCAGCTTCAACTCAAGATCTGCGTTGGAATCGTTGGCGGCGATGAGCTCCTTGCCCTTCTTGGCGAGAAGAGCCTGCAGCTCTGAGTGGTTGTAGGCGTCCTTCTCCCACTCACGCTTGAGCACGGCAAGCTCTTCACCGCTCGCCTTGAGATCGGCCTCCAGCCGCGCCACCTTCGTCTCCAGCTCCTTCTTGGCGGCCTCGGCAGCTGCGGCAGCATCCTCTGCTTGCTTGAGGGCTCCGCCGAATGATTGCTCGTGCGCGGCAAGCTCCTCCTCGTGGCTGTCGAGGTTGACCTTCCGCTGCGCCAGCTCGCCCTCCCACGCGGACAGCTTCTCAGCGGCAAGCCGCTGTTGCTCTTCGCCGTCAGCCTTCTCGTGGAAGAAGGCCTTCTGCTCCTCGGCGAGTTTCTCCCGCTCCTCTGCCAGGGACCGGAGAGCTTCCTGGTTAAGACCCCGGAGCTCCTCCACGCGCTTCTCGATGTCCGCTCCCGCCTTCGCGACAAGCGCCTCGCGGGATTCCAGCTTGGCTTGCCGGGCGCGGTAGAGCGACAACAGCTTCCGCAGCAGCCGCTCCTCCTCAGGCTCGCCGTTGGTACTGCTCGGCACATCAACTAGCGTCAGCCCAGCAGAGGCAAGCACCTCTTCATCAAAGCTCTCTCCTTTGACCGGCGCCCTGGAGAGTGACGCCCAGGGGAGGTTGATGAAGACGCCATCGCCGGCCTTCAAGTAGACGCCTGGCTGGGGCTCTTCGGAGCCTGACGCTACGGCAGCGGTGGAAGGGTCGGCGGTCGGTGTAGCGCCTGGCGCTCCTGCGGCCTCAGGGCCGTCAGTACGATTGCCAGACCCCTCGCCAACTTCTGCGGCGGCAGCTTTGGCGGCCTTGTCGCCGGCGGGATCATCAGCGCCGGCTGCTTCTTCGGTGGCAACGGCGGCGTTAGCAACAACCTCGGTCTCCATCGGCTCCGCAGCAGATGGGTCTGACTGCCGAAAAAGGGAGAAAAGTCAAGCAAATATCCAAAAAGAAGAACCCAAGGGAAGTTTTGAATCAAGAGGATTACCTGTACCAGGTTCTGCAGTCGCAGTCTCCGCTGCCGGGGGGCCGCTGGTGCTGTCCTTTGCCGGAGAACTCCCCCTTGCTGGAGAACTCCCCCTTGCCGGAGAACTCCCCCTTGGCGGAGAACTCTCCGTTGGCGGAGAACTCTCCCTTGCCGGAGAGCCCCTTGCCGGAGAACTTTCCCTTGGAGGGGTAGTCGAAGCAGATGGCATGTCGGGGGCGGTCTCCGGGCGCTCCTGGTGGGGCTGCTCTGCTCCTACACAACCCAACAATCAGAAGTCAGCGAAGGAAGAGCATCCACGCGCGCCTAACAGCAGAAAGTGAACAATATACTTACGCTGGGGGCTGCGCTGGGGGCTGCTCTGAAGATTAGTTGCCGGGTCCGACAAGGTGGTCTCGATGGGTTCGTCCTCGACGATGATCACCTCCTCTCTCCTCGCCGGGACCTTGGCTCTCTTCGCCGCTCTCTGGGCCAGAGTCCTGAAAAGGAATAAGTCCGGAGTGAAGCAAATGAGATACAAGACAAAACAGCAAGAATTGAAGAAATACAAGTACAACAAGAATCTCACTCTTCTTCTTCCTCGTCGGAGCTGAGCGCGGAGAAGTCGAAGTCCGGCTCACGTCCGGCGCGAGGAGGCGGAGGAGTAGGTTCCCTTGGCCGCTTGGCGGGAGCAGTGGCGGTGGTCTGAGACGACCCCGCTCCGACTGCCGCCGCGGCGTGAGAAGCGGCAGGAGCAGAAGCGGTGGTCCGGGAGGACCCCGCTCCAGTTGCCGCAGCAGCGTGAGGTGCTCCCGCGGCAACAGCACTTGCTGCGGTGGAGCGTGCCGTGCGGCGCGGCGGCTCTCGACTCGTCTGCCGCTCCGCTACGTCCCCGGCCTTGTGGAGACGCCTTCTTGGTGGGGCTGGGGGCTCTGCTTGCGGCGAGCTGTCGGAAGATGAGGAGGAAGAGGAGTCGATCTCCAACGAGCCGCTCGTATCCTCGGCGGGCTCGCTCGACTCGACGTCATGCCCGACAAGCTCTTCCTCGCCGGCAAACTCCTCTCGCTCGGCAAGGCTCGCCGCCTCCGTTGCCTCTGCCTCCTCCACGGTGAATCCAAACTCGCCCGCGGCTGCGGCTGCCGCCACCTCTTCTAGCCTAGTGGCGATGTGTTTCATCTCCGCATCGGTGGTGTCGCGAGTGAGGCTTTTCTTCTCGTCGGAGCGGACCGGCTTTTCTACCAAGCCGTCAAAGAACTCTTCCACGACGACGTCTTCAGGCTCTTGCCAAGTTGGGACAATTCCGTGCGAGACACACAACGACATCATTGCACGGATGCGGTCGAGCGCGGAGTTGTTGCACAGCGGAACGACGTCCTTCGGCAACCTGAACACTTCGGGATGTTGAGGTTCGTACTTGAACAGCTCCTGGAGCATTGCGTTAAGTTCCAGAATAGTGAAGTTAAAGTTGAGGCCCGGACGCAGCCACATGATATCCGCCGCATTCTTGAACTCCCAGGCGGGTCTCCTCCTCTCCTGCAGGGGGGCGATGCGGCGGCGAAGAAAGTCTGCGCCAACAGCACCTACAGTAAGCCCGGCAAGCCTGAGGCGTTGGATCTGGGTGACGGCAATCTTCAGCCTATCGTCTTCCGGGGCCACGTTGCTCCAATCGCTGCCGCGCGCTACTGGGGCTTGGCGCCGGGCGGTGAACGGCTGCGGGTTCTCCTCGACGATCCAGCACCAGTTTGCTCTCCATTCCTCCCACTTGCCACGGAACTCTCCCTCCAGATAAGCGTCCTTCTTGCCGGCTCTCGAGATCCAGGCGATTCCGCCGGATAGAGGCTCTCCTCTCTCAACTCGGGGCATAAAGAAGTGGCGAAAAAGGGCTACATTTGGATGGACTCCGACAAAGTTTTCGCAGAGATGTGCGAAAACTTCCATGGTCAGAACGGCATTGGGGGTGAAGTCAAGGAGGCGGAACCCGTAGGTGTTCATAATATCGCAGAAGAACTCAGAGAAAGGCGGGAAGAGCCCGCAGTAGAAGAACAAGGCGAAGAAGGGATACCCATTCGGAGCCATTTTCCAAGCGACGGCTGGGAGTACCTTGGTGCGCGGATGCGCCCGCGTCTCCCCCGACCAGAAGAGGTAGTAGTACTCCCTCAGCTCCTTCGCGGCGAGCTTGGGGGGGGGGGAGATTGCCCGCTCCTTTCGCAGCGCCACGAGCCGCTGTGCCTCGATCGACTTCACGACCTTCCCCTTCTCGGTTTTTGGAGCCATGGCGGAAGTGGTGGGGGAGGTCGACGGCGTTGGTGGTGCTGGTGGCGATGGGGGGGGCAGAGCACTGCTCTCTTTCAACTTTGGGAAGAGGGGGGAGCTGACCGGCGAATGGGCGAACTGCCCCTGTTTCCCCTGCTTATAAGGAGAGAGGGGGCGGACGTTCCGCCTTTCTGAATAAAGAAACCACCCACGATCTCTCCCACGACGCCGCATTCAACGCGTGCCGTTCTGGGAGGGCGCGGTGGATACGGAGAGAGATACGGCGTAACCCAGGCCGCGCGTGCCCGTGCCCTGTTTTGGGCCTGGCCCAACAGCGCCCAGCACCGTGTATGGCCCAGGCCCGGGGGCTCCTGTCGGTGTACTAGAGTAGGGGTACCCTAGTATCCCGAACTTGTGCACGGGCAGTCGCAGCATCCCGCGGCAAGGCTTGCCGGGTGACCGCCAAGGTCCTCCGTGGTTCCTTTGGAGCCATTCAATAACAAAGTATTCAAGCCAAGGAGACAAGGCCCTGGCAAGAGGAGCTCGCCGGGAAGGCCACTCAAGGCACAAGACCCCGACAAGAGGAGCTTGCCGGGAAGGACAACCAAGGCATCTCAAAGAACATGCCGCGACGCGCCACGCGTCCCGGCAAGGCCCGGTGAGCGACAAGCTCCCGGACGCGACAAGACAACGACCGCGGCAAGGCGCTTGCCGCGGCAAGCTACCACCCTGTACCCGCGCTCCAGCGCATCCACCAACGTGTCGCTCTAGGACCCTTCTAGGCGTACGTGGCGGGAAGCTGTGGAGCCAGCGGTACGCAGTGGCAAGCGGTGCTGACAAGATTGCCATCGTGGCAAGCGGTGGCGTCCCTGACGGTCCCTTTTTGCACTTTTTGGGTGACGCCGATGGGCATTTAATGCCCTTGTCCCCTGCCGTCAGGGTTAGGTATGATACATTGTAAAGGTAGTTGTACCAACCAAAAAACCTTTCCATTTTTACCCTTGTCTACATTGCCACCTGTCGGTAACCCCTTGAGCATATAAAAGGAGGCCCATGCGCAACGTAGAAGGGGGTGGGAGAGGAAGGAGAACACTCACGCTCGGTCTCGTTAGCTGCTGGTGCGTACTGTAGCACTCAGCGCTTCCGAGCAAGAACTCAATACAAACCACAAAGCAGGAGTAGGGTTTTACGCATCCGTGCGGCCCGAACCTGGGTAAACTGCTCGTGTGCTTCGCCTCGATCCGCTCTTCGTGCGATCTCCGCCCCCCGCCGAACCGAAAGGGGCTCGGTCCGCCGGTCCCATAGGTGTTCGTGGATCAGTTTCCCCGACAGTCTGGTTCTTTCCACATATATTTTTTATATATTCCAAAATAATTCTCTGTTGAATTTTAGGTCATTCCGAGAACTTTTATTTTTGCACAAAAATAACACCATGGCGATTCTGCTGAAATAAGCGTTAGTCCGGGTTAGTTCCATTCAAATCATGCAAGTTAGAGTCCAAAACAAAGGCAAAAGTGTTTGGAAAAGTAGATACGTTGGAGACGTATCAACGCCCCCAAGCTTAAACCTTTGCTTGTCCTCAAGCAATTTAGTTGATAAACTGAAAGTGATAAAGAAACACTTTGAAAAACTCTGTTTGCTCTTGTTGTTGTAAACATGTAAATCCAGCATTCAAGTTTTCAGCAAAGATCATGAACTAACCCCATTCACAATAACTTTCAGGTCTCATGTCTACTCATATCAATGGCATAATCAACTAGCGAGCAATAATAATAAATCTTGGATGACAACACTTTCTCAAAACAATCATAATATGATATAACAAAATGGTATCTCGCTAGCCCTTTCAGAGACCGCAAAACATAAATGCAGAGCACCTTTAAAGATCAAGGACTGACTAGACATTGTAATTCATGGTAAAAGAGATCCATTCATAATCATACTCAATGCAAATTAATAGCAATACATGCAAATGACAGTGGTGCTCTTCCAACTGGTGCTCTTTAATAAGAGGATGATGACCCGACATAAAAGTAATAGATAGGACCTTCGCAGAGGGAAGCAGAGATTTGTAGAGGTGCCAGAGCTCGATTTTGAAATAGAGATGAATAATATTTTCAGCGGTATACTCTCATTGTCAATATAAGAACTAAGAATCTTGATATCTTCCATGCTACACACATTATAGGCGGTTCCCAAACAGAATGGTAAAGTTTATACTCCCCCAACCACCAACAAGCACACTCCTCGGCTAGCCCGAAACAACGGGTACCGTCCAAACAAGCAACAGTCCTGGGGGAGTTTTGTTTAATTATTATGTTTTGAGCATGGGACTGGGCATCCCGGTTACCAGCCATTTTCTCATGAATGATGAGCGGAGTCCACTCATCGTGGGAATAACCCACCTAGCATGGAAGATATAGACAACCCTAGTTGATACATGAGCTGTTCGAGCATACAAAACAGAATTTCATTTGAAAGTTTAGAGTTTGGCACATACAAATTTACTTGGAATGGCAGGTAGATACCGTATATAGGAAGGTATGGTGGACTCATATGGAATAACTTAGGGGTTTATGGAAGTGGATGCACAAGCAGTATTCCCGCTTAGTACAAGTGAAGGCTAGAAAGAGACTGGGAAGCGACCAGCTAGAGAGCGACAACAGTCATGAACATGCATTAAAATTAATCAACAATGAATGCAAGCATGAGTAGGATATAAATCACCATGAACATAAATATCTTGGAGGCTATGGTGATTTTGTTTCAACTACATGCGTGAACATGTGCCAAGTCAGACCACTTAAATCATTCAAAGGAGGATACCACCCTATCATACCACATCACAACCATTTTAATATCATGTTGGCACGCAAGATAGACCATTATAAACTCCTAGCTAATTAAGCATGGCATGAGCAGCTATGATCTCTAATTATCATTGCAATCATGTTTCATTCATAATAGGCTGAATCAGGAACGATGAACTATCATATTTACAAAAGCAAGAGAGGTCAAGTTCATACCAACTTTTCTCATCTCAATTAGTTCATCATATATCATCCTTATTGCCTTTCACTCGCACGACCTAATGGTGTGAATAATAATAATACTGCACGTTCACTGGACTAAGCTGGAAGCTGCAAGCATTTAATACAAGAGAGAAGACAAAGTAATATGGCTCAAGGTTAAATTAACAATAAAGCATATGAGAGCCACTAAACATTTTCATCATGGTCTTCTCTTGAACCCCAAAGAAAGAAAAGAAACTATTTACGCGGGAAAGCTCCCAACAAGGAAAAGAAGAATGAGAAATCTTTTTAGGTTTTCTTTTAATTACTACTACTATAGGCATGGAAAGTAAACTAGCTAAAACTACAACTAATTTTTTTTTGTTTTTCTTATGTTTTTTCTAACAGACAAGAAAAACACTAAGAAAAGAATTGAAACTAGCATGGATAGTACAATGAAAGAGTGTGAGCACCGACAACTAGAATAAGTGTGTGAACATGAATGTAATGTCCGTGAGAAATACGTACTCCCCCAAGCTTAGGCTTTTGGCCTAAGTTGGTCTATTGCCATGGATCAAAGCTACTCTCATCCGGATCCCACCCATAAACAGACTGTCGGTAAGGGTCAAGTGGTGGCTCCGGCTCTGACTCTAAAGCTTGTGCCTGGCTCTGGTACTTATAGATGGTATCTGGCGAAACGAGGTACGTGCCTGAAAGTAGATCAAACAGAGATGGTGCAGGCAAGGTAATTATCTCACAATAGTTTTCATCGAACCTCAATTTATACTTAAGCAACTTCTCCTACAAGTGCCTAGAGACTATATCATGCATTAGAACTACTTGGGACCAAAGAAATTTAACATGTAAGCTCAAGAAGAAGGTCACTACAGAAGCAAAAATTTGCAATAAATAAAGCACTAGAACAAAAACTAATTGGACCAATGGAGGAGTCACATACCAAGGAACAATCTACCCAAACAGTTTTGTGAATGGAGCTTTGAGCAAGGAGATCGAAAATGGCAGTAAGATGAGCTAGAACTCGTGCTTGAGCTGGATAGTGATTTTTTTGGGAGGAAGAAGGAGTGTGTGGGTGCAGGAATAAGTGGAGGAGAGCGACGTGGGGCCCACGTGGCAGGGGGCGCGCCTAGTGAGGGTGGGCGCACCTTGGACCCTCGTGGCCAGGTGCTGACTCCCCCTGCTGTGTTCTCTGTGCCAAATATTCTCAAATATTCTAGAAAAAATCATATTTCATTTTCGGGGCATTTGAAGAACTTTTATTTTCGGGGTATTTTTTTATTGCACGGATAACTCTGGAAATAGACAGAAAATACTATTTTTTCTTTATTTAATCTAATTAACAGAAAGTAAAAGGAGGGTACAGAAAGTTGTGCGATCTAGATTCACCCATCTCATGCTCATCTAAAGGAATCCGTTAACAAGATTGATCAAGTCTTGTTAATAAGCTCTTTTCGAATAACATGAAACCAGAGAATTTTAGAATAACACTAGGTTACCTCAATGGGGATATGTATGTCCCCGACAATAAGAATATCATATGTCTTCTTGACAGTAGGAAGAGGAAATTCAAAACATCCAATAGTAATAGTTGAAAATTTTCCAATAGAATTGATACTGTGGACCTGAGGTCGTTTCCCCAGAAAGTGTACCGTATGCTCATTACCAATGACATGAAAAGTGACATTGCCTTTGTTTCAATCAATAACAGCCCCTGCATTATTCAAAAAGGGTCTACCAAGGATAATAGACATACTATCGTCCTCGGGAATATCAAGGATAACAAAGTCCGTTAGAATAGTAACATTTGCAACCACAACAGGCACATCCTCACAAATAACGACAGGTATAGCAGTTGATTTATCGACCATTTGCAAAGATATTTCAGTAGGTGTCAACTTACTCAAGCCAAGTCTAAGATATAAAGAGAGAGGCATAACACTAACACTGGCTCCAAGATCACATAAGGCAGTTTTAACATAGTTTCTCTTAATGGAGCAAGGTATAGAAGGTACTCCTGGATCTCCTACTTTCTTAGGTATTCCACCCTTAAAAGTGTAATTGGCAAGCATGGTGGAAATTTCTACTTCAGGTATCTTTCTTTTATTAGTAATCATGTCTTTCATATACTTAGCATAAGGATTTGTTTTAAGCATATCAGTCAAACGCATACGCAAAATATAGGTCTAATCATTTCAGCAAAGCGTTCAAAATCCTCATCACCTGTTTTCTTGGATGGTTTAGGAGGAAAAGTCATGGGTTTATGAACCCATGGTTCTCTTTCCTTACCGTGCTTCCTAGCAACAAAGTCTCTCTTATCATAACATTGATTCTTTGATTGTGGGTTATCAAGATCAACAACAGGTTCAATCTCTACATCATTATCATTGCTAGGTTGAGCATCATCATGAACATCATCATTAACATTATCACTAAGTTCATGTTCATTACCAGATTGTGTCTCAGCAAAACAGAGATATCATTGGGATTCTCAGGTGTGTCAGCTACAGGTTCACTAGAAGCATGCAAAGTCCTATCATTTTTCTTTTTCTTCTTCTTAGAAGAACTAGGTGCATCTAAATTATCTCTCTGAGAATCTTGCTCAATTCTCTTAGGGTGGCCCTCAGGATACATAGGTTCCTGAGTCACTTTACCCCCTCTAGTTGCAACTCTAACAACAAAGTCATTATTCTTACTATTTAATTCATTGAGCAAATCATTCTGAGCTTTAAGTACTTGTTCTACTTGAGTGGTAACCATAGAAGCAGGTTTACTAATGAGTTTCAATTCACCTTTAACTCTAGACATATAATCACTCAAGCGTTCAATCATATAAGCATTACGTTGCAATTGTCTACCAACATAAGCATTGAAGTTTTCTTGCTTCACAATAAAATCGTCAAACTCATGTAAGCATTGGCGAGCAGACTTATAACGAGGAATATCACCTTCATCTAATCTATAAAGAGAATTTACCTTTACTACATGTGTCGGGTTATCAAGACCATGTATTTCTTCAATAGGCGGTAAATTCTTAAGATCTTCAGCTTTAATACCTTTTTTTCATAGATTTCTTTTCCTCTTGAATATTTTCAGGACTGAGAAACGGAACACCGCTTTTCTTCGGAGTTGGCTTAGGGGCTGGTTCAGGAAGTGTCCAATTATTTTCATTGGTCAGCATATTATTCAATAGTAATTCAGCTTGATCAACTATTCTTTCCCTGAAAACACAACTAGCACAACTATCCAGGTGGTCTCTGGAAGCATTGGTTAGTCCATTATAAAAGACATCAAGTATTTCATTCCTCTGAAGAGGATGATCAGGCAAAGCATTAAGTAATTGGAGAAGCCTTCCCCAAGCTTGTGGGAGACACTCTTCTTCAATTTGCACAAAATTATATATTTCCCGTAAGGCAGCTTGTTTCTTATGAGCGGGAAAATATTTAGCAGAGAAGTAATAAATCATATCCTGGGGACTACGCACACAACCAGGATCAAGAGAATTAAGCCATGTCTTAGCATCACCCTTTAACGAGAACGAAAAGAACTTAAGGATATAGTAATAACGAATCTTTTCCTCGTTGGTGAACATGGTAGATATATCATTCAACTTAGTAAGATGTGCCACAATAGTTTCAGATTCATAGCCATGGAAAGAATCAGATTCAACCAAAGTTATTAACTGAGGATCGACAGAGAAATCATAATCCTTATCAGTAACAAAGATAGGTGAAGTAGCAAAAGCAGGGTCATATTTCATTCTAGCATTCAAAGACTTTTCTTTCAGCTTAGTTAATAATTTCTTAAGATCATATCTATCATTGCAAGCAAGAAAGTCTCTAGCAGTTTCCTCATCCATAACATAACCCTCAGGAATAACAGGCAATTCATATCTAGGGGGAGAATCTTCATCATCACTTTCGTCAATATTATCAGTTTGAATATTTGCATTCTCCGTAACCTTAGTATTTTTTTCATCTAGAAATTCACCTTGTGGCACAGTATTATCAAGCATAGAAGTAGTTTCATCATACATAGCAGAAGTAGCATCATCAAGAACATACGACATATCAGATTCAATAGCAGGAGTAGGTGTCGCAAATTTACTCATAACAGAGGGTGAATCAAGTGCAGAGCTAGATGGCAGTTCCTTACCTCCCCTCATAGTTGAGGGAAAGATCTTGGTTTTTTAGTCCTTCAAGTTATTCATAGTGATCAAAAAATATAAATCCCAAGTGACTTAAAGAATATAGCTATGCTCCCCGGCAACGGCGCCAGAAAATAGACTTGATAACCCACAAGTGTAGGGGATCGCAACAGTTTTCGAGGGTAAAGTATTCAACCCAAATTTATTGATTCGACACAAGGGGAGCCAAAGAATACTCTCAAGTATTAGCAGCTGAGTTGTCAATTCAACCACACCTGGAAACTTAGTATTTGCAGCAAGGTAATTTAGTAGCAAGGTAATATGGACGTAACAGTAACGATAGCAAAAGTAGTGATAGTGTTTTTGTAGTGATTGTAACAGTAGTAATGGAAAAGTGAATAAGCAACAAGCAATATGTGAAAAGCTCGTAGGCATTGGATCGGTGATGGATAATTATGTCGGATGCGATTCCTCATATAATAGTTATAACATAGGGTTACACAGAACTAGATCCAGTTCATCAATGTAATGTAGGCATGTATTCCGAATATAGTCATACGTGCTTATGGAAAAGAACTTGCATGACATCCTTTGTCCTACCCTCCCGTGGCAGCGGGGTCCTAATAGAAACTAAGGGATATTAAGGCCTCCTTTTAATAGAGTACCGGACCAAAGTATTAACACATAGTGAATACATGAACTCCTCAAACTACGGTCATCACCGGGAGTTGTAACAATCCAAATTTTTGGATTTGTTTTCTTCCAAACTTTTGGTCTTTTGGAAGGGGGATATTTGATCATCTCTTGAAAACCCTTCTAAAATCTTTTCTGACCAAAGTTTGTGTGTTCTTCTCAAGCTCGGTTTTGTTCTTGAAGATTTTCTTCTTGTGTTATGCTCAACACAAGTTGTTTTTCTCATTAAGGTCTGTATGATTCTTTTCCCTCCATGAATATCCATCATATGATTAATCTTGGACTTGTCTTCCCCTTTCAAACCTTTCTTGCCTTGACACCCAATGAAAATATTTCTCTCCAAGACCTCCCCTTCACCTTGAAACAAGTCTCTCATCAATTCCAGCAAGTTCCAACCTTATTGGAATTTTTGTTCAAATTATTTTGCACCAAAATCAATTTCTGTCCTATGAAATGAGCCATGGTGATTTACAAAGGAACCACCATGTTCACTTTGATGTTTGATTCCAAACCAACTCCCCTGGATAGTCCTTAGTACCCACAACCTAGATCCATCTTGTTTCACTGGTCCACAGTTCAAAATTTTCAAATTTCACCTGCTGCAAGTTTGGACCAGATTTGCAAATTTTGGTGAAATTCATATTTTTCTTCTTCCAAAAATTCTGTGAAAATTCAGGCAGCCTCTAGATGCATCAAGAGACCACTCCATCAAATATCAGCTCCAGAAAGATTTTCCACATGCCAAAATCATTTCGTCAAACACCTGGCGTGCACTGTTTCTGTCAGTTTCAGAAAAATTAACTGAAGAATTACAGGCGACAGTGCAGCTTCGTCAGTTCCTCAGAGAACGATAGTAAATCTCACCAGTGCCTCTTTGGCTCGATGCTGCACTGCACCTCGCTCTTATCCAGAGCGCCGCACGCGCGCTTGGCTGGTTCTTGGCGTCGGTGGCGCCCTGGCGCGCCCACGCCGGCGTCTTTCGCGGCGGCAGAGCCACTCGTGGCGGCCGACAGGAGGTACCCTGTGGCACAACGCCGTTCTTCACCGCCCAAGTCGCCTGGGGGCTCCGCGTGGCCTTCTCCATCGCCAGCGCACGCCTGCAGCACCGTCGCCGTGGCCTGGCACACACAGGGCGCTCTCTCTGCCGCCGACGGGCCGCACGGCCGTTCCGTTGGGGACCAGCCATTATCGCCCCTACCCTGCTGAGTTAGGCACCGAAATGGGATCAGTGCACCTCCTAGTCGATGCTCAAGCTCCTAAACCAACCGTCCAGCCACAGCGCCGTCGTAATCGATCGCCGGACTTATCCCGTTCACGGCAACCGCCTCGGGCCGGCTATATATAGCGCCTCTGAGCTCGCCCTCGACCCCGCACATCTCCACCACCTCAGTAGACCACGCCCAACCACTTGAAGAGCCTCGAGGGGCCCTTCTTCCTCAACTCCAGCCACTTCCATCCGCCTTGGGTCCCAGCAGCGTCCTCTCTGGTGAGAGCTCCTCCACCGCCCTGACCTCGTTAGTAGCCTCCTGACACCTACAGGAGAGTAACCCCCACTCCAGTTTGACCCTAGAAACTCTCTCCGACGAGGCCCACAACCACCCGAGCCGCCGTCCGCCGGAGATAGGGTCGCCGTCGAAGTGGGGCTCGCCGACGCTCAACTCCACCACCCACCGACACGGAAGAACACCAGGAACCCGTAGGTACCACTCCCTCCCCCTACCTCGCCGTGGATCGGCGCCGGCGACCACCGCAGCCTTCTGGCGCCGGCGCGACTCTGTTCTATTTTTAAACCTGACGAGTGGGAACCCCTCGTCAGCCTCTCTTTTCCTTCCGAAGCATTTTTCTGGAAGGCGCCTTCGGGCAAAGTACGTCTTCCTATTCGGCTGGCGTACTACGTACCGATTCGTTTTTCTGTTTTTATATTCTAGCCCCTGGAAACTTTCTGTTTCATTACAGACAAGTCCCTGGACAGAAACTCTAATAACTTTTAAACGAAAAGTGATTTTGAGTTGATTCTTTTTCTGTCCTCTTTAGTTTTCTATCTAGTTTTTTGTCGTATTTATTTGAAAAATATTTGAGTCAACTTTTTTGCACGCGCGGTATTTATGTTAGTATTCGTTTTATTTGAACCCGTAGATACCGAAGGATGTGACGGAGCCGCGAACTTCACCGAGTTAGACTCCGACTACTCCAAACCAGGCAAGCATGTTTGAACCTTTGATATGATGAGTGTGTTGCATGTTTGCTTGAGTAGTTCTTCTTTCATAGCATGGTCATATAAGCATTTGTGGATGATTATATCTCATGCAAGCAAGCTTCGGGTGAACCCGAATGATGATGGTTGAAACACCCCGATCATGTGGTGACATGATGGGTGGTGTACTGGTATTGTTGGAGCATGCCAGTCAAAGGTTAACTCTAGTGTCAACGTGGATCAAGTCATGGTTCCGTTCGTCTCCTTTCTGGTACTGTCATATGCCGTCTGCTAAGATTACGGTTTAGTCAGTTGCAAACCTCTTTCCATGTACACACCAAGTAGAGGGGCCAGGACGAAGGTTCCATGGCCCTGGATTAAAGCCCATCATCCGGTTAGGGGGCATGGGTGTTTCCGGTTGCGACCGAGAGGGGGGCACCCCTTAGAGCGCGCATATATAAATTTGATCCCATGCTATTCGAGGTTGTAGCCTCCCCGTCTCAAAGTTTTTTCGGGAATGTTGTCACGGGTGATTCCGGAGAGCAGGATGTGAAATGGGTGTGGTCAGCTGTGTTTTCTGCTAAAACACCGTAGACGGAACTAGTCCTCGTGGCTAGTGGAATCCGTTGGCTATGATATAAGAGTACAAGCTCTGCAGAGTCAAAACCTCCCTAATAGCCATGTTTATGGCCTAGTGATCATCTTCGTGTCAACCCCGGTGACCGTCTGTGGTGATATATGATAGTAACAAGAGTGGTGATTTTTGTCAAGGTTCATTTTGGGTAGATGAACTATCCAGTTATCTCTGCACCGATTAATCTCTTGAAGTATTTTTACCATTACACCATTGGTTATATATAAGCCCTTTATGTGATGTCGCTCAGACGTCCGACTGTGGCATTACTGTTCTTTACTTTCATTATAAGCCCTTTATGTGATGTCGCTTAGACGTCCGACTGTGGCATTACTGTTCTTTACTTTCATTATAAGCCCTTTATGTGATGTCACTCAGACGTCTGACTGTGGCATTATTGTTATTTACTTTCAGTATAAGCCCTTTACGTGATGTCACTCAGACGTCCGACTGTGGCATTGCTGTTATTTAC
>LR738711.1:212700939-212775650 GCA_902687465.1 Secale cereale | reverse complement strand
ATTATAAGCCCTTTACGTGATGTCGCTCAGACGTCCGACTGTGGCATTCTTGTTATTTACTTTCATTATAAGCCCTTTATGTGATGCCGCCCAGACGTCCGACTGTGGCATTCTTGTTATTTATTTTTGATATAAGCCCTTTATGTGATGTCGCTCAGACGTCCGACTGTGGCATGTTATTATTTATTTTCCCTCACGAGGCGTCGTTCAGACACTCGTTTGGTTTTCTTTTATTTATCTTGTGGATTTCAGGAGGACTACCGCCCGACTTCTATTTTTACATGTAGCGCAAAAATTATATTAGTCGGATACATTTTGCTAGAAAACTCACATGCATCATGTTTGCATTTATTATATCTTATGTCCGAACTGTCTTGCGAGTACATTCAAAGTACTCACCTGGCTTGTTGATTTGGCCAGATGTTGACGAAGGCGGTCTCATGGATGAAGAGTTCGATAGCGAGTCCGACGTCTAGTGGAGTCCTAGTCAGTCTCTTGCGATCCTGGAGTTGATCACTGTTATATAACCGCTTCCGCCAACCACCAAATAAATTCATCGGGTCTCACTCCGACACTCGATGAACTGTAAGATATTAAAGTCACACCACCCACCACACTGTGACATATCCACCACCTTTTTATTACGAGTTAGTAGTATGCACCCTACCATTGTGTCATATCCGCCCTTATGTATTATATCGGCGTGCTTGTAATAAATTGTTGAGCAACCTCAGCTCAACCATGTATAATATTCAGTACTCTGGAATTCCGTATCAAGGATTTGTCTACCAGTAAGAAGTAGTCTTCTGTGCTGGTTCGATAAAAAGGTCGGTCTCTCGGTAATTATTTTACTGAAAAACCGGCCCTGACAGGAGTGGTCCCGACTATTGTCACTTCGGGGTTGCCGGATCATAACACATAGTAGGTGACTATTGACTTGCAAGATAGAGAACACACATATATTCATGAAAACATATAGGTTCAGATCTGAAATCATGGCACTCGGTCCCTAGTGATAAGCATGAAGCATGGTAAAGTCATAGCAGCATCAATCTTAGAACATAATGGATACTAGGGATCAAACCCTAACAAAACTAACTTGATTACATGGTAAATCTCATCCAACCCATCACCGTCCAGCAAGCCTACGATGGGATTACTCACGCACGGCGGTGATCATCATGGAATTGGTGATGGCGGAAGGATGATGATGACGATGGCGACGATCTCCACACTCCGAAGCCCCGAAATGGCTCCAGATCAGCCACCCCAGAGAGATTAGGGCTTGGCGATGGCTCCGTATCGTAAAACATGATAATTCTTCCTCTCTGAATTTTTTCTCCCCGAAAGTGAATATATGGAGTTAGGGGATACGTCGGTGGAGCAACAGGGGGCCCACGAGGCAGGGGGCGCGCCCAGGGGGAGGGGGCGCGCCCCCCACCCTCGTGGACAGGGTGTGGCCCCATGGTCTAGTTCTTTCCGTAGATATTTTTTATATATTCCAAAATACTCCGTTGAATTTCAAGTCATTCCGAGAACTTTTATTTCTGCACAAAAATAACACCATGGCAATTCTGCTGAACAACGTCAGTCCGGGTTAGTTCCATTCAAATCATGCAAGTTAGAGTCCAAAACAAGGGCAAAAGTGTTTGGAAAAGTAGATACGTTGGAGACGTATCAATGAATTTTCTAGATTTACGTGGGTGTTGTTTCTTGATGATAAATCGCAGGTCCAAAAGATCTTCAAAAACTTTGCTAGGAAGGCCCAGAACCAATTTGAAGTGAAGATCAAGAAGGTTCGGAGCGACAACAGAACAGAGTTCAAGAACGCAAATGTGGATACCTTTCTTGACGAAGAAGGGATTTCACATGAGTTCTCGGCTACATACACACCTCAACAAAATGGAGTTGTTGAGAGGAAGAACCGGACACTCATCAAAATGGCGAGAACAATGCTTGATGAGTACAAGACGCCAAGACACTTTTGGGTAGAAGCGGTTTTGACAACTTGTCATGCTACAAATCGTCTATATCTTCACAAACTTCTCGGCAAGACGACATACGAGCTTGTCACCGGTAACAAACCCCAAGTTGGATACTTTCGAGTATTTGGCTCAAATGCTACATTCTTGACAAGCATCGTCATTCAAAATTTGCCCCTAAATCTCATGAAGGGTTTCTACTCGGATATGGCTCAAACTCTCACACTTACCGTGCCTACAACAATTTCACCCGAACGGTTGAAGAGACGGTAGATGTGAATTTTAATGAATCTAATGGCTCGCAAGTAGAGCAACTGCCAATTGATGTAGGAGATAAAGAGCCTTCGGAGGCAATACAAGACTTGTCTATTGGCAAGATTCGCCCAACGGAGGTGAAGGAGAATACTTCATCCGTTCAAGTGGAAGCCTCATCTTCATGTCAAGGTGAACCACAAGTTGACTTGGAGGCATCCACAAGTGGGACACGCCAAGATGAAGGAAATGAGGAAGTGCTTCAAGATGAACCTCATCGACCTCCTTCTCCACCTCCACAAGGGGACAACAACACCAACAACAATGAAGAAGGACAAGAATAAGAAACAGATGAAGAGGATGTTCCACCCCGACCCAAACAAAATCTCTCACGAGTTAGAGCAAGAATTGCTAGATGTCATCCTATAGAACAAATCTACAATGACATCCAAACCGGGAGAATCACTCGCTCTAAATCTCGTTTAGCTAACTTTTGTGAACATTACTCTTTCATATCTAACCTTGAATCTATGAAGGTTGAAGATGCTCTTGAAGACACGGATTGGGTGAATGCTATGCACGAGGAACTACATAACATTGAGAGAAATAAAGTTTGGCCATTGGTTGATAAGCCCGACAACAACCAAAACATCATCGGTACCAAATGGGTGTTTCGCAATAAGCAAGATGAAGATGGACAAGTTGTACGCAACAAGGACCGTCTCGTCGCCCAAGGCTACACTCAAGTCGAAGGTATGGATTACGGTGAGACATATGCCCCCGTTGCTAGACATGAGTCCATACGCATCTTAGTTGCTTATGCCAATCATCATGATATCACTTTATACCAAATGGACATTAAAAGTGCTTTTCTTTGCGGTGAAATTAAGGAGGAAGTTTATGTTAAACAACCTCCCGTCTTTGTTAATCCCAAGAAACCTAATCATGTTTACAAACTTCACAAAGCTCTTTATGGTCTTAAACAAGCTCCTAGAGCATGGTATAAATGCTTGACCAAGTTCCTTATTGAAAAAGGCTTTGAAATTGGGAAAATTGATTCCACACTTTTTACTAAAAGGGTTAAAGGTGAATTATTTGTGTGCCAAATTTATGTTGATGATATTATATTTGGTTCGACTAACCCCCATTTTAGTGAAAAATTTGGAAGGCTAATGTCGGAGAAGTTTGAGATGTCTATGATGATTGAACTCAAGTTCTTTCTTGGTTTGCAATCAAGCAAACTAAGGAGGGTACCTTTGTCTCTCAAACAAAGTACACCAAGGACTTGTTCAAGAAGTTCAACATGCAAGAATGCAAAGGTATGACTACACCCATGCCTACTAGTGGACATCTTGAATTGACAAAGGATGGCGAACCAGATGACCAAAAGGTTTACCGCTCTACGATTGGTTCATTGTTATATCTATGTGCCTCCCATCCCGATATTATGCTAAGTGTGTGCATGTGTGCACGATATCAAGTGCCCCCCAAAGAATGTCATCTTAAGGCTGTGAAAAGGATAGTGAGATACTTAATTCATACACCAAATTTTGGCATTTGGTATCCTAAGAGGTCCTCTTTTGATCTTGTTGGCTACTCTGACTCGGACTATGCCGGTGACAAGGTTGATAGAAAGTACACCTCGGGTACTTGTCAATTTCTTGGTAGATCTCTTGTGTCTTGGTCCTCCAAGGAACAAAACTCGGTATCCTTATCCACCGCCTAAGCGGAATACATTGCCGTCGGTTCATGTTGTGCTCAATTACTTTGGATGACCCAAACTCTTAAAAAAGATTATGGGATCTATGTGAAACATGTTCCATTGCTTTGTGACAGTGAAAGTGCTATTAAGATTTCTCATAATCCCGTGCAACATTCTCGAACTAAGCATATTAAAGTTCGTCATCATTTCATTCGAGATCATGTTGCTAAAGGAGACATCAATCTTAAACAGGTTCGTACCGATAAACAATTAGCGGACATATTTACTAAACCACTTGATGAGAAAGTGTTTTGCAGGTTGACAGGTGAATTGAACATCATTGATGCCTCAAACTTGGAGTAGTAACTCCATATGGATACATGCCAGGCATGAGCCGTTGACTAATCCTTGATATTTCTCTTATGATGATGATCATATGTCCTGGATATACTTGTACCCTTGCATGTTATCTAACCCTTGTAGGTACTTGGACCAACTCTATGAGATTGCAACTCACTCATATCATAAGCAACCTCTACTTCACCAAGTCTCTACAATATGGTGGTTGAAGTCAAGGAAGCATGAAACCCTTCAACATATCCTTTGACAATTTCTATATATCAAATTTCAATTGGTATCAAACTTCATGATTGTCATTTTGGACACACAGGTGCTCTTCCTTGCAAATCTAACCCATGTAGGAAGGTGAACTCAAATCTCTAGTGGAGCTCCCAACTCTTGATGAACTACATCAACCTTGAGCATCCCACACAAGTTAAACTAGATGATCAAAATCAACACCACCACCCAAGGTATGTCATTCCATCTTAGAGAAGCTTTACCCCAAGTCCTGGGTCAAAGCAGCTCAACAAGATGTGAATACATCAAAATGCTTAAACAAAAAATGGGAACCCCATTTTGAGCCTAAACGATGAGTACGACCTATGATCAAGTGTCTTCACTTGACTCCTAAGTCAATATACTCTAACATAGGTGACTTTGTCGCTGACCAATTCAAGATGAAGTTCTCTAGTGTTTATTTGTGCTCTTGCATTTGTTTCATGAATACTTGTTTCCCCTTTCAAAAAAAAACTTCATCTAGATTTCATTTCTTTTATTCTCCGTGCAACCAATTCATTCCAAATCTTGTAGTTAATTCCTTGCAAATCTTTGTGAGATTTTATTTGCCTAGTGAGCTGGGATGAAAATTGTTCTATCTGTGTTGAACTCGGACACACCGATTTGCCTCTTTCGGTCAAACTGAACAACCTCGGTGCGACCGAAGAAAACAACTCGGTGTTACCGATTTCACTACTAAGGAGGCACTTTGTCCTTTTCATCCTGCATATTTGTTACAGCTCCACTCAATGATTCTTATCCTCTTTCGGCATCACATTCTACATATTGCTTTGTACTGTGACTCAAGGACCAAACCTACTAGACTCATAATCCAGAAGGGCCCTTCTTGGAAATTGATGTCAAAGGGGGAGAGGGAGATCACATCAAATCTTACTTACACCAAAGGAGAGAGAGACCCTATGGGAGAGGGAAATTTCTTAGTCCTCCAGAATGCTTGGTATTAAAAGAGGAGAGAAGTCACATGTCTTCTAGAGGG
This sequence comes from Secale cereale, assembly GCA_902687465.1. Classification (NCBI taxonomy): domain Eukaryota; kingdom Viridiplantae; phylum Streptophyta; class Magnoliopsida; order Poales; family Poaceae; genus Secale; species Secale cereale. The sequence continues at coordinate 212,770,099 of LR738711.1, read as the reverse complement.
GAAAGACATGTCAGTATTTGTTATGATTATTTGTCTTGCTCTGATTTTCTTTTCCCTACCTTCTCCCATTATCAAATGTAAGATTCAGGGGGAGAAAGAGATATAAGGGAAGGAAAACTTCGAATTCATTGCATATCTTTCTGGGGACATGTCTCTACTTCAATAGAGTACCTAGTACTTACTCACTACATGTCATCCCAATCTTGGTACTCTTGTGGTTTGCTATTCTTGCTCTGTTTAGTAGATGTTTCTGTGTTATTTAACCATTGTTTACTCAGGTTCATCTCTTCCAAAGCTAGCTCAAGACCACAAGGTAAGTATATGCATCACACTGATGTGCATAATGATCTCTTGATAATGTACATATTGTTTGCAAGAAGGACTCATAAACATGAAGGTACATTTCCTATATCCATTTGCTCTGATGCATACAGCCAAGATACATGTAGGTCATTGCTTTCTCTGACATGCTTATGCATTCACTTCCATCTATATTCCATATTCACATGATTCCATACATGTAGGGGGAGTCTATGAATGTTACATGCATTTCCAAAGCTTTACTTGCTATTCTCTATATCTTTATCTAAAGCTTTGATGTATGCTGTCATTAATTACCAAAAAGGGGGAGATTGAAAGCACAAGTGCTCCCTGGGTGATTTTGGTAATTGATGTCAACATATCTCTTGTTGGACCAATACTTTTACCTAGGATATTTCAGATGAGTTAAAAAGTGGAGTGGCATGGACAAGAGGATGTGGAACCCCTTCAAGATGCTAAGGACAGAAGATTGGCAAAAGCTCAAAGCTCGGGACTCTACATTTTCTATTTCATTGATCCAAGATCACATTGAGTCGATAGGAAAGCCAATACTGATAAAAGGGGATGAGGTGTTGCTTAATGGCTTGCTTGCTCAAAGTGCTTGGTGATATGCTCCAAAGCCCTCAACCACTTTCTCATATCCACATATGTTCTAAACCTAAAGTCAAACTCGGCCCCACCGATTTGATATATCCGGCGCCATCGAGTTCAGTTGACATAGCCACTCCCAAAACCCTAATCAGTTCGATCTCACCGATAGGGATCTCGGTCTCACCGAGATGGGATTGCAAACTCCGTGTTTCCTATTTGAAACTTTTCGGTCAAACCGATATGTGAGAATCGGTCTCACCAAGTTCGCAATTTGAACTCTCTATTTCTCTTTCATAACATTTCGGTCTCACCGAAGTGAGTGAATCGGTCCCATCGAGTTTGCCTAACCAACTCTCTATTTGCCTATTAGACAAATTGGACTCACCGAGTTGATGTGATCGGTCTCACTGGGATTACGTTATGCCCTGATACGTCCAAAACATATCTATAATTTTTGCTTGCTCCATGCCACTTTTGGGTGATATTGCTATGATATTTATACACTTCCATACACTTTTGATCAAATTTGGACTAACCTACTAATCCAGTGCACCCCAGTGCCAGTTTCTGTTTTCGGCTATTTTTGTATTTCAGGTTTTCACATTACGAGAACCGTCAGGAAAAATCCAGAAAATTATAAAAAAAATCAGCGTTCCAGAACCTACCTTGCGCCCGAAGTACAGCCGGGGGGCGGGGGGGGCACCAGGGCCCCAGGCGCCCTGGCGGCGCACCCCCCCTGGGCCACGACGGGGGGGTGCCTGGGCCCCCCGAGCCCCGTCTGGTACCCCCCTTTGGCATATATTTAGAGCGTCCTTCGAAACCCTCAGGACGGGAACTCTTTTTAGCGATCTCATCTCTGTTCCGCTGCCGCCGCCGCTTCCAAGATCGGGAGCACCAGGATAACTCTTCCCGGCACCCTGCCGGAGGGAAGGATCACCATCGGGAGCTTCTCCAGCACCATGGACGCCTCCCGGATGAGTTCTGAGTAGTCTCCCTTGGACCATGAGTCCATGACCAGTAGCTATGTGATGTTCTCCTCCCGTTCTTGTGCTTCACTAATTAGTCCTCGTGAGCTGCCCTACATGATCGAGGCACATATGTAATCCTTATGCTGTTGCTATGATGAGTTTGCTGGGAACCGATGGATTATGAGATTATGTTCAGATTGTGATTGAGTAATATATTTGATCTACCTCTTTTATATTTATGTTCGTAAGTAATTCATGCATGTTCTCCATTGTTATTTATTGCTTTGGCCAAGTAATACGTATTGACTCCAAGAGGGAACGTTATGCTCGATTGTGGGTTCATGCCCCTCGATGACTAGCTTGAGTGACAGAAACATGAGTCTAGGGGATGTGCTGTTGCCACAAGGGGGAAAACAACGGTGCTTGTGCCCGCGGGTGCAAGGATTGTTTACTTTACGCAAAGTTCTTTTAATGCAGTTGTCTGTTGCTTTGAGTTTACACTATGGGTGGGGCTCGCAACTTAATACCAGCGAGATGTTCTGGATAGATATCTCAAGGTGGATGATTAGTAGTAGATATTGATGGATTTCGGTCTACTTACTTTGGCGTACTGCCCATGCTTTGAACCTCAACCTTTCTTGCAATGTAGTCAGCATTGGTTTGCGTTCGTGGTCCTGTCAATTGCCCAGCTGTAATTTGTTTACCTCACATAGATGTTTTATCGTCTTTTGGGAGAGAGACATCACTAGTGAACATCATGAGACTCCGGTCCATATTACCATTATTGATCACATCCGCTATTTACTTTTCGCTTTTACTTACTATTGCAAACATTATCTATCACTACTATCATTTGCGTTTAATCCTTTGTGAACTATAAGGCCGGAGGGATTGACAACCTCTCTGTACTCGTTGGGAGCAAAGTTATTTGTATCTGTGTGCAGGTCCACGTTGATTGCTAATATCTGGCGCCGTTAGCAGTTGACACCTACTTGTTGAACCTAGGAGTCTCTGGGGATTCGATCCTTGGCATCTTTGCTAAGGGAAAAACTTCCACAACACTGCATCTCACACCTTCCACTTGGGGTAACCAACGAGGGTTAGAGGCCCGTCAAGGAGTTTTTCTGGCGCCATTGCCGGGGACTCCACTCTCCAGGATAGGGGAGTTGCATGCTATCTTTTACCTTTGCTTTTTAGTCTTGTTAGTTTACCTTTCAGTTTTTGCTTTAGTATCCTTTATCAAAAATTACAAAACAAATTTATTTTGCCTTCCTGTTAGTAGTCCCATCTGTTTAGCTAAACATGTTAGGATATGGTGCTTTGAGGGAATCAGAAGTTCTAGATTTCCATCAAAGGGATGGAGAAAATATGAAGAAGGCATGGGACAGAATTTCTGATGCACATAGGAGAATTATGCCTTGGATACCTATAAAAATTGTGCTTAGGAATTTTTACCAGGGTCTTTTTAAATGGTGTAAACACTCTCTTGATATTATAGCCGAGGGAGATTTCCTAGAGTGTGATGAAGCTAGAGCTCTTGAAATTATACATGGTCTATCTAGTTACCTTGTTTATGATCATAATTTTGATACTGTCATAGATAGACTTGCTACTATTGAAAAGAGAATGGATGCTCTAGACTTAATGAAGGTAGAGAAACCCAAACCCAATAAGAGAGATATTTTGGAAATAGATAATGACTGGGAGCCTCTTGTTAGGATTAGCATCTCTAATCAAGACTTCCTTGCTTATTGTGATATTGGATCTATGGTTTCTACTATGCCAAAAATTGTTCATGATTCTTTAAAATTTAACATGGATAGATTACCATCTTATCATGAACACACTAATGGGGATATTTCTGAAATCCAGGGAAGAATAAAAGATGTACCAGTTAAATTCCTTAAAGGGATTGCAATGGTTGATTTCTTCATCATGGAGCCAAACCAAGGAAATATAGTGCTTGGAAGGGACTTCCTCCGAGCGGTAAAAGGCTTCATCGATATAGGTAAGGGACAAATCCGCTTACGCGGTAAGGCAAAAGGTGTGTACCCCTTTCCTAGAAGGAACAAGAGTGAACTTGTTGAGGAACCATATGACTCAATTTATAACTTCGATTATTATGATGGTTATTGATTCCTTTTTGCATTATGCCTAGCTTAAAGGCATTAAAGAAAGCACTTTTGGAAGCCAGCCCACATGAATAAATTTTTATATTTTGCTTTTGTTGTGTCTTGATGTTGTTTACTACAGTAGCATCATCATTGTATCTTTGCTTTTCATATTTGTGCCAAGTATAGCCTCTGATTGCTAGAAAGTTCAAAAGTTGTGAGGTGATGTCCAGGAAACAGATTCTGTCCTTGGATAGAAAAATTCGTGTAAAATCACCAGATCATCTTTTTGGTCTGAATTTTCTCGACAGCGTTCTCTATATAATTGTCTTTCGTGCATCTGTTCTGAGTTTTTTGATTTGAGCTGCAGAAGTACCCCGAACAAATAATTTACTACCTGCTGTTCTGTTTTTCACAGATTCTGTCCTGTTTTGCCTTTCCTTCATTTTGCAAACCAAGAGCTTGCTTTTTCTTTGCAAAAACCTTTTTGCAATCTTGAGAAACAGTGGACCTTCAAGAATATCTTTATTTCCAGCAAGGAACAATTATTTTATTAAGGGTACTAACCTCGTTAATCAGATTATGATGAGTTATGTATGAAGGGAGTTTTCAAGTGTGCGAGGGAAGATGATAAAAAGATTCAGGAGTGTCAAGCGCTCAAGCTTGGGGATGCCCCTATGCACCCCCAAGAAATATTCAAGGAGACTCAAGCGTCTAAGCTTGGGGATGCCCCCGTGCATCCCCTTCTCCATCAACATTATCAGTTCGTCTTTCGTTCCGCTATATTTTTATCACTTCATGTGTTAAGTGCTATGCTTGGAGCGTCTTGCTTTTAGTTTCCTTTTTAGTTTTTCATAACGAGTCGGAACTCAGCTTTCTTTAAGTGGGAGAGAAACATGCTCCACTTCTACCTAGAACATGACATAGAATTTTCATGTCTATCATTGTTGTGTGTGTTCTTTGTCTTTTAATAGCTACTATCATGTTCAGCTCTTAGTATTCATGCTTATCTTTTCAAAGAGCTTTTGTTTAGTTGGTTGCTTGAACTCTCTTTAATTATCATGCTTACCTTATTAAGAGAGTTTGCTTCCGTTGCATTGGTTAATATGTCTATGATAAAGATGCTACGTGCATAATGGCGCTTAGTAGTTCAGGTTTTCTTATGGTTAGTCCTAAATAGCTGGGGGATTCCCAATGTGTTATTGGAGTACCAACATGATTTGTTTGCCTATGATGTGGTATGGTTTAGTAATATCTTCCTTCGAGAATTTATTTTGATTGACTTGGCGTATGCTCACGCATATTTAAGACTGTAAAGAAAGTCTGTCAAGCCTTGATGATCTTTTATTTCTGAGTAGCGATATAACTACCATGCCTGATTCAATGTTGCTTTGTCGCTCTGCATGATTATGACCGTCATTGCTCTCTTAGTTGGTCGCTCCCAGTCTTTTGCTAACCTCCACCTGTACTAAGCAGACTAACTTTGCAATACATAGCTCATGGGAAAGTAGCTTAAAAACTATTGTGGTAAAGAATATGTTGCCTATGTATCTTATTTCTTATAAGTTGCTTGCTGAGCGGTAACCATGTTTCTGGGGACGCCATCAACTGTCACACTTTTGTTGAATATCATGCGAGTTGCTATGCATGTTCGTCTTGTCTGAAGTAAGGGTGATTTGCCATGGGTTGAATGAGTATGCATATTGTTAGAGAAGAACATTGGGCCGCCAACCAAAGCCATGTATCATGGTGGAAGTTTTAGCTTGGACATTAATCCTCAATCTCTTATGAGAATATGCTTAAGCATTAAAGAGGAGTCCATCATCTATTATCTATGTTGTCCCGGTATGGATGTCCTCAAGTTGAGATCTATCAAAAACGAGAAATCAAATGCGATTTATCTCCTTGGACCTTTGTACAGGTGGCATAGAGGTACCCCTTTGTGACACTTGGTTGAAACATATGTAATGCAATGATAACCCATGGAAATCTGAGCTAATTAGGACAAGGTGCGAGCACTATTGGTATTCGATGCATGAGGATTGCAACTTATAGGATGTCTTATGCATGACACATATGAAGTACTACTACCGTTGACAAAATTGCTTCTATGTTTTCAAAATAAAAAGCTCTAAAACATAACCATTCTTTTACTTTTTGAGTATCCACCTTCTTTCTTCAAGCACCAACTACTGAGAGCATGATTGTCATTCTAAGTGTAATGTGCATTGTTCCAAAGTAGCATTGTCTTTTGCATGATTGTCATATCGTTTATTTTGAAATCATTGTATCTAGTCATCACTTAAACCTTGAAGGTGCCCCTGCATTTATGTTTTGCTTCACTAAAGGGGGCAAGCTAGATATCACTTTATCATATTTGCACACCATGTTCATTGCAAATCTTTTTGATGTTTCAGTTTCATATTGTAAAACTTTTAGTCCTTTGTGATTTTCTCATGAGGCAACTTAATTACTATAGAATCATTGTCTCAGTAAGCTTTTGTCATATGACTATAAAAAGTCCTATATGGTTAATAGCATGTCACCACAGAAATTATTCTTGTTATCATTTACCTACTCGAGGACGAGCAGGAATTAAGCTTGGGGATGTTGATACGTCCAAAACGTATCTATAATTTCTGCTTGCTCCATGCCACTTTTGGGTGATATTGCTATGATATTTATACACTTCCATACACTTTTGATCATATTTGGACTAACCTAGTAATCCAGTGCACCCCAGTGCCAGTTTCTTTTTTTGGCTGTTTTTGTATTTCAGGTTTTCACATTACGAGAACCGTCAGGAAAAATCCAGAAAAATTATATAAAAAATCAGCATTCCAGAACCTACCTTGCGCCCGAAGTACAGCCGGGGGGGGGGGCACCAGGGCCGCGCCGGGGGGGCGCCTGGGCCCCCCGAGCCCCGTCTGGTGCCCCCCTTTGGCATATATTTAGAGCGTCCTACGAAACCCTCAGGATAGGAACTCTTTTTCGCGATCTCATCTCTGTTCCGCCGCCGCCGCCGCTACCAAGATCGGGAGCACCAGGAGAACTCTTCCCGGCACCCTGCCGGAGGGGAGGATCACCATCGGGAGCTTCTCCACCATCATGGATGCCTCCCGGATGAGTTGTGAGTAGTCTCCCTTGGACCATGAGTCCATGACCAGTAGCTATGTGATGTTCTCCTCCCGTGCTTGTGCTTCACTAATTAGTCCTCGTGAGCTGCCCTACATGATCGAGGCACATATGTAATCCTTATGCTATTGCTATGATGAGTTTGCTGGGATCCGATGGATTATGAGATTATGTTCAGATTGTGATTGAGTAATATATTTGATCTACCTCTTTTATATTTATGTTCGTAAGTAATTCTTGCATGTTCTCCGTTGTTATTTATTGCTTTGGCCAAGTAATACGTAGTGACTGCAAGAGGGAACGTTATGCTCGATTGTGGGTTCATGCCCCTCGATGACTAGCTTGACTAACAGAAACATGAGTCTAGGGGATGTGCTGTTGCCACAAGGGGGAAAACAATGGTGCTTGTGCCCGCGGGTGCAAGGATTGTTTACTTTACGCAAAGTTCTTTTAATGCAGTTGTCTGTTGCTTTGAGTTTACACTATGGGTGGGGCTCGCAACTTAATACCAGCGAGATGTTCTGGATAGATATCTCAAGGTGGATGATTAGTAGTAGATATTGATGGATTTCGGTCTACTTACTTTGGCGTACCGCCCATGCTTTGAACCTCGACCTTTCTTGCAATGTAGTCAGCATTGGTTTGCGTTCGTGGTCCTATCAATTGCCCAGCTGTAATTCGTTTACCTCACATAGCTGTTTTATCGTCTTTTGGGAGAGAGACATCACTAGTGAACATCATGAGACTCCGGTCCATATTACCATCATTGATCACATCCGCTATTTACTTTTCGCTTTTACTTACTATTGCAAACATTATCTATCACTACTATCATTTGCGTTTAATCCTTTGTGAACTACAAGGCCGGAGGGATTGACAACCTCTCTGTACTCGTTGGGAGCAAAGTTATTTGTATCTGTGTGCAGGTCCACGTTGATTGCTAATATCTGGCGCCGTTAGCAGTTGACACCTACTTGTTGAACCTAGGAGTCTCTGGGGATTCGATCCTTGGCATCTTTGCTAAGGGAAAAACTTCCACAACACTGCATCTCACACCTTCCACTTGGGGTAACCAACGAGGGGTTAGAGGCCCATCATGCCCTAACCCTAATGGAATCGGTCCCACCGAAAAGCCAACGTTCATATTTTCACCTGAATCGGTTTGACCGAGTTTCACCATTCGGTCCCACCAAGTTTGGGAATCTATGTGTAACTGCTATATTTTGTGTGGAGGCTATATATACCCCTCCACCCACTCTTCATTCATGGAGAACGCCATCAGAACGTGCCTACACTTCCAGCATACATTTTCTGAGAGAGAACCACCTACTCATGTGTTGAGACCAAGATATTTCAATCCTACCATATGAATCTTGATCTCTAGCCTTCCCAAGTTGCTTTCCACTCAAATCATCTTTCTACCGAATCCAAATCTGTGAAAGAGAGTTGAGTGTTGGGGAGACTATCATTTGAAGCACAAGAGCAAGGAGTTCATCATCAACACACCATCTATTACCTTTTGGAGAGTGGTGTCTCCTAGATTGGTTAGGTGTCACTTGGGAGCCTCTGACAAGATTGTGGAGTTGAACCACGGAGTTTGTAAGGGCAAGGAGATTGCCTACTTCATGAAGATTTACCCTAGTGAGGCAAGTCATTCGTGGGCAATGACCATGGTGGGATAGACAAGGTTGCTTCTTCGTGGACCCTTCGTCGGTGGAGCCCTCGATGGACTCACGCAACCGTTACCCTTCATGGGTTGAAGTCTCCATCAACGTGGATGTACGATAGCACCACATATCGGAACCACGCCAAAAACATCCATGTCTCCAATTGCATTTGCACACTCCAATCCCATTCCTTTACTTTCTTGCAACTTGCATGCTTTAATTTCCTCTGCTCATATACTCTTGCCATGCTTGTTTGAAATGTATTGTGAATGGTTAAACTTGTGCTAAATGTCCACCTTAACTTGAAGAAATAAAAAACTGCTACCTTTCTTTGTTGAGGGTCTAATCACCCCCATCTAGACACCTCTTCTTCAATCCTTTCAGGATGACGCGGGAGCCGACCGATACTGAGTCGACGGCTGCCGGAGAAGGACGCCACAAGCACTCGCGCGAAAGTGCACCGCCCAGCGGACGAGAAGTGCCTCGACGTCCAGGAGGGCCTCTTGGAGCCAAGCTGAGTCGTCGGCGATGAAGACGAGCGCGCCGAGTCGGATCTCGTGGCCCAGAGCCAGACCACCGCTGGAAACCATGTTGATGAAGATCCAAAAAAAACTTGCAACCTCACCGGAAGTCGCTAAGACACCCGCCCCACGGTGGGCGTCAACTGTCGTGGTACTAAGCTTGACAGTGAGAATAGGGGGTACGTAGGAGGAGGCAAGGTCCTAGCTACGGCGAGATTGTACACACGGGTTTTACAGTTCAGGACCCTCTCGGAGGAGGTAAAAGCCCTACGTCTCGGTGCCCGGAAGCTGTTGACTGGAATATGGGTATGTGTGCAATAGTGGGTGCGAACCCTTGTACCGGAGGAGGGGGTTGACTTATATACAGTGCGCCAGGACCCCAGCGATCCCATGTTACAGAGGGTTCAATGTACATAAAGACAGGATGTTACTGATAATGCATGTAATAAAGAGTTATAAATGGCCTTTAAGACTATGGAGTGAATGCCCGACCGTTGCCGTCTCGAGCGACCTTGGAACTTCTATGCTCGGAGTGGTTTCTTGTGCGGTTGAGTGACTTCATCCTGGTCGAATGGAATTGGGGTATCCGAGTGAGATACATGGTCAAGTGGATTGCACTCTTCGGTTAATTCAGTTCGTATCTTTTGTCATCCCTTGAATGCCCCTGAATTTAGGATAGTGACCTTGGGTAGGGTGTCTAGGTCAGGCCTATGACCCTATCCTAGGTCTATGGTATCATCATGCACCACGGCTGTGCGGTTGTCGAGGTCCTCCATGTATAGAGAAACTCTTGCCTCTCCATTGTAACCCTATTACTATGAAATGATACTTCTATTGAACCCACACAAAAAATTAAAACCCGAGAAGTTGCACCCTAACCTTTTGAAACTGATTTCCAAAAAAAAATTCCAACCGGGCACGTCCAATATTTGTGCTCACTCGAGTTGTTTCGTTGACCAAGGGGCGTTATAAACACGTCGGTCCTAGTTAACTTCTAATTTTACCAAATCATCTTTTTCGTGCCCCCTATCTCTCTTTCTCTACTGGTGGCTCACATTCAACTCAATTACAACATCATGTGCTCTTCGGAGGTATCACAACCCACCCTGGTTGCATGTCGATGAATACTCCAACCATCAATATGGTGGAATAATAGTATATCTCGGTTTTGCTACCCATTCTCATCACCCTGCGTGATCCTCGTTCAGAACTCTTCGCCACCATTATCATATGCGCTTATGCATTTGTGCATCCTATGGATGGAACGATTCATGAACCGCAACGACATTTGGATTCGGTTGGTGGTGCCCTTAAACATGACTAAAGAAGCACGTGAGTTCATTGATTTGGCATCCATTATTAGCTTGGTGGCCCTTGACCCCGAAAGGCTGGAGTCCGCCGGACTGTATCATTTTTCTATGGAACATGAGTCGGCAACACTCATGTAGGTTTTCTTATGCAACCCCAGTCATTGGATCGCGTCACAAAGTTCTGACCCGAGAAGATTTGGAGGGCACATGTGGGGTTGTAAGAGCATTTGTTGGGTGTCTCAAACTAGTCTCGTACGCCTGGGTGGGCCGCCCGGTCACTATCCGATTATGATTTTTTGACCCAGACGGCCCCTTCAAACGGCCCTCATACGCCCGGGCTGACCGGCGCCCCTCATATCCAGCCCAAATATGGGGCGGATAAGGGGGCAACCGGGTACGCCTGCCACGTCGGACCCGACGTAAGCTGGCCCACCCGGCCCCACATAAATTCCCCCCAATCCGCTCGCCGGACCAAACCCTAGCCACTTCACTTCCTTTCCCTCCATTCCCCTCCGCCACCCAAGCTCATCTCCGGCTCCTTCCGACCGTCTCCGGCATGGCGGACAATGGATCTGAGTCATTTACCTCTAGATCCGTTGACCCCGAGGAGGAGATGGTCGTCCGACTTGCGCTCCGTCGCTCCTGGGAGGACGCCCATGCGAGGCAGCGCTCGATATCCTTTCGTAGGGAATCCACCGCGTCCTCCCAAATAGCGCATGGATTCCACCGTATATCCGGCATTTGGGAGGACGCGGTGGATTCCCTACGAAAGTGCATCCGTCGTGGAAACCCTAGCGTAGGATGCCGGATAGGAGGCCGTGGGATCTGCCTGGCGTCCGAATGCACTGGTGGACGTGCACCCCGCGCCAAGCATGGGGGCGCACCATGGGCCGATGAGTCCATGGCATGGCCTGCTGACCATGCAAGGCACCGGGCACACGAGGCGATGACCCTCGCGGCAGTGGACGTCGACGAGGTGGAGTTGCATTCTACGGCGCCCCATATGGCGCATCAGTCAGGGCGTCGCAACCGCATCGTCGTCGACGTCTGCAGCTCTTCCCAGGATGGATCCGTCATCACCCTGACGTCCATCGGCACTGTTTGGGTTTCGGGCTTCGACGAGGAAGAGTACGGCATGGGAGACGGTGGCACCTTGAGTCTCGTGAGCCGGCTCATGCCCCATGCCCTACTCTACCTTGCGGGTGATCAGATCAACACTCTGAGGAGCGTAGCCGGCCGCCGGACATGGCAGTGTGGAGCCGGGTGAGCGGGAGCGGAACCAGACGAGCTCCGCTTAGATTAGGTTTCATGTTGCATGTAATAATATGGATTTGAGGTTTCCAGTTTGAGGTATCTGGATGTGGAATGCATTTTTTGAGGCATGGTCGGTCACTATCCGTAGACGCGCCCAGGTGCGTCCGCAGCGTTTGAGGGGTCGGATTTGCTAAGTCCGGCTATAGATGCTCTAATGCATATTGTTCTAACTGCTTGTTAAGCATCTACAGCCTGCCCGCGATCGCACCCGTCCGCCTGGGCGGGTCTGTGTGTACTGGTCGATCACACCTTAAATTACCTTCTTCACATTCGTGTACCTCATATCCGGCATCCTAGTTTCATACTATGCATGCAACGTGATGAGCTACTCTACGTGATCAAACAACGCACAATGAAATCGATATCAAACTGACAACCGAATGCACATAAACAAACAGTACATCATCTAAAAATCATCGGAGTTCATCTCTAGACAAGTTATTAACTTCAACAAGTGAGAAACGATAATAAACATAGGAGGAGGAGCGTCTCCACCGTTTACTTGCCGGGCCTTTGCCCTTCCGGCCATCAGCATAATTGTAGTCGTCCGCAGCTGGTGGAGGATCTTGGTCGTCGGACGAGGAGGTGGAGTTGTGGCCGTCACTATCGTCGGAGAGGATGATCAACCCCTTCATCCGTCGGATGGCCCTATCCTGATGCTGCTTCACCTTGGACACACGAGCCACCTCCACTGCTGCCTCCTTCGCCACGTGCTCCGACTTCTCCATGGCAAGCCAGAGGGCCTTCGTGTTTTTCCACCGTAGGCAACAAGCGTGTGTCTCCGCCATCGTCAGCGTCCGACGATAGACCCAAGCGAGGAGTCGCTCATCCTTATCACGCTCAACTGGCATCCTGCAGCGAGGGCGCATGGACTGCTCCGTCGCGTTCCTTGCCCGCTGCTCTCATGGTGGGCGGTGTGCGCCTCCGATTTCATAGTGCGCATGCGGGCTGGCAGTGAGGGCACCACCACCCACTGTTGCCTGCGCAGAGCAGCCGAAAGTAGGGAAGGGGGCGCCGGAGGGTTGGAACGGACTATGCTGCTCGGCGGAGCTGCGCGCAGTCCAGGAGGGGCCAGCTCTGGTGTCTGCGTTGTGCTGGTGCGGGAGCAGTGACGGCGCAGATCCGAAGCAGCCCCCGGTGTCCACTTTAGACCACTTTAAGGCAATGCGGAGCGCTAGCTCCACCCAGACGTGGAGGTCGTACTCGGAGTGGCTTCAGGAGCTCGACATTTGCGTCGGATTGGATCGAAATTGGAGAGGGAAGAGGAGAGGACGGAGTCAGAGAGGAGAGAGAGTGAGCTAGGGTTTTGAGCGAGGAGCCGGATTGGGGGGTTTTGTGTGTTGGGGAACGTTGCATGGGAAACAAAAAATTTTCCTACATTCACCAAGATCAATCTAGGAGATACATCTACGAGGGGAGAGTTGGATCCACATACCCTTGTAGATCGCTAAGCGGAAGCGTTCAAGAACGCGGTTGATGGAGTCGTACTCGTCGCGATTCAGATCGCCGAAGATCCTAGCACCGAAGCAACGGTGCCTCCGCGTTCTTCACACGTACAGCTCGGGGACGTCTCCTCCTTCTTGATCCAGCAAGGGGGAAGGAGAGGTTGATGGAGACACCGGCAGCACGACGGCGTGGTGGTGATGGTGGAGGAGGATTCCAGCAGGGCTTCGCCAAGCACCGCGGGAAACGAAGATTGTAGTGGGAGAGGGAGGGCAGCACCGAGGCACAAACGTGTGTGGCTGCCCTCCCTCTGCCTCTCTTTATATAGGGGGGTAGAGAGGGGAGGGGCGCCCTAGGGTTAGCCCCTAGGGGCGGCGGCCAAGGGGAGGTGGGAGGGGGCGGCGCCCCAGGGTTAGGGTTCCCCCCCCCCAAGTGCCTTGCCCCCCAAGCCTGGGGGGGTGCGGCAGCCCTAGGGGGGGCCACCACCCCTTGCGCATGAGGAGAGGGCCCAGGGGGGGGGGCGCACAGCCCTATGAGGGCTGTTGTGTCCCCCTTTGTGGCCCATTAGGCCCGAAACCCCTTCCGGAACCCCCGAAACCCTTTTCGGTCATCCGCCGTCTTCCCGACACTCCCCGGAACACTTCCGGACTCCGAAACCTTTCATCCTATATATCAATCTTCGTCCCCGGACCATTCCGGAGACCCTCGTCACGTCCGGGATCTCATCCGAGACTCCGAACAACCTTCGGTAACCATGCACTGTTCTCACTAACAACCCTAGCGTCACCGAACCTTAAGTGTGTAGACCCTGCGGGTTCGGAAACTATGCAGACATGACCGAGACACTCCCAGGTCAATAACTAATAGCGGGATCTGGATACCCATATTGGTTCCCACACGTTTCTCGATGATCTCATCGGATGAACCACGATGTCAAGGATTCAGGCAATCCCGTATACAGTTCCCTTTGTCTCGTCGGTATGTTACTTGCCCGAGATTCGATCGTCGGTATCTCTATACATAGTTCAATCTCGTTACCGGCAAGTCTCTTTACTCGTTACCGTAATACATAATCCCGTGACTAACTACTTAGTCACTTTGAGCTCATTGTGATGACGTATTACCGAGTGGGCCCGGAGATACCTCTCCGTCACACGGAGTGACAAATCCCAGTCTCGATCCATGTCAACTCAACAGACACCTTCGGAGATACCTGTAGAGTACCTTTATAGTCACCCAGTTACGTTGCGACGTTTGGCACACGCAAAGCACTCCTACGGTGTCAGTGAGTTACATGATCTCATGGTCATAGGAACTTATACTTGACATGCAGAAAACTATAGCGATAACTGATACGATCAAAAGCTATGTTTAACGTTTGGGTCTCGTCCATCACATCATTCTCCTAATGATGTGATCCCGTTATCAAATGACAACTCATGTCTATGACCTGGAAACCGCGGTCATCTTTGATCAACGAGCTAGTCCTGTAGAGGCTTACTAGGGACACAAAGTTTGTCTATTTATCCACACATGTATATGAGTTTCCAATCAATACAGTTATAGCATGGATAATAAACGATTATCATGAACAAGGAAATATAATAATAACTCTTTTATTATTGCCTCTAGGGCATATTTCCAACAGTCTCCCACTTGCACTAGAGTCAATAATCTAGCATTACAAGGTAATGAATCTAACACCCATAGAGTCTTGGTGTTGATCATGCTTAGCCCGTGGAAGAGGCTTAGTCAACGGATCTGCAACATTCAAATCCGTGTGTACTTTGCAAATGTTTATGTCCTCCTCCTTGACTGAATCGCGGATGGAATTGAAGCGTCGCTTTATGTGTCTGGTCCTCTTGTGAAACCTTGGTTCCTTGGCTAGAGCAATGGCACCAGTGTTGTCACAGAACAGAGTCATTGGGTTTAGTGCACTAGGCACAACTCCAAGATCTGTTATGAACTCCTTCATCCAGACACCTTCCTTTGCCGCCTCCGAGGCAGCTATGTACTCCGCTTCGCATGTAGAATCGGCTACCACGCTTTGCTTGGAACTGCACCAGCTTACCGCTCCCCCGTTGAGAATATATACGTATCCGGTTTGAGACTTAGAGTCATCCGGATCAGTGTCAAAGCTTGCATCGACGTAACCCTTTACGACGAGCTCTTGATCACCTCCATAAACGAGAAACATCTCCTTAGTCCTTTTCAGGTACTTTAGGATATTCTTGACCGCTGTCTAGTGATCCATACCAGGATTACTTTGAAACCTTCCGGCCATACTTATGGCAAGGCTGACATCTGGTCTTGTGCACAGCATTGCATACATGATAGAGCCTATGGCTGAAGCATAGGGGACGACACTCATCTTTTCTCTATCTTCCGCAGTCATTGGGCATTGAGTCTTACTCAACTTTGTACCTTGCAATACCGGCAAGAACCCCTTCTTGGATTGATCCATTTTGAACTTCTTCAAAACTTTATCAAGGTATGTACTTTGTGAAAGTCCTATCAAGCGTCTCGATCTATCTCTATAGATCTTGATGCCCAATATGAAAGCAGCTTCACCGAGGTCCTTCATCGAAAAACTCTTGTTCAAATACCCCTTCACGCTATCCAAAAGTTCTATATTGTTTCCAATTAGCAATATGTCATCCACATATAATATCAGAAACGCTATAGAGCTCCCACTCACTTTCTTGTAAATACAAGCTTCTCCGTAAACTTGTACAAACCCAAACGCTTTGATCACCTCATCAAAGCGAAGATTCCAACTCCGAGATGCTTGCACCAGCCCATAAATGGAGCGCTGGAGTTTGCAAACTTTTTCAGCATTCTCTGGATCGACAAAACCTTCCGGTTGTATCATATACAACTCTTCCTTAAGAAAACCGTTAAGGAACGCCGTTTTGACATCCATCTGCCAAATTTCATAATCGAAATACGCAGCTATTGCTAACATGATTCGGACGGATTTAAGCATCGCTACGGGTGAGAAAGTCTCATCGTAGTCAACTCCTTGAACTTGTGAAAAACCCTTTGCCACAAGTCGAGCTTTATACACGGTGACATTGCCGTCAGCGTCCGTCTTCCTCTTAAAAATCCATTTATTCTGAATGGCCTTCCGCCCTTCAGGTAATACTTCCAAAGTCCATACTTTGTTTTCATACATGGATCCCATCTCGGATTTCATGGCCTCTAACCATTTGTCGGAATCCGGGCCCACCATCGCCTCTCCATAGCTCGTAGGTTCACTGTTGTCCAACAACATGACCTCCAAGACAGGGTTACCATACCACTCAGGTGCAGTGCGTACCCTTGTCGACCTACGAGGTTCGGTAGTAACTTGATCAGAAGCTTCTTGATCATCATCATTGGCTTCCTCTTCGACCGCTGCAGGCTCCACAAAAACATCTTTCTGTGCTGCGCTACTCTCTGGTTGAAGCAGAGGTTCAATAACCTCATCAAGTTCTACCTTCCTCCCACTCAAATCTTTCGAGAGAAACTCTTTCTCGAGAAAGGACCCGTTCTTAGCGACAAACACTTTGCCCTCGGATCTGAGATAGAAGGTGTACCCAACCGTCTCTTTTGGGTATCCTATGAAGACACATTTGTCCGCTTTGGGTTCGAGCTTTTCTGGCTGAAGCCTTTTGACATAAGCATCGCAACCCCAAACTTTGAGAAAAGACAACTTAGGTTTCTTACCAAACCATAGTTCATACGGTGTTGTCTCAACGGACTTAGATGGAGCCCTATTTAAAGTGAATGCAGCTGTCTCTAACGCATATCCCCAGAACGATAGTGGCAAATCGGCAAGAGACATCATAGAACGCACCATATCTAATAGGGTTCGATTACGATGTTCGGACACACCATTACGCTGTGGTGTTCCAGGTGGCGTCAACTGTGAAACAATTCCACATTTTCTTAAGTGATTGCCAAACTCATAACTCAGATATTCTCCCCCTCGATCAGATCGTAGGAACTTGATCTTCTTGTTACGATGATTTTCAACTTCACTCTGAAATTGCTTGAACTTTTCAAAAGTTTCAGACTTATGCTTCATTAAGTAAATATACCCATATCTACTTAAGTCGTTAGTGAAGGTGAGAAAATAACGATATCCACCGCGCGCCGTGACACTCATCGGACCACACACATCAGTATGTATGATTTCCAATAAGTCACTTGCCCGTTCCATTGTCCCTGAAAACGGGGTCCTCGTCATCTTGCCCATGAGGCACGGCTCGCATGTGTCAAGTGATTCAAAATCAAGAGACTCCAAAAGTCCATCAGCATGGAGCTTCCTCATGCGTTTCACGCCGATATGACCCAGACGGCAGTGCCACAAGAAAGTGGTATTATCATTATCAACTCTACATCTTTTGGCATCAATGTTATGAACATGTGTATCATCACTATCGAGATTCAATAAGAATAAACCCCTCACTTCGGGTGCATGACCATAAAAGATATTACCCATATAAATAGAACAACCTTTATTCTCTGATTTAAATGAGTAACCGTCTCGCATCAAACAAGATCCAGATATAATGTTCATGCTTAACGCATGCACTAAATAACAATTATTCAGGTTCATAACTAATCCCGATGGTAATCGAAGAGCGAGCGTGCCGACGGCGATCACATCAACCTTGGAACCATTTCCCACGCGCATCGTCACTTCGTCCTTCGCCAGCCTCCGTTTATTCCGCAGTTCCTGTTTAGAGTTGCAAATGTGAGCAACCGAACCGGTATCAAATACCCAGGCACTACAACGAGAGTTGGTAAGGTACACATCAATAACATGTATATCACATATACCTTGCTTGTTGTTGTTGTTGGCCCCCATCTTGTCTGCCAGATACTTGGGGCAGTTCCGCTTCCAGTGGCCGTTCCCCTTGCAATAGAAACACTCAGTCTCTGGCTTGGGCCCAGCCTTGGGTTTCTTCACTGGATGAGCAACTGCCTTGCCACCCTTCTTAGAGTTACCCTTCTTGCCCTTGCCATTCTTCTTGAAACTGGTGGTTTTATCGACCATCAACACTTGATACTCCTTTTTGATGTCTGCCTCAGCGACTTTCAGCATCGAAAACAGCTCGGCGATGGTTTTGTTCATCCCTTGCATGTTGTACTGCTGCACGAAGCTCTTGTAGCTAGGCGGGAGTGACTGGAGAATTCTGTCAATGATAGCCTCGTCCGGGAACACAAGTCCCAGATCAGCTATGCGGGTATAGTACCCAGACATCTTCAGTAAGTGCTCACTGACAGACGAATTCTCCTCCATCTTGCAAGCAAAGAATTTATCGGTGGTCTCATACCTCTCGATCTTGGCATTCTTTTCAAAGATGAACTTCAACTCCTGGAACATCTCATATGCTCCATGACGTTCAAAACGCCTTTGAAGTCCTCCTTCCAAGCTATACAATATGGCACACTGCACCACTGAGTAGTCATCCGAACGCGACTGCCAGGCGTTCATAACGTCTGCAGAGGCCTGAGGAGCGGGGGCGGTCACCTAGCGGTGCATTTAGGACATAAACCTTTTGGGCAGCAGTGAGGATGATCCTCAGATTGCGGAGCCAGTCCGCAAAGTTGCTCCCATCATCTTTCAGTTTAGCTTTCTCTAGGAACGCATTAAAATTCAGGGGAGCTACTGCGCGAGCCATCTACAACAAAAGATTTGCAAAGACATTTTAGACTATTGTTCATGATAAGTGAGTTATTACCTAATCAAATTAATCATAACTCCCACTCAAATTGACATCCCTCTGGTCATTCGAGCGTGACATGATCCAGATTCACCAACCCAAGTCCGATCATCACGTGAGATGAGGTGGTGTCAATGGTGAACATCAACATGTTGATCATATCTACTATATGACTCATGTTCGACCTTTCGGTCTTCCGTGTTCCGAGGCCATGTCTGTACATGCTAGGCTCGTCAAGTCTAACCCGAGTGTTCTGCATGTGCAAAACTGGCTTGCACCCGTTGTATGCGAACGTAGAGTCTATCACACCCGATCATCACGTGGTGCTTCGAAACGACGAACCTTCGCAATGGCGCACACTCGGGGGGAACACAATTTTATCTTGAAATTTTAGTGAAGGATCATCTTATAATGCTACCGTCGTCCTAAGCAAAATAAGATGCATAAAAGGTTTAACATCACATGCAAATCATAAGTGACATGATATGGCCATCAACTCGTGCTTTTGATCTCCATCTCCAAAGCACCGGCATGATCTCCATCGTCACCGGCGCCACACCATGATCTCCATCATCATGATCTCCATCATCGTGTCGCCATCGGGGTTGTCGCGCGCCCACCATGCTCTTACTACTATTGCTACCGTTTAGCGATAAAGTAAAGCATTACATAGCGCTTAATGATTGACACGCAGGTCATACAAAAATTAAAAAAAAACAACCCTATGGCTCCTGCCGGTTGCCGTATGCATCGACATGCAAGTCGATATTAACTATTACGACATGATCATCTCATACATCAAATATATTTCATCATGTCATTGGCCATATCATATCACATACATACCCTGCAAAAACAAGTTAGACGTCCTCTAAATTGTTGTTGCATGTTTTACGTGGCTGCTATGGGTATCTAGCAAGAACGCTTCTTACCTACGCAAAGCCACAACGGTGATATTCAAGTTGCTATTTAACCTTCTACAAGGACCGCCTTGTTCTATTCCGATTCAACTAAGATAGGAGAGACAGACACCCGCCAGCCATCTTATGCAACAAAAGTCACATGTCTGTCGATGGAACCGGTCTCATGTACGTGGACATGTAAAGTTGGTCCGGGCCGCTTCATCCCATAATACCGCTGAATCAAGAAAGACTAAGGAGGGAAGCAATTTAAACATCAACGTCCACAAACCCTTTTGTGTTCTACTCGTGAAAGCATCTACGCAAGATCCTAGCTCTGATACCACTGTTGGGGAACGTTGCATGGGAAACAAAAATTTTTCCTACGTTCACCAAGATCAATCTAGGAGATACATCTACGAGGGGAGAGTTGGATCCACATACCCTTGTAGATCGCTAAGCGGAAGCGTTCAATAACGCGGTTGATGGAGTCGTACTCGTCGCGATTCAGATCGCCGAAGATCCTAGCACCGAAGCAACGGTGCCTCCGCGTTCTTCACACGTACAGCTCGGGGACGTCTCCTCCTTCTTGATCCAGCAAGGGGGAAGGAGAGGTTGATGGAGACACCGGCAGCACGACGGCGTGGTGGTGATGGTGGAGGAGGATTCCAGCAGGGCTTCGCCAAGCACCGCGGGAAACGAAGATTGTAGTGGGAGAGGGAGGGCAGCACCGAGGCACAAACGTGTGTGGCTGCCCTCCCTCTGCCTCTCTTTATATAGGGGGGTAGAGAGGGGAGGGGCGCCCTAGGGTTAGCCCCTAGGGGCGGCGGCCAAGGGAGGTGGGATGGGGCGGCGCCCCAGGGTTAGGGTTCCCCCCCCCCAAGTGCCTTGCCCCCCAAGCCTGGGGGGGTGCGGCAGCCCTAGGGGGGGCCACCACCCCTTGCGCATGAGGAGAGGGCCCAGGGGGGGGCGCACAGCCCTATGAGGGCTGTTGTGTCCCCCTTTGTGGCCCATTAGGCCCGAAACCCCTTCCGGAACCCCCGAAACCCTTTTCGGTCATCCGCCGTCTTCCCGACACTCCCCGGAACACTTCCGGACTCCGAAACCTTTCATCCTATATATCAATCTTCGTCCCCGGACCATTCCGGAGACCCTCTTCACGTCCGGGATCTCATCCGGGACCCCGAACAACCTTCGGTAACCATGCACTGTTCTCACTAACAACCCTAGCGTCACCGAACCTTAAGTGTGTAGACCCTGCTGGTTCGGAAACTATGCAGACATGACCGAGACACTCCTAGGTCAATAACCAATAGCGGGATCTGGATACCCATATTGGTTCCCACACGTTTCTCGATGATCTCATCGGATGAACCACGATGTCAAGGATTCAGGCAATCCCGTATAAGTTCCCTTTGTCTCGTCGGTATGTTACTTGCCCGAGATTCGATCGTCGGTATCTCTATACCTAGTTCAATCTCGTTACCGGCAAGTCTCTTTACTCGTTACCGTAATACATAATCCCGTGACTAACTACTTAGTCACTTTGAGCTCATTGTGATGACGTATTACCGAGTGGGCCCGGAGATACCTCTCCGTCACACGGAGTGACAAATCCCAGTCTCGATCCATGTCAACTCAACAGACACCTTCGGAGATACCTGTAGAGTACCTTTATAGTCACCCAGTTACGTTGCGACGTTTGGCACACACAAAGCACTCCTACGGTGTCAGTGAGTTACATGATCTCATGGTCATAGGAACTTATACTTGACATGCAGAAAACTATAGCGATAACTGATACGATCAAAAGCTATGTTTAACGTTTGGGTCTCGTCCATCACATCATTCTCCTAATGATGTGATCCCGTTATCAAATGACAACTCATGTCTATGACCTGGAAACCGCGGTCATCTTTGATCAACGAGCTAGTCCTGTAGAGGCTTACTAGGGACACAAAGTTTGTCTATTTATCCACACATGTATATGAGTTTCCAATCAATACAATTATAGCATGGATAATAAACGATTATCATGAACAAGGAAATATAATAATAACTCTTTTATTATTGCCTCTAGGGCATATTTCCAACATTGTGATACTACCGTGGGGTCGATGGTGGGCCTGTTCTATCGGGTCCGATGTGGTGGATGCGTCCGGGCATGCCGTGGCCGCCCCATATCCACCCTACATTTCGGTTGGATATGAGGCGCTGGATAGCCCAGGGGTGAAAGTGCAACTAATACTCGGGTGGTTTTGGTAATTCATAACAACATATAGCTCATTGAACTAATATCAACTGAAGATGAATATTTCAGGATGTTCAATGATTGGCATGGCATGGACTAGAGGAGTGGACCCCTCAAAATGATAAGGACAAAGATTGGCAAAAGCTCAAGACTCTTCATTTCTATTTTAGTGATCCAAGATCACATTGAGTCGAAGATCACATTAAAAGGGGATGATGTGTTGTTTAATGATCTGGTTGCTCAAGTGCTTAGTGATATTGCTCCAAAACCGTCAGCCACTTTCTCCATCCAAATATGTCCAAACCCCAATTTCCAAACTCGGCCCACTGATTCTTTCTACTCGTATCCACCGAGTTCATTTGCCATAGCCACTGCCAGACACCCTAACAAATCTGTCTGATCGATACGGGTCTCGGTCTCACCGAGATGGCCTTGCCAGTGCTATGTGACTTGTTGCAATTGTTTCAGTCTCACCGAGTTGTTGCAATTGGTCTCACCGAGTTGGCTTGATAGATTCTCTGTTGCTTATTGCTTCACTTTGGTCCCATCGAGTTGATGCAATCGACAACACCGAAATGAAGTTTGCCCTAAGCCCTAGCACATCGGTCCCACGGAGTTGTTCTAATCGATGCCATTGAGATTGGTCAAAAGTGTGTAATGGTTGGATTTTGTGTGGAGACTATATATAACCCTCCATCCCTTCTTCCTCACTGAGGAGAACCATCAAAACGTGCCTACACTTCCACCATTCATTTTCTGAGAGAGAACTCATGTCGCTTGAACTACATCGTTATTTCCCCAAAGAGGAAGGCATGATGCAGCACAACTATCGTAGGTATTTCCCTTGGTGATGAGACAAAGTTTATCAAACTAGTAGGAGGACCAAGCAATACTATGTAAACAATACCTGCACACAAATAAAAAATACTTGCAACCCAACGTGTAAGACACTACAAAAAAATACACTTTCGTGATGATACGTGTTGGTCACAGTAGGTCGCGTTTTTTGTCATGCATGTACATCCATGATAATTTTATGACAGAATCAAGATAGTCATACATGTGCTGTCGTAGAAGTGTTCCATGACATTACCAAAATTATCATCACGGAAGTGTCCACTTCCATGATGATAAATCGTGCGTCACCGAAGTGCTTTCGTTAAGGGTGACCGACACGTGGCATCCACCGTAACGGAACGCCGTTAAGCTATCGAGTCCGGTTTTGGATTTGATAACCTGCTAAGAGCCCCGACCAATGGATATTTTCCACGTGTAAAGTCATCATTGGCTGGAGGAAACACGTGTCGGCTCACCGTAGGGACAGATGTCATCCACTCATTGGACCCAAAGCGCCTATGATACGCTGACACATGGCACGACCCAACAGAGGACCATTCCTCTGAAAAGGCTAGCCCGTTTGACTTGGTCAAAAGGTGGCAGGCCGGCCCACGGCAAGCCTGTTAACGGGATGTTCGCATATAGCCCATTTACAGCCCGCTAACCCAGGGCCCGTTTATGGCCTATCCGAATTAGGCCCAGTAGCGTCATCTGGGCCGTCCAATATAATTCCAACCCATTTTACCTTCCGGCACAGGTATGGCCCATGACGTCTTTCGGCCCATATGAGGCCCTTATTACTCTCGGCCCATTAATGGCCCGTCGTAAAACTGGCCCGTAATGAACAGTGTATCACTTTATACCCGTTAACGACACGTGGTGAAACTGGCCCGTCATGAACAGTGTATCACTTTATACCCATTAACGACCCATTATTCCGTTGGGCCGTTTCCAACCCATGTTATCTTTCGGCCTTCTCGGGGCCCATTTATTCATGGGCTCATTTCCACATTGCTACTTCTCGAGCTTGCGTTGTATTCCCTCGAAGAGGAAAGGGTGATGCAGCACAGTGGCGTAAGTATTTCCCTCAGTTTTTGAGAACCAAGGTATCAATCCAGTAGGAGACCATGCACGAGTCCCTCGCACCTGCACAAACAAATAAGAACTTCGCAGCCAACGCGATAAGGGGTTGTCAATCCCTTTACGGTCATTTACGAAAGTGAGATCTGATAGATATGACAGTTTGATATTTTGGGTATTTTTGGATATAAGAACAGAAAGTAAAAACGGGAAAGTTAGTAGATTGTAGATTGATATGTTGAGAATAGACCCGGGGCCCTAGGTTTCACTAGTGGCTTCTCTCATGATAGCAGAATTCTACGGTGGGTGAACAAATTACTGTCGAGCAATTGATAGAAAAGCAAATAATTATGATAATATCTAGGTATGATCATTATATATAGGCATCACATCCGTAACAATTAGACCGAAATGATTCTGCATCTACTACTATTACTCCACACATCAACTGCTATCCAGCATGCATCTAGAGTATTAAGTTCATAAGAACAGAGTAACGCCTTAAGCAAGATGACATGATGTAGAGGGATAAACTCAAGAAATATGATATAAATCCCATCTTTTTATCCTCGATGGCAACAATACAATACGTGCCTTGCTGCCCCTACTGTCACTGGGAAAGGACACCGCAAAATTGAACCCAAAGCCAAGCACTTCTCCCATTGCAAGAACTATGGATCTCGTAGGCCAAACCAAACCAATAATTCGAAGAGACTTGAAAGGATATTATAATCATACATAAAAGAATTCAGAAAAGAACCAAATATTTCTCATAGATAATCTTGATCATAAACCCACAATTCATCGGATCTCGACAAACACACCGCAAAAAGAGATTACATCGAATAGATCTCCTCGAAGACCGAGGACAACATGGTATAGATATCCAAAGAGAGAGAAGAAGCCATCTAGGTACTAACTATGGACCCGAAGGTCTGTGGTAAACTACTCACAACTCATGGTGAGGCGATGATGTTGATGTAGAAGCACTCCTTGATAGATCCCCCCCTCCGGCGGAGCTCCGGAATAGGCCCCAAGATGAGATCTCACGAGAATAGAAGGTTGCGGCGGTGGAACTAGGGTTTTCTCTCTTGTTCTGATGTTTTCGGGGTACATGGGTATATATAGGAGGAAGGAGGGCACCGGGGGACAAACGTGGGGCCCACGAGGCAGGGTGCACGCCATGTAGGGGGGGTGCCCCCACCCTCGTGGATGCCACGTGTACCTTATTCCATGGTTCTCAAGTCTCCTGTGAAGATATCGCTCCAAAAATATCTCTCCCGAAGGTTTCATTATGTTTGGACTCCGTTTGGTATTCCTTTTCTGTAAAACCCTGAAATAGGCAAAAAACATCAATCTGGACTGGGCCTTTGGGTTAATAGGTTAGTCCCAAAAATAATATAAAAGTGTATAACAAAGCCCATTAAACATACAAAACATCATAAATAAAAGCATGGAACAATAAAAAATTATAGATACATTGGAGACGTATCAAGCATCCCCAAGCTTAATTCTTGCTCGTCCTGGAGTAGGTAACTGATAAAAACATAATTTTTGATGTGGAATGCTAACCAACATAATTTTTAATGTAATTCTCTTTATTGTGGCATGAATGTTCAGATCTGAAAGATTCAAGACAAAAGTCTATATTGACATAAGAAATAATAATACTTCAAGCATACTAACGAAGCAATCATGTCTTCTCAAAATACTATGGCTAAAGAAAGTTATCTCTACAAAATCATATAGTCTGGCTATGCTCCCTCTTCATCACACAAAATATCCATATCATGCACAACCCCGGTTTCCGCCAAGCACTTGTTTTCATACTCAAACCTTTCAACTTTCACGCAATACATGAGCATGAGCCATGGATATAGCACTATGGGTGGAATAGAGTGGTGGTTGTGGAGAAGACAAAAAGGAGGGAGATAGTCTCACATCGACTAGGCGTATCAACGGGCTATGGAGATGCCCATCAATAGATATCAATGTGAGTGAGTAGAGATTGCCATGCAACAGATGCACTAGAGATAAATATGTATGAAAGCTCAATAAAAGAAACTAAGTGGGTGTGCATCCAACTTGCTTGCTCACGAAGACCTAGGGCATTTGAGGAAGCCCATCGTTGGAATATACAAGCCAAGTTCTATAATGAAAATTCCCACTAGTATATGAAAGTGACTAAACATGAGACTCTCTATCATGAAGAACATGGTGTTACTTTGAAGCACAAGTGTGGAAAAAAGATAGTAGCATTGTCCCTTTTCTCTTTTTTTGGAGGGGCCTTCTCTTTTTTTATTTGGCCTTTCCTCATATGGGACAATGATCAATAATGATGATCATCACACTTATATTGATTTACGACTCAATATTACAACTCGATACTAGAACAAAGTATGACTCTATATGAATGCCTCCGGCAGTGTACTGGGATGTGCAGTGAATCAAGAGCGACATGTATGAAAAATTATGCATGGTGGCTTTTCCACAAATACGATGTCAACTACATGATCATGCATGGCAATATGACAATATGAAGCGTGTCATATGAACGCAAGGTGGAAAGTTGCATGGCAATATATCTCGGAATCACTATGGTGGCTGTTTTGAGGAAAGTATACGGTGGCTGTTTTGAGGAAGGTATATAGTGGGTGTATGGTACCGGCGAAAGTTGCGCGGTACAAGAGAGGCTAGCAATGGTGTAGAGGTGAGAGTGCGTATAATCCATGGACTCAACATTAGTCATAAAGAACTCATATACTTATTATAAAAATTTACGAGTCATCAAAACAAAGCAATCAACGCATGGTCCTAGGGGGGAGGTTGGTAGGAGTTAACCATCGCGCGCCTCCGACCTCCACACAAAGGATGACACTCTACACATACCTCATGCTCTAACTTCGTCACATAGCAGTTCACCATACGTGCATGATACGGGAATCACTAACCTTAGCACAAGTATTTCTTAATTTCATAATAACTCCACTAGCATGACTCTAATATCACTATCCTCATGTCTCAAAACAATTATCAAGCATCAAACTTCTCATCATATTCAATGCACTTAGTATGAAAGTTTTTACTACATTCATCTTGCATGCCTATCATGTTAAGGCTAGTTTTATATCCAAAGCACATTACCATGCTGTTCTAATAGACTCTCAAAAGGATATAAGTGAAGCATGAGAGATTAACAATTTCTACAAAATAAAATTACCACCATGCTCAAAAAGATATATGTGAAGCACTAGAGCAAACTATTTAGCTCAAAAGATATAAGTGAAGCACAAAGAGTGTTCTAACAATTCCTAGGCCATATTTAGCTCTCTCAAAAAGGTGTGTCCAGCAAGTATAATTGTGGCAAACTAAGAAGCAAAGACTCAAATCATACATGACGCTCCAAGTAAAACACATATCATGTGGTGAATAAAAATATAGTCCCGAGTATAGTTACTAATAGATGAAGACGAAAGAGGGGGTGCCCTCCCGGGGCATCCCCAAGCTTAGGCTTTTGGTTGTCCATGAATTTTACCTTGGGGTGCCTATGGCATACCCAATCTTAGGCTCTTGCCACTCTTTTTTCCGTAGTCCATCATAGCAATACTCAAAACTTGAAAACTTCACAACACAAAACTTAGACAAAAATCTCGTGAGCTCCGTTAGTATAAGAAAACAAACCACCACTCAAAGGTACTATAATGAACTCATTCTTTGTTTATATTGGTGTTAAACCTACTGTACTCCAACTTCTCTATAAATTATACTCGCCAATACTACTCATAGATTCATCAAAATAAGCAAACAACACACGAAAAACAAAATCTGTCAAAAACATAATAGTCTGTAGTAATCTGTAACTTTCGCATTCTTCTGTAACTCCAAAAAAATTTAAATAAATTGGTAAACGTGAGGAACTTGTCTATTAATCATCTGCAAAAAGAATCAACTAAATAGCACACTGCAGTAAAATCTGGTGACCATTCTAGTGAGCGCTAATGTTTCTGTCTTTTACAGGAAGATCGTATAAACTTCACAAAAGTCTTCCCAAAGGTTCTACTAGGCACAAACACTAATTAAAACACAGAACCACATCTAAACAGAAGTTAGATGCAATATTTATTCCTAAACAGAAGCAAAAACAAATAAATATAAAATTGGGTTGCCTCCCAACAAGCGCTATCGTTTAACGCCCCTAGCTAGGCACAATACAAGGATACATCTAGGTATTGCCATCTTTGGAAGGCAATCCATAAGTGGCTCTCATAATAGATTCATAAGGTAAATTTTTTTCTAGGAAAGTGTTCCATGCCTTTCCTTAATGGAAATTGGAATCTAATATTTCCTTCCTTCATATCAATAATTGCACCAATCGTTCTAAGGAAAGGTCTACCAAGCATAATAGGACATGAAGGATTGCAATCTATATCAGGAACAATGAAATCTACGGGCACATAATTCCTATTGGCAACAATAAGAACATCATTAATCCTTCCCATAGGTTTCTTAATGGTAGAATCCTCAAGATGCAAATTTATAGAACAATCATCAAGCTCATGAAAGCCTAACAAATCACATAAAGTTTTTGGGATAGTGGAAACACTTGCACCCAAATCACATAAAGCAAAGCATTCATGATCTTTAATTTTAATTTTAATAGCAGGTTCCCACTCATCATAAAGCTTTCTAGGGATAGAAACTTCTAATTCAAGTTTTTCTTCATAAGATTGCATCAAAGCTTCGACTTTGTGTTTGGTAAAAGCTTTATTTCGACTATAAGCATGCGGAGAGTTTAGTACGGATTGCAACAAGGAAATACAATCAATCAAAGAGCAATTATCATAATTGAATCCCTTGAAATCCAAAGTAGTGGGTTCATCACTATGCAAAGTTTCAATCTCTTCAATCCCACTTTTAACAATTTTAGCATCAAGATCTAAAAACTCCGAATCATTGGGACACCTTTTAATTAAAGTCGACTCATCTCCAATACCATCTTTATCAAGATTCATACTAGAAAACAAGGATCTAATAGGAGACACATCAATAACTTTCAGATCTTCATCTTTATTTTCATGATAACTAGAAGAACACGCTTTTATATAACTCTCTTTTTTAGCACGCATCCTAGCGGGTCTTTCTTTGCATTCATCATTGGAAATTCTCATGTCTTTGGGAGACTCATTGATATCATGCTTAGGTGGAATAGATCTAAGTTTCAAAGAATCAACATCAAGAGTAATTCTATCCACACTTCTAGCCGATTCATCAATCTTAAGCAATTTTTCTTCAAGCAAAGCATTGAAATTATTTTGCGAATTCATAAACTCCTTAACACTAGTTTCAAATTCAGAAGGCATCTTTCCATAAGAGTTATTGTAGGAATTACCGTAATTATTAGAGGAATTACTAGGAAAAGGCCTAGGATTAAAGTTTCCTCTATAAGCATTGTTACCAAAATTATTCCTACCAACAAAATTCACATCCAAAGATTCATTACTATTTTGAATCAACGTGGATAAAGACATATCATTAGGATCAGAAGAAGCACTCTTAGCAGCAAATAATTTCGTAAGTTCATCCGTGTTTTCACTCAAAACACTAATCTCTTCAATAGCATGCACTTTTTTACTAGTCGATCTTTCGGTGTGCCATTGAGAATAATTAACCATAATATTATCTAGGAGTTTGGTAGCTTCTCCTATGGTAGTTTCCATGAAAGTGCCTCCTGCGGCCGAATCTAAAAGATTTCTAGAAGCAAAATTCAAGCCAGCATAAAAGTTTTGAATAATCATCCATAAGTTCAAACCATGTGTAGGGCAATTACGTATCATTAATTTCATTCTCTCCCAAGCTTGTGCAACATGCTCATTATCTAGTTGCTTAAAATTCATAATATCATTTGTAAGAGAGATTATTTTAGCAGGAGGGAAATACTTAGAGATAAAAGCATCTTTGCACTTATTCCACGAATCAATACTATTCCTAGGCAAAGAAGAAAACCAAGTTTTAGCAAGATCTCTAAGCGAAAACGGAAATAACTTCAATTTAACAATATCATTATCCGTATCCCTCTTCTTTTGCATATCACACGAATCAACAAAGTTGTTTAGATGGGTGGCGGCATCTTCACTAGGAAGGCCGGAAAATTGATCTTTCAAGATTCAACAGAGCAACATTGATCTCACAAGATTCAGCATCGGTAATAGGAGCAATCGGAGTGCTAATAAAATCATTATTGTTGGTATTGGAGAAGTCACACAATTTGGTATTGTTCTGAGCCATAGTGACAATCAAGCAATCCAACACACAAGAAAACAAGAAGCAAGCGAACAAAAAACACATGGAAAAAAGAAGTGCAAATAAAACGGCAAGGGTGAAGTGGGGGAGAGGAAAACGAGAGGCAAATAAATGTAATGCGAAGGATAAGGGTTTGTGATAGGTACTTGGTATATGCCTTTTGCGTAAGCCTCCCCGGCAACTGCGCCATAAATACTTCTTGCTACTTCTCGAGCTTGCGTTCTATTCCCTCGAAGAGGAAAGGGTGATGCAGCACAGTAGCGTAAGTATTTCCCTCAGTTTTTGAGAACCAATGTATCAATCCAGTAGGAGACCACGCGCGAGTCCCTCGCACCTGCACAAACAAATAAGAACTTCGCAGCCAACGTGATAACGGGTTGTCAATCCCTTTACGATCACTTACGAAAGTGAGATCTGATAGATATGATAGTTTGATATTTTTGGTATTTTTGGATATAAGAATAGAAAGTAAAAATGGTAATGTAAAGTAGATTGTAGATTGATATGTTAAGAATAGACCCGGGGGCCATAGGTTTCACTAGTGGATTCTCTCATGATAGCAGAATTCTACGGTGGGTGAACAAATTACTGTCGAGCAATTGATAGAAAAGCAAATAATTATGATAATATCTAGGCTTGATCATTATATATAGGCATCACGTCCGTAACAAGTAGACTGAAACAATTCTGCATCTACTACTATTACTCCACACATCGGCCGCTATCCAGCATGCATCTAGAGTATTAAGTTCATAAGAACAGAGTAACGCCTTAAGCCAGATGGCATGATGCAGAGGGATAAACTCAAGCAATATGATATAAACCACATATTTTATCCTCGATGGCAACAATACAATACATGCCTTGCTGCCCCTACTGTCACTGGGAAAGGACACCACAAGATTGAACCCAGAGCCAAGCACTTCTCCCATTGCAAGAACTGTAGATCTAGTAGGCCAAACCAAACCAATAATTCAGAGAGACTTGCAAGGATATTATAATCATACATAAAAGAATTCAGAAAAGGACCAAATATTTCTCATAGATAATCTTGATCATAAACCCACAATTCATCGGATCTCGACAAACACACCGCAAAAAGAGAGAGAAGAAGCCATCTAGGTACTAACTATGGACCCGAAGGTCTGTGGTAAACTACTCACAACTCATGGTGAGGCGATGGTGTTGATGTAGAAGCACTCCGTGTTAGATCCCCCCTCCGGCGGAGCTCCGGAACAGGTCCCAAAATGGCATCTCAAGGGAACAGAACGTTGTGGTGGTGGAACTAGGGTTTCTCTCTTGTTCTGATGTTTTCGGGGTACATGGGTATATATAGGAGGAAGGAGGGTACCGAGGGACAAACGTGGGGCCCACGAGGCAGGGGGCGCGCCCCCACCCTCGTGGACGCCATGTGTGCCCTATTCCGTGGTTCTCAAGTCTCCCGTGGAGATATCACTCCAAAAATATCTCTCCCGAAGGTTTCATTTCGTTTGGACTCCGTTCGGTATTCCTTTTCTGTAAAACCCTGAAATAGGTAAAAAAACAGCAATCTGGACTCGGCCTTTGGGTTAATAGGTTAGTCCCAAAAATAATATAAAAGTGTATAACGAAGCCCATTAAACATACAAAACATCATAAATAAAAGCATGGAACAATCAAATATTATAGATACATTGGCGACGTATCACACATTCGTTTACTTACGGCCCGTTAATGTCATTTTCTGCTTGTGGGCCAAATTCAGCCCGTGGTTACAGTCGGCCCGTTTGTGGCCCGTTAGTACGTTGGGCCGTTTTCATAGCGTCATCAAAATACGACCGATTAACGACGGCTCATTATGGTCGGCCCATGAACGGACGATTTCAACTCTAGCCCATTTATGGCCATAATGTGGTATGTTATTGCCCATGTTTGGCCAACCGATCATACGACCCATAGAAGGCCCATTGATGATACGGCCCATAGAAGGCCCATTGTGTCTACAGCCCGTATAAGGCCCATTGTTTCTATGCCACGTAGAAGGCCCATTGTTTTTTTGAAAGAAAGAAGGCCCATTGTTTCTACGGCCCGTAGGAGGCCCATGTTGACTACAGCCAGTGGGCATCAAAGTTCGCCACCAGTTCAAATATAGGGAACACCCTACACTACACAAAAATTGCTTGCTGTTTTCTTCATCCGGTGGCTGCACGTTAAGAACAAATTTTGTATCGCACCAAAACAAATTACAACTATAGAACAAAAGGAAGGTTGGCATAAAATTTAACAGTCTAGCAGATAAATGCACCACTAGAAGTTTAGAAGCTCAGTTCATTTGACCTGACTGTTACGTTTTCGTGATGTATTGTCCGCTGGAGCACCATAACCTTCGCCTTTAGTTCTCCTAGGCTCCTGAACAACATAGCAAATGTCTGATAGTCTGGTTTCAAAACCATCCATATCTTGACAACATCGAATAATGTCTCTCCTTGGTTCACAAAGGGTCTCTGTTAGGGAATGGACTTGTGTCTGGAGCGCAAATACAACATTGTTTTGAGCTTTCATATCTTGATCATGAGGCAGTTTGGACAAGATTGCCTTAACAACCAAGCCAGTATTACGCAGGAATGTGCTTTTGTCACTGTTAGTGGACAGGTACTGACCCACTGGAGCAAGAGCTGACATTGCGGTTATAGTTGCCTCGCCACCTTCAAAAGGTGGCGGTTCCACCATTTTTTCCATAGTTCGCTAAAACGTTGAGGTTTTACATTAGTAGTACCAGAATAGAAGATATTAAGGAGGCAGCAAAACCAAACAAAATAGCTTTGGTTTATATACAGAACTTATTCTGGTGAACCCATGTAAAATAATAGTTGTATTTTATTGCAAAGTACATAATAAAACCAGGTTCCAAACATATGACCATGTACCATCGCTAATGTGTTGTCTATTTCTTCACATTGCATTGAGGGCTAAGGATAAAGAGACAAAGTTTATAATACGGTAATCATAGTATGACATCATTCATATCACAAAACAACTGAGAATAGACAAACAGGAAATTGTAACATTGTGTGGGCAAGTCCAGCACGGAACTAGATTACAGGTCAAGATCAAAGGAACATCACTCCTCTCTTTTAAACCTTGTAAGGTGCAATGATACGCTAAGACGATTGTGTATAAAATTGAAAAGAGTAATAGACATTGGCTGCAAACCATGTAGTTCAAGGCACAAGTCAGAGTAAGTAGTAGTTAAAAGGCATGAGGATTAGGGACTTACAACAGCGACTTTGACTGGTGTTGTCATGCCCTTCTTCTTGCTAGTGTGACAGTCCTTGAAGATTTCCACAACATTTGGTTCAGGTACTTTTTGGTCCTTGCGGGCTTTCCTCTGTATTTGGAACAAGTCAATATAGATCTGATAATATGGTACAACGAAAAGAGTGAAACAACATCTAATTACAAGAGCCTCGCAGTGTGCAATATAGCTACGAGATCCTGTCGTCTGTTGGAATTTCACTTTCGTACGGTTGGCCTTGTTCTTTGAACAGTTCACCTACAAGAAGATAGATTTGTGTGGCACATGCGTAAATAGGACTTCAACATGTGATCTGATCACATATATATAATATACTTGATACTTCGGATCGGACCAGTGTTTAAGGAGACCTCTCCAGTCTTCATGAGATATATTTTCCACTGGAGATGTTTGGGCAAGTTCACTTTTAGCCTTGCCTTCAAAGTGAGTTTTCCTCAAGTTATACCGATATTGTTGCAGAGCAGACTTGAAAACATGGGTGCAAGCTTGTATGGTTGCATCATCTTGGCTATCCAACTTGAACCTCATCTTTTGAAAATTATGTGAGTCTCATTATCAGCAACCTAGAAAGTATTGGACAGAGCAAGACGATATTACTAGTTTCCATACATAACCATACTTACAGATAAATTGTTGATACGTCTCCGTCGTATCTATAATTTTTGATTGTTCTATGCCAATATTCTACAACTTTCATATACTTTTGGCAACTTTTTATACTATTTTTTGGGACAAACATATTGATCCAGTGCCCAGTGTCGGTTCCTGCTTGGTACATGTTTTTTGTTTCGCAGAATATCCATATCAAATGGAGTCCAAACGGCATAAAAATGGCCGGAGATTTTTTTTGAATTTATGTGAATTTTGGGAAGCGGAACCAACGTGAGACGATGCCCGAGTGGCCCACGAGGGTGAGGGGCGCGCCCAGGGGGGCAGGCACGCCCTGGGCCCTCGTGGCCACTCCATAAGGTGGTTGATGCCCTTCTTTCGCCACAAGAAAGCTAATATCCGGATAAAAATCGTGTCCAAAATTCAGCCCAATCGGAGTTACGGATCTGTTGGAATTTAAGAAACGGTGAAGGCCAGAATCTGGGAACACGGAAATAGAGAGAGACAGAGAGACATATCCAATCTCGGAGGGGCTCTCACCCGTCACACGCCATGGAGACCATGGACCAGAGGGTAAACCCTTCTCCCATCTAGGGAGAAGGTCAAGGAAGAAGAAGAAGGAGGGGGCTCTCTCCCCCTCGCTTTCGATGGCACCGGAGTGCCGCCGGGGCCATCATCGTCACCGCAATCTACACCAACAACTTCACCGCCGTCATCACAAACTCTTCCCCCCTCTATGCAGCGGTGTAACCCCTCTTCTACCCGTTGTAATCTCTACTTAAACATGGTGTGCACTGCTATATATTATTTTCCAATGATGTATGGCTATCCTATGATGTTTGAGTGGATCCGTTTTGTCCTATGGGTTAATTGATGATCGTGATTGGTTTGAGTTGCATGTTTTATTATTAATGATGTCCTATGGTGCTCTCCGCGTCGCGCAAGTGTTAGGGATCCCCTCTGTAGGGTTTGCAATATGTTCATGATTTGCTTATGGTGGGTGGCGTGAGTGACAGAAGCACAAACCCGAGTAAGTAGGTTGTTTGTGTATGGAATAAAGAAGACTTGATACTTTAATGATATGGTTGGGTTTTACCTTAATGATCTTTAGTAGTTGTGGATGCTTGCTAGAGTTACAATCATAAGTGCATATGATCCAAGAAGAGAAAGTATGTTAGCTTATGCATCTCCCTCAAATAAAATTGCAATAGTGATTACCGCTAGTTATCGATTACCTAGGGTCAAATATCTTTCTTGTGACAAAAAGCTCTCTACTAAAACTAATTTAGTTGTGTCTTTATCTTAACATCCCCTAGTTTTATTTGTGTGCTCTTTATATTCTTGCAAACCTATCCTACAAAAACCACAAAGTACTTCTAGTTTCATACTTGTTCTAGGTAAAGTAAACGTCAAGCGTGCGTAGAGTTGTATCGGTGATCGATATAACTTGAGGGAATATTTGTTCCACCTTTAGCTCCTCGTTGGGTTCAACACTCTTACTTATCAAAAAAGGCTACAACTAATCCCCTACACATGTGGGTTATCAATGGTCGAGGAAGGTGTTGAACTGGGTTTCGTCTTTGTCATTCCTGTACTGAATCCATGTTGGGAGGATACGTACATGACACCTAACAGCAACCGCTGCCTCTGATACTAATTTGGCTGACTCTGTAGCATCACGTGGCCTTTTTAAACTCGCCCCAAAATGGATCTCCATTCTTCCTCCTCTAGATTTAGTTAACCTATTGAGCATTATTCCTGATGTTTGTTTCCTCTTGCGCCTAGGTGCTAGTCCAACAACAAACATAGGAAGTGTTAGTGTACATCAGACTGAGACTACATATAAAGAAGCATGCAACTGTAACTTGACTCCAGTAACTATCTTCTTGATGTTGAAGCTCACAAAGTTTATCTGATCTTGCCAACTCATCTTGTGTCAAGAATTCTTTAGAAGTAGTGTCAGGTGGCAAGGGATCTTGGGAACATGCTGCTAGCTGAGTTGAACAACGAGTAAATCGTGCAGCTGTTGGTACTGTGGAAGGTGTTGCAACAACTAGGGTTGTCTCTACTTGTTTGGTGGCAGCTATTTGTTTTTGTTTGGCTTGTTCTGCAGCTCGTGTAGCACGGGATACCCTATCGGTACAACTTTCTGTTGGACTTTGACCTTCTATTGCACCATTAGTACCAGCAGAATCTGCAGGATTGTTCTGCTTTCGTTTCCATATCGTTCTGTCTTGCTTCCTCTTGCTCTGTGCCATGTTAAGTCAAGCTGACAAGAAAAACGAATATCAATTTAGTTCTTCAGAACAAATGTACTTTGATGTAAGAACATGGTGTGATAGACATATATTGTATGTTCTAGAAACAGGAACACGTGTCTTAGTCACAAGTATAATGTGTAAAGTAAGCAGATGAAATTCAACAAAATTAGAAGCAATACAAGCTAGACATCATACATAACATGAAACCACATATAACAGTGCCAAGTTAGAGGGAGCACCTGTGATGATGCACTAGGGGAGACGTGCTCATCACCAACACAACTACGTTGAGTGTCTATGCATGTGTTGTCTTAGAAAACATCTTGGGGGGATGGAGGGGTAGAATCTGTAGAGGCCCTCCATTTGTAAGGAGCACCTTCATCCGCTGCCTTGCTAACTTCCTTTTGCTTTATTGATTTTGAATTGTCAAGTAAAACCGACAAGAAAAAGCAATACAATTCACTCTTCAGGACTCATTCGTGCATGATACTGACAATCACTACTTTGATGTAAGGCAAACACATGATTCCAAGATGGAATAATACGAAAAACAGGACAGCATGGCATATTCACAACTGTTTGTGTAAACTAAGCAGAAACCATTTCACCAAATAAGAAGCAATGCAAGCTAGACACCACGTGAAAGATGCAACCAATATGACTCTGCCAAGTTAAAAGTGTCCCATCATAAATGGCATTTCAACAAATTAGAAGCAGCGCATGCTATAAATCATATCAAAGATGCAACTAATATTACAATGCATATACTGAAGGTGTCTCGCCATATAGATTTATGCGGGATACAAACAAACAATAGTTTTATGTGAGGACATGCTTAATAGACAGATGTACTATGTACTAAATAGAGGAAGGAATGTCACATTAACAGGTATAATGTATAAGCTAAGCAGAATAGCACATGCAGTTTAACCAGATTGGAAAAATTACAATCTAGACACCATATGCAAAATGCAACCATGTATCACACTGCTAAGTTAGAGCAAGCACCTGTGATGCTAGTGTAGGGGAAACGCGGTAATCAACTACAGAGCTACGTTCACTATCTTCATCTAGCCTTGCTGTTTCTTGAGAATCATGTCGGGAGGCTGACACTGCATTCTTTAAATGAGGAGTAATCAACTTGACTGACTGCCTCATCATAAGTGATTGATGAGGGATACACAATAACATTAGTTTGATGTAAGAACATGGTTAATTCACAGATGTACTAGTATGTACCAAAAACAAAAAGGCATGTCATATTCAAAGGTATAATGTGTAAGCTAAGCAGATGCAATTTAACCAAATTGGAAGCAATACAAGCTAGACATCCGGCTGGAGTGGTGAGCATGATCATCTAGGACCTGAGAGCCTGGTGGGAGGCGGGCTGCTTTGGCACCATCGCGGCTTTTTAGTTGGCTTCCAGGTGATGCCCCTCTTTGTTGGGCTTGTTACTAGCTCGGCCAGTGCCCTGACTAGCTATTTGTCTTCTGGTCCTCACGGTATGGTGGTTCATGTAAAAAATATCTTTCCTTATCTTAATAAAGGCCGACTTCGGCCTTTCGAATACAAGCTAGACACCATATGGAACATGCAACCACACATGACACCGCGAAGTTAAAGCAAGCACCTGGGATGGTGGTTCATTGCGAGCGAGGTCATCAACTTCAGAGCTACGTTTACCGTCTCCATCTGCTGACACTGCACATTTTATAAGGCTGAAACATGTCTGGCCTATCCGCGTAAGATGCTGGAGCGACTTCTCTCTTTTCTTTTTTGCTTCTCTCATAGTAGCAGAGTCTGATATACCCTTGCATAAAACACAATAGTGAGAGTATGGGTGAAGTGTGTGCAGAACTAG
This sequence comes from Secale cereale, assembly GCA_902687465.1. NCBI lineage: Eukaryota > Viridiplantae > Streptophyta > Magnoliopsida > Poales > Poaceae > Secale > Secale cereale. Next base: position 212,731,611 of record LR738711.1, on the reverse strand, counting down.
TGCACTGTAAAAGTAGCAGATAGCAGGTGGCTGAAAAATAAAAGACAGGAGACATTTGATAGCTCTACAACATTGCATGGCAAACAAAATTAGATTCTACTTCATATGATTTTGTAATATATGAGCACAGGAAATGCAGGTACTCCTCCAACACACCACCACATGTGGTCATATCAAGATAATAGTCGACTGAAAATAAATAGGTTAGTCGATTTTTTTAATGAACCGTTCGATCTATAAAGAACGGGCAGATGGCCTTCGTCTACCTCCCGCCAGTCACTGTTGACTATCCTTCTCGAACCTCCAGCGACCACCGGCCCAGACCCCTGCCTCGGCCGCCCCGCCCTCCCCTCGACCTCACACCACCGCCGTGCTTGGAAGCATCCCCAGGCCATCCCTTTAATCCCGGCTGACCTCCAGATCGGGTGCTAGTAGCTCTAGGCCCCACACGCCTCTAAGATAAACACCGATGCGCTGCTTCCCTGGCGTAATAGGCGGACTAGCACCTGTTACGCCAGGGAATGCTTCCGTTAATTGGGAATCAACTGACCAGGAATTGAAATTCAGGGGGGCGACATACCTCTAGCTAAGGTGAAATAGTATATGAGGAGAAACCTTGTGCATCGCGAGTTACTAGGAACATCAAGTATCAAGAAGAAGCGGTCAACTAGTGTCTTTAGTGGGATGAATACCGTGCAAGCAGACACGTAAGATTTGCACGAATAAGGGAAGATGAGTACCATTTTCGGTTGCCGGTGTGGTCGCCTCCACATGTCGCGCCGATCTTCTTCTTTCTGCCGGGGAAACCGATGTTCTGGAGGAGGGTATAGGCTTGGAAAAACCCATGGCCAAATTGTTGACTGTGTTGCCGTGGCTGTATGTCGGCGGAGGGGAAGAAGGTCCGAGGCAGCGTAGGATAACGTAGCAGGAACATCTCTGGTGCGGTGGAGGGTGGCGAAGTTGGAGCGGCAACAGTGAGGCACAGGACGGCGTGGTTGAACTGGCTCGGGTATGGAGGGTGTTGAGGTTAAGGTTGCAGTGGACGACGACGTCGGGGTATCGGCTCCGGCGTGATGGAGGAGGGCGGCGGTTGATGGGTGGAATGGGGTGGCGGACGGAGGACGCCGGGGTTTCGCGGCTGGTGGAGAGGTAGTTTTCGCGCCCATGGAGTACAATTTATATCTTTAATCAATGTGTACAGCAGTCTTGTACGTGTAGTTTCACTCTCCATTGATGGTCTCTCACACATGCTCACACACTCTCTCCCGAGGTGTCTTTCTCGCACACATGCTCTCGATATAACCCTCCCTCCCTCTCGTAACCATTTACGACTGGTTTCACTAACCTTTATCACAAGCACTCGCCCTCTCGCAAGCATATACACGCACAGTCCCCATCGACAATTTCTATATACATAGACCTTCCTACGTGTCTCATGTACGCACATTATCTTTAGGCCTGTCTCTCACTCATTATCTCACACCTCTCTTCCTAATCGACGAGTATGATTCTAGCAGAGCATTCTGTAGGATGCCCCTTAAAGTTAGTTGGATGAATAGTAATATCAGAGATAAAGGGGTTACCTTAGTCCGAGAACCTAGGTTTACAAATCCTAGCCGGCTTTGTCAGTGGACATAGAGTCCTTCACAATTATGCTATCTCTGTCTTGTACGACTATTCATCCATGGGTCTCCCTAAATGCGTCATGGGCCGACCAATGTGGCGCAGGGCGGAACCAAATGAAGAGCCTCACCTCGACCCACCGGACCTCATGCGGTGACACAGCCTCTGCCCCCACGTCTCGTTATCTTCTCACACCCGCACATACCAACACACACACACCACACACACAAAAAATATGCTCCTGGTTCCTCTATCCACTCCCCCTTGCATATACACACTCAAGGGAATCTCTCGCCGTGACGTCATATTCGTCTCTCTCTCTAGACCACTCTCATTTCTCGTGCTATCTCTCCCACGCCCCCCGCCGGCCCCTCTATCCATGCCTCTCTCGAATACGTAATACACACACATACCTCTCTAGGCCCTACCAAATGCATCAACTACACATTCACACATGTTACATCACGTACCCCATTGATCTAAAAATCCCTCTCTTCACGTTTATTTCGCATACAACATTCCTTTTGAATAAAGGGTGGACAAAAAATATTTTAGAATTTCTACATATATACAACATTACAAAGTTCTATGGAGGAGTATGAACGCTTTCATTGCATGGTGCCCACAATTATATTTATTCCGCACTGTGAATTTGTATATTTTTTATACTACATATAAAGTTAGTGATAATAAAGAGAAACGAAGAGCATCTCTCTCTCCATCGCATACCCCCCTTTACGCCCCTTTCACGTACACACACAAACTATCTCCAGGTCCTCTAAAAGTAAGCCCCCAGCACATTCACGCTTGTTTCATCTTTCTCTCGCGATATATACAATGACAATCATTGTATTTAAAGCGAAAGCACGATACGTACATTGGACTTCAGAATCCACTCATTACGGTCACCATTTACGTATTGTGGTTATTATACAGTCACGGGCTCACCGTACAACTCTGTATTTGCTTAAGACACGACTAGTCGACCAGTTAAACGCTCCACGTGGCACCTCTAGTGTTGCATCACATTAGCTCACTACCATCGGGCCCACCCATCGGCTTGTATCTACTCTATATCTACACTCTTATAAAATACTAGCAAGATGCCCATGCGTTGCACGGAACATCAAGATGCATTTGTATGAGTAGTTTATCTCGTGGGAGAAAAGGATGAACAAGGGAAGGCCTTATTTGCAAGTGTGGAGAGGGGTGTGGGTATCTTTTTTCAAAATTTCCATAGTTTCCTTCCTATCCGTCAAATATAGATCGGACGACCTATATTGCAGGATGGCAGGCACACGATCATCACCGACTATGCTTTTTATAAGAGTAGGGATAAAATACACTCTTATAAAAATAGAGTTGGTGATGATGGTGTGCCTGCCATCCCGCAATATAGGCCGTCCGATTTATATCTGATGGATATGAAAGAAACAATGACAATTTTGCAAAAAGGTACCCACACACCTCTCCACATTTGAAAATAAGGCCTTCCCTCGTTCATCCTTTTCTCTCACAAGATAAACTTTTGACGCCCAAAGACCGACGTCCCAGAAGATTCCAGAGATTCCAGATGTTCCAGGTTTCATCGTGTGTTTCTTATTTGCTTGCTCTATTTTATTTTTGCATTGCATCATTGCATCATGCCATCAAGTCTTTTAATTTTTAAAACTCAACTAATAAATTGTCCGGATCTCCGGTCCATTTAAATTGAGGGATACTCACTATGGTGACTTCTCTTTATAACATATAAAAGCCTCTCAATATTATTAGGGAGCTATATTAAATTATTCCATTTGTTTGGAATTCACCACAACAAACTTGCATTTTAAATCCCGTTCGATTCCAAGATATTTAAATCCTTGATCTTATCCTTTTTGCTTCAATTCAAGTTGTGGAGCTTTGACATTATGTCAGGGTAGCCCTGCATCAGTTTTCATCTCATTTGGTATTTTTTTGGCCCTTCTAGTCAACCTTTCTTTTCTTTTCTTTTTTTTGTTAATAGAACAGAAGAATCCTATTTTTTCCCTTCTTCTTCTTCTCCTTTAACCCGTCCGGCCCATCTCCCTAGGCCCAGCTGGACCGGCCTGACCTAGCTGGCCGAAGCCCACCTAACCTCTAACCTAGCCCGACCGCTGCTTCTCCCTCCGGTTCCCACACCGCCGCCACTCCTCGTTCCCTCGCTCTCGCTCTCATCCCATCTGCCCCGATCCCCTTCTTCTCCCTCGCTCTCTCCCTCGCGCCGCCACCCCTCGTTCGATCTCTCCCTCTCCCTCGCTCGCATCTCCCGCGCCGTCGTTCGCCGCCACCACGCCCCTCCTCGCGTCCCTCGCTGCCGGCTGCCTCCTGCAGCCTCGCGCACCCGAGGTGCTCGACCCCTCGTCCAGCGCCACCATCCCCCTCGACCCGAGCGCCCTTCTCCCTCGCGCGCCGCCTGCCATGGCGCCCAGCCAGCCGGCCGACCTCCTTCCCCCGCGACCACGCTGGACCTCCGTGCCTCCCTTGCAGCTGCCAACCCTCCTCCGCCTCGCCTCCTACAGAGCTCCACCCTGCGGCCTCCTCCTCGTCGCCAGTTTCCGCCGGACCTCTCGCAGAACCAGGCCGCTGCCTTGCCGCCGCCGGCGACGACCGCCGCTTCGCGCCCCAGCTTCCCTCACGCGGCCGTTCCCTTCCTCCTCGTCATCTCGCTCTGCCTCGCCGCAGGAGTGGAGCCCCCGCGCCTACCTCCTCCTCGCCGCTCCGGCCGGAGGGTCCAGCTGTCGAGCTCTTCCACAGGCCAGCCACGACCAGCTCCGCAGCTTGCCGCCGCTCCGTTCCCGGTCTCCGTCCTCGTCGGGCCCTTTTTCTCGTCCTCCCGAGGCCCTCACCATCGCTCTGTTGCTGTTGCCTCTGTACGCCAAGACTATTGATGTTGCCTCCATATGCCAAGAATAAACGTTGTGGTCCCGCCATGGGTTTTTAGTCAACTTCGACTACAACACAAAGACATGTGCAACTACGTGGATTCGCCGAGTACGACTACACATGGGACCCATCAAGTTCGTCTACATTGCCGAGACCGAGACCGTCAAGTACCCCGTTGGTTCGCCAAGACCCTCATGTACGACTACACGATGTGATGCGTCAAGTACCACTACGTCCGGCGATGCGGCAAGTACCCCTTCCGACGACCTGAACATCTACGGATACCCGAACGTCTACAAAAACGTGTACCACTACCGTCGCCGAAGACCCGTGTACAACTACGGTCGACGTGCACGACTACGAAACGGAACGGCTACTTCCCTCGATGACTTGAACCGCCCCGAAACGAACTCTCCGAAGGTATACCGCTGAGACGACCACCCGTGGACCGTATGCATGTGTTGTGGTTGTATGAGATGCATCCCTTGTTTGCACCGTGTCCGTTGTGCCCTCTTTTGTCGCCGACCCGTGGGAACCCGGAAGCCGGGAGCACCCCATCATCTTGTTCGACACGTTCACGCCTCCCTTCATCGTTTGCACCAGTCTCTCAACGAGTTACCGGAACCGAGATGTTGCCGTTGCATCATTTTCGGATCGTTGTCGTGGCACCCTTTTCTTTCCACCATGGTGATAAATACTCCTTATCTCTTCATGTTAACTTTTAACTAAAAACTTGCATAAACTTGATCATGTCATCCGCATCATGTTAACAACATTTAAAATGTGTGAATTGTTGTTTGCTTAAAAATTGCTAAACATGCATATGGGGATTTTCCCGGAATTGTTGTTGTTATTTCCCGGCCTCATTTAAATTGCCTAGATAGGTAGTTTAATTTTGTTTCACCTCTTGCTATGTTAAAAACATTTAATCTTGTCTTGTAAATAAACGAGAGTCAACTAAATAAATAACATGTGCTGTTTCGTCAATATGCAACTCGTTGCATATTGAGCTCCACTTAACTTGTAGTACTTGTTTGTGTGCTTTGCCATGCCATGCATATTTAAACCGGACATGCATCATACTTGGATGTGCATCGTATGCCATGTTTATGCTTGTGTGTTTACCGTGTTGCTTGTTTCTTTCCGGGTTGCTTCTTTTGTTAGCTTCGGTTTCGTTCCGGAGTTGTGAGGATTTGCTCGACTATGTTGCTCCGTCTACTTCATGGACTTGTTCTTCTCCCTCGCGGAATCCCAGGCAAGATGATCATACCCTTGGATATCTTTACTACCATTGTCATGCTTAGTTGTCTTGATGCTATCGTTACATGTCACGCTACCCATCTTTTATGTCAGCCTCTCCTTGTTGCCATGAAACCTCTAACCTTTTGACACCTTCCTAGCAAAACCACTGTTTGGCTATGTTACCCGCTTTCTCAGCCCCTCTTATAGCGTTGTTAGTTGCAGGTGAAGATGAAGTTCATTCCAGGAGGGAACTTGTTGTTGGCATATCATAATATCTATAATTATTATTAACACACCTATATACTGGGCATGGGTGGAAGGCTTGGCCTTTTGCTCGGTGTTTTGTTCCACTCATGCCACCTTAGGCGCCGATAAACGGGCATTATGTTCCTTGATTTTGCGTTCCTTACACGATGGGTGGATGGGGACCCCTTGATTGTTCGACTTTGAATAAAACTCCTCTAGCAAGGCCCAACTTTGGTTTTAATTTGCTCATAATAACAACTTAATTAATTAATTAAATTGCATAGGGAGTTAGCGCTACCCGAGGATTCTTTCTACATAGCAGGGGGGCCAGTGCTGATGGTGTTGGTCCCAAACGGGGAGCCTGCGGGGCCACCACGGGGAAACTCGAGGATTGGTTTTACTCGTAGCATCGCCCATCCGGTTGTGGCCTGAGACGAGATACGCGCGGCTACTATCAGGGTGTCGACACACCGGGAGGTCTTGCTGGACTTGTTTTACCATTGTCGAAATGTCTTGTGCACCGGGATGCCGAGCCTGATCGGTTTTCCCTAAGATAAGGGGTGATGATATTATATTTATCACTTCAGCTAATCGTGAGAGCTTGTGATGGGCTAAGTTGGGACACCCCTGCAGGGTTATGATCTTTCGAAAGCCGTGCCCGCGGTTATGTGGCAGATTGGAATTTGTTAATGTCCGGTTGTAGAACACTTGACAGAGGATCCGAAGTAAAACACACAACTGTGTGAGTAACCATGACTGCCTCTTTTCACTTTGAGAAGAGAACACGGTGGGGTTATGTTTGACTCGTATGTAGTTCAGGATCTTTAGCGGTCACTACTAGTTGCGACCGTTTGCGTAGATGCTCATCTTATTCTGGTACTCGTAAGTTAGCCACCATATTGCTTAGCCGCTGCTACAACCTCACCACCTTACCTTCTCCTACCCATAAAGGTTTGCTAGTCTTGATACCCATGGTTATGGGATTGCTGAGTCCTCGTGGCTCACAAATACTACAACACCAGGTGCAGGTTCAGCCGAGAATGATGCAGGAGCTGGTTCAAGTACTTCAAGTTGTTCCATGAAGAGCGTGGTCGTATGCTTGTGACGTTTTCGACGATCAGTAGTGGTTTCTACTAGGGGCGATTCAGACTGTGGCTTTATGTTTCGGTATCTTTCTTTTGGAACTTCACCCGTAGTCGGGTTGTGATGTTTTGGATGATGTTTTGCTTATGTAATGTATTGTGTGAAGTGGCGAGTGTAAGCCAACTATCTCCTTTTGCAATTTCATCCCTATTTTTACATGAGTCGTGCAAAGATACCAAACTTGAGATCATTCCAGAATGGGCTTATACCTTTAAGTCGTGCCTCGACACGTAGGAGGTATAGTCCCATCCTGGGCATTACAAGTTGGTATTCAGAGCCTTCTTCGACCTAGAAGCCCCCACTGATTGATCGAATCATTGACGGTTGAGTCTAGGCACACACTTGAAAATGTTTTGAGTCCTATATATATATCGAAGAGTAGGATTTCTTTTGCTCCTCATCTCTTTTCACTCTGGTGAGGACTCCTGACGATTACTTTTATCTCTTCAACTCTCAACAATTTCACAATTTTTTTTAGGATCACGCGAGTATTGTTTGGATTGTTCCGATGTCTTTGGGACGAGAACATTGTTCTCGATGCCTCCTGTCATTAGGGGTTGTGGCAGTGTCCCGGGGAGTTGAGCTCCGAGGTGTTGTCGTCACAAATATATCGCATCAGTTCTGGAATACTTAAGACGGCCGACATCGAAAACTCTCCTATGCAGTTAGTGGCAAGATAACCCCGACATCACCTAGTACTGGGGAGGTAGTTCGGGAGTATTGCCATAGCTTGTATAGTAGATGCGTTTCGAAGGTCCGAGGTAAACGGTTTCCAAAAACAACTGGTTATGTGTTGAAGGATGGATACAGCTGGATGTAGGATTAGAGTTGAGTGCGCGATGCTTCCCCTGTATCCCCAACACCTGATTGCATAACTGGAAACTTTCGGAAATTAATAGGTGGGTTCATCTAGTAGCTCGTAGGCATTCTTCCAACGAATGCATGATATGAAGTTCGGGGTTCTACATTGAGTGAAGTGGTTTATGGGCGTTTGTTCCGATCGGGAGTTGCATCTTAAAGGGTCCTTGGCTATGCTGATCCGGGGATTGCAAAACCCTTTTGTAACACGTTCCATGAGCTTTCAGCACGAATATGTGGAACGAAACTTCTATCTTGTATTTGTTCTATCTGCTCCTTGTTCTTTTTTATTTACCCTTTTGTTCTCCAAGTGGCTTCTCGTCAAGTTGATGTACCTGCGGAATTCATTCGTTCAATCCTCTGTTCGAATGATATTGTGAAGATTATGTTACAACATATCTATCCTTTGTTCTTGTTTTGATTCTGGTATTCGAGTTGCTTCGATGTCAAATGTTTATTCCATACCTTTCCTAATCGGTGTTCTCATATTTCTATGGGAGTGCTAATTCTTCTTGACCATCGAGATTTTCATGTTAATCCTTTTCAACCGGTGTGCCTTCTCTTCAAGTTATTCCACACGGACGCTGTTGAGAAATCTGACGATTTGTCCGTTTCATTCGTCCCAAGTTCTCTTTGTTTTCCCCACCCTCCCACCCTTTTCTTATGGAGCCAGAATTCTTAATCAAATATCCATTTTATTCTTGTGATGTTTCCTCATTCTTTTCCTTCTATGTTCTTATCCGGTGATTTATAGCGGAGATGCTCAAGAGTTTCAAGTTCATCATTCTTTTGTTCTCAATTCTGCCGGTGGATGTAATTCAAGATTTCGGTGATGATCTTATCGTTTTCCTCATTTCACAATGCTTTCTTATTCCGGTTCACCAATTAATCACTCTCCTCTTGCTATCCATATCCGGAGTGCTGAAGATTCATAATTCCATTCTTAATCCGTTCAAATTATTTTGAGCATTGTCTTCTTATTCAAGCCATTTAATTCAACCGGTGCAATATCTCTTAAGCAATCTTTTCCAACGGTGATTTCTTTAGTGGGCCCTAACCCACAAGTCTTTTCCCAGGATCTTACCTGACTCTTCTTTTCCGAAGAATTCTTTTCAAATGTGACGTAAGAATGGATTACATCAGTCATATACCTTCTCCAAGGTCGCGTTCAATTCTTTTCATCATTGGTTCAACCTTTTAATTCTTCATTACGGAGTGCCTATACAATTCATGGTGGGGTATATCACCGTCTTCTCAGTTTTTGAAGACCCGAAGACGAGTTCCTCTTGAATCCTTATCCGTTCTTCCAAGATTCGTGGTTCTAGCTTCTTGCCATCCTCATTATTGTTCAGATTGTGAGGATTTCTTTTATGCCATCCGAAGCATTTCATGAATTCTTTTCTTTGTGATCCTCCGAAGGCCATCAATTCAAAATATTTCTTCGTTCTCAGTTTTCAACTTTGTCCTCCAAATATTCTTCATTGATGTCTCTTCGTTCGTCTCCATATTCTTACGGTGGTTCGTTCAAGTTTACTCTTCCTTGTTATCGTATTAATTCATTTGTTCTTTTCATAATCCTACCGGTGCTTCCTTGAAGATTTACCCAAGGTTGTGCTAGATCTCTCTTTAATTCTTCCCAACGAGAATAAGTAGTATGCCAAATCCTTTGGTTGTCATCAATTTAAATTGGTGAAGGAGATGCATGACATAATTCTTATTCTTATTCCTTCAAGGTGATTTAATTCTTTTGTCTGGAGCTTGTTCATCATATATATTCAAGGTTCTAAATTCTTCATTTGTTTTCCGGAGCTCCAAGTTATTTTCTACTATATCATTCCAAAGCTCCATCTAATTCATCGCAGGCCTTGAATCTTATTCTTTTCATCTTTCACTTCTCATGCTTTCATTACCGGAGTTCTTCATGGTGGTTCATCATCATTTAATTCATCCTCGAAGTCTTCATCAAGATTCTTGTTGGAGCTCAAGCATTCTTCATCATGCTTTCCAAGTGCAATTCTTTCTACCTTATCTTTTCAGATGGAGCTATGTCATTGTTGACAATTTCCCTTCATGTTTCATGATTCACAAGTTGTCAGGAATGAGATATTTAAAACCATCTTTTTCCTTGTTCAGGAGATGTTTCAACCATTCAATTTATTCGTTGGAGTTATCTTGGGTCATATTTCACCTAAAAGCTTTCCCTGAGAATTGTTGCTATTATGGTGCTTATAAATGACCCAAATTCTTCATTTATCATTCCGGTGAAATAAGTTTTTTCATCTCCTTGTTGATCTCAATCCAATCAAATGTTTCGTAAGTGGCTGGTTGTCACCTCTTAATTTTGAGATGTTTTTCCATAAGCCCACATCAAGCTTATTCATTTCGTGTTGATTTTTCCATCAACCCCATTCAACCCTTCTTTGTAAGGAGGACTTCCTAATTCATTTATGGGAGAAGTTGTCATTTTTCTTCTCCATTCATTTCTTTCGTTGATTTATATGCTATTCTTTCATTCCGGAGGCATTGTGATGTTGCTCTCTCCAAACCATCATCTCGTTTTGTCAAGATCGTGTTCTTTTCCTTGTTTATCTATCTAACTGGAATGTCGTGCCCTCCATTCAAGTTCCGTCTTTTATCTATCATTTACTCTCTTTTCAACCGGAGTGCTGTCTGAGTCTTTCTTACCCCCTTGTGCCATTCTTTCGATTGTTTCAGAGACAATATGCTGTCAATTTCATCAAGATCTTCCCATCTCCTCAAGTTCATGTTCAATTCCTTCCATTTTCAGTCTGAGTGCTGTCTGAATCATGTCATTCTTATTCCTTGGTTATACCATTGCGGTTTCATATTCTTTGATCCGTGAGCTCTTGGTTAATGTCTTTCAACCTATAAGGTTCTCATAGTGCTCCTTGTTCCTCTTTTCTAACGGAGTGTTTCATCTTCATTCATCTCCATTCTATTCTTCTTTCATTTTGTTCAAACTCTCAAGGTTCTTTGGTTTCACACGTCTGTCAAAGAAGCAACTTTGTTTTACCTCTTCTTCTTCCGTTTTTACCCGGTGCCATCTCTAGGATCTCGGGTCGAGATCCTCTGCTAGTGTGGGAGAGTTGTGACGCCCGAAGACCGACGTCCCAGAAGATTCCAGAGATTCCAGATGTTCTGGGTTTCATCGTGTGTTTCTTATTTGCTTGCTCTATTTTATTTTTGCATTGCATCATTGCATCATGCCATCAAGTCTTTTAATTTTTAAAACTCAACTAAATAAATTGTCCGGATCTCCGGTCCATTTAAATTGAGGGATACTCACTATGGTGACTTCTCTTTATAACATATAAAAGCCTCTCAATATTATTAGGGAGCTATATTAAATTATTCCATTTGTTTGGAATTCACCACAACAAACTTGCATTTTAAATCCCGTTCGATTCCAAGATATTTAAATCCTTGATCTTATCCTTTTTTTGCTTCAATTCAAGTTGTGGAGCTTTGACATTATGTCAGGGTAGCCATGCATCAGTTTTCATCTCATTTGGTATTTTTTTTGGCCCTTCTAGTCAACCTTTTTTTTTCTTTTTTTTGTTAATAGAAAAGAAGAATCCTATTTTTTTCCCTTCTTCTTCTTCTCCTTTAACCCGTCCTGCCCATCTCCCTAGGCCCAGCTGGACCGGCCTGACCTAGCTAGCCGAAGCCCACCTAACCTCTAACCTAGCCCGTCCGTTGCTTCTCCCTCTGGTTCCCACACCACCGCCACTCCTCGTTCCCTCGCTCTCGCTCTCATCCCATCTGCCCCGATCCCCTTCTTCTCCCTCGCTCTCTCCCTCGCGCCGCCACCCCTCGTTCGATCACTCCCTCTCCCTCGCTCGCATCTCCCGCGCCGTCGTTCACCGCCACCACGCCTCTCCTCGCGTCCCTCGCAGCCGGCTGCCTCCTGCAGCCTCGCGCGCCCGAGGTGCTCGACCCCTCGTCCAGCGCCACCATCCCCCTCGACCCGAGCACCCTTCTCCCTCGTGCGCCACCTGTCATGGCGCCCAGCCAGCCGGCCGACCTCCTTCCCCCGCGACCCCGCTGGACCTCCGCGCCTCCCCTGCAGCTGCCAGCCCTCCTCCGCCTCGCCTCCTACAGAGCTCCACCCCACGGCCTCCTCCTCGTCGCCAGTTTCCACCGGACCTCTCGCAGAACCAGGCCGCTGCCTTGCCGCGGCCGGCGACGACCGCCGCATCGCGCCCCAGCTTCCCTCACGCAGCCGTTCCCTTCCTCCTCGTCATCTCGCTCTGCCTCATCGGAGGAGTGGAGCCCCCGCGCCTACCTCCTCATCGCCGCTCCGGCCGGAGGGTCTAGCTATCGAGCTCCTCCGCAGGCCAGCCACGACCAGCTCCACAGCTTGCCGCCGCTCTGTTCCCGGTCTCCGTCCTCGTCGGGCCCTTTTTCTCGTCCTCCCGAGGCCCTCACCATCGCTCTGTTGCTGTTGCCTCTGTAAGCCAAGACTATTGCTGTTGCCTCCGTACACCAAGACTAAACGTTGTGGTCTCGCCGTGGGTTTTTCGTCAAGTTCGACTACAACACAAAGACATGTGCAACTACGCGGATTCGCCGAGTACGACTACACATGGGACCCGTCAAGTTCGTCTACGTTGCCGAGACCGAGACCGTCAAGTACCCCGTCGGTTCGCCAAGACCCTCATGTACGACTACACGATGTGATGCGTCAAGTACCACTACGTCCGGCGATGCGGCAAGTACCCCTTCCGACGACCTGAACATCTACGGATACCCGAACGTCCACAAAAACGTGTACCACTACCGTCGCCGAAGACCCGTGTACAACTACGGTCGACGTGCATGACTACGAAATGGAACGGCTACTTTCCTCGACGACTTGAACCGCCCCGAAACGAACGCTCCGAAGGTATACCGCTGAGACGACCACCCGTGGACCGTATGCATGTATTGTGGTTGTATGAGATGCATCCCTTGTTTGCACCGTGTCCGTTGTGCCCTCTTTTGTCGCCGACCCGTGGGAACCCGGAAGCCGGGACCACCCCATCATCTTGTTCGACACTTTCACGCCTCCCTTCATCTTTTGCACCGGTCTCTCAACGAGTTACCGGAACCGAGATGTTATCGTTGCATCATTTTTGTATCGTTGCCGTGGCACCCTTTTCTTTCCACCACGGTGATAAATACTCCCTATCTCTTCATGTTAACTTTTAACTAAAAACTTGCATAAACTTGATCATGTCATCCGCATCATGTTAACAACATTTAAAATGTGTGAATTGTTGTTTGCTTAAAAATTGCTAAACATGCATATGGGGATTTTCCCGAAATTGTTGTTGTTATTCCCCGGCCTCATTTAAATTGCCTAGATAGGTAGTTTAATTTTGTTTCACCTCTTGCTATGTTAAAAACATTTAATCTTGTCTTGTAAATAAACGAGAGTCAACTAAATAAATAACATGTGGTGTTTCGTCAATATGCAACTCGTTGCATATTGACCTCCACTTAACTTGTAGTACTTGTTTGTGCGCTTTGCCATGCCATGCATATTTAAACCGGACATGCATCATACTTGGATGTGCATCGTATGCCATGTTTATGCTTGTGTGTTTACCGTGTTGCTTGTTTCTTTCCGGGTTGCTTCTTTTGTTAGCTTCGGTTTCGTTCCAGAGTTGTGAGGATTCGCTCGACTATGTTGCTCCGTCTACTTCATGGACTTGTTCTTCTCCCTCGCAGAATCCTAGGCAAGATGATCATACCCTTGGATACCTTTACTACCATTGTCATGCTTAGTTGTCTCGATGCTATCGTTACATGTCGCGCTACCCATCTTTTATGTCAGCCTCTCCTTGTTGCCATGAAACCTCTAACCTTTTGACACCTTCCTAGCAAAACCACTGTTTGGCTATGTTACCCGCTTGCTCAGCCCCTCTTGTAGCGTTGTTAGTTGCAGATGAAGATGAAGTTTGTTCCAGGAGGGAACTTGTTGTTGGCATATCACAATATCTATAATTATTATTAACACACCTATATACTGGGCATGGGTGGAAGGCTTGGCCTTTTGCTCGGTGTTTTGTTCCACTCATGCCACCTTAGGCGCCGATAAACCGGCATTATGTTCCTTGATTTTGCGTTCCTTACACGATGGGTGGATGGGGACCCCTTGACAGTTCGACTTTGAATAAAACTCCTCCAGCAAGGCCCAACATTGGTTTTAATTTGCTCATAATAACAACTTAATTAATTAATTAAATTGCATAGGGAGTTAGCGCTTCCCGAGGATTCTTTCTACATAGCAGGGGGGCCAGTGCTGATGGTGTCGGTCCCAAACGGGGAGCCTGCGGGGCCACCACGGGGAAACTCGAGGATTGGTTGTACTCGTAGCATCGCCCATACGGTTGTGGCCTGAGACGAGATACGCGCGACTACTATTAGGGTGTCGACACATCGGGAGGTCTTGCTGGACTTGTTTTACCATTGTCGAAATGTCTTGTGCACCGGGATGCCGAGCCTGATCGGTTTTCCCTAAGATAAGGGGTGATGATATTATATTTATAACTTTAGCTAATCGTGAGAGCTTGTGATGGGCTAAGTTGGGACACCCCTGCAGGGTAATGATCTTTCGAAAGCCGTGCCCGCGGTTATGTGGCAGATTGGAATTTGTTAATGTCCGGTTGTAGAAAACTTGACAGAGGATCCGAAGTAAAACACACAACTGTGTGAGTAACCGTGACTGTCTCTTTTCACTTTGAGAAGAGAACACGGTGGGGTTATGTTTGACCCGTATGTAGTTCAGGATCTTTAGCGATCACTACTAGTTGCGACCGTTTGCGTAGATGCTCATCTTATTCTTGTACTCGTAAGTTAGCCACCATATTGCTTAGCCGCTGCTCCAACCTCACCACCTTACCTTCTCCTACCCATTAAGCTTTGCTAGTCTTGATACCCATGGTTATGGGATTGCTGAGTCCTCGTGGCTCACAGATACTACAACACCAGATGCAGGTTCAGCCGAGAATGATGCAGGAGCGGGTTCAAGTACTTCAGGGAGTTCCATGAAGAGCGTGGCCGTATGCTTGTGACGTTTTCGACGATCAGTAGTGGTTTCTACTAGGGGCGATTCAGACCTGTGGCTTTATGTTTCGGTATCTTTCTTTTGGATCTTCACCCGTAGTCGGGTTGTAATGTTTTGGATGATGTTTTGCTTATGTAATGTATTGTGTGAAGTGGCGAGTGTAAGCCAACTATCTCCTTTTGCAATTTCATCCCTATTTTTACATGAGTCGTGCAAAGATACCAAACTTGAGATCATTCCAGAATGGGCTTATACCTTTAAGTCGTGCCTCGACACGTAGGAGGTATAGTCCCATCCTGGGCATTACAAAACTAGTCATACAAATGCATCTTGATGTTATGTGCAACGCACGGGCATTTTGCTAGTCAGAATGAAAACAAACGACAAAAAAATATTGGACGGTGGTTCGAAGTCATAACCGCGGGCACAACAGACAAGGTGGCCTTGTATTGGTATGATGAGCCGTCTGTTTTAACACACATGAGCTGGTGTGGTGATTATACACACATGCACGCATGCACACGAACTGCATGCACGCAACACTCACACGAACACATGCACCCATGCACGCACGCAAGACTCACACGTACACACGCAGCCACGCACACACGCAAGCATGCATGCACACACCAGTACACCACACGGCCAACTCACACTCTCACGCTCAAGTGCTCAACCTACACGTGCATGCACACACATCAGGCCATGACAGACACATACACAACCAGGTGATTCCCGCGCACGGGGTGGAGTCTTGTCGTGCCTATGTAAATTTGTGTTTATCTGACTTTTTTCCTATGTGAACTGACAGGTGGGACCCACTAGGAACGTGTTCCATTTGACTAGTCAACATGGTGCCACACAGACTATTTGGCTCGTCAACAGAGTGCAATCCGATGCCGAACCGTGAGCAAGTGACCGTATAATCACCGCAAAACGTATATAGTGACCGTAATCAGCTTATTCTGAAGTTCGGTGAACGTATTACGCTTTTCTCTATGTAGGCCCTCCAAAACTAGATCTATACACGTTCTCGCATGTTACATCTAACAACTATGCAATATAGCACTACTACTACACTCTAACACAATAAATCATACTATGTGTTTTCAGTTTTACTAGATATCATATTGTTACTTAATTATTCAGTTTGCATACATTAAAATTGCCTTTGAAATGTACGGCCAGTATCATATACCGCGTGGGAAAAATCCCACCCTTTCCTTTTTAATCGGGTTTGTATCGATGGATCGTGCGAAACAGAAAAACTATTATACTATATACAGTACAAGTGACAGTTCACTGGGCCGTCGTGTCATGTACTCCTCCGTTGTAAGAGTGGAGCGCTCGCTTTCATAAATCGTCTAGTCCCTTCCGCCGACATGTGGGGCATCAAGCTACCGGGTCCACGTGCCATACCGGAATACAATGCAGAGCAACCGGGGTGAAACACCCATTCATGGCGCCGGGGTAGTAATGAGCAATGAGGCGTCAAATCACAAAGCTGCACCTTTCCCGCAGTTAAGTCGGAGGGACGAAGTAATAATGCTAAAGAAGAAGAAGTTGGAGGGACGAAGCAGCCATCATTTCACTCGTTGCTGAATCCGCTTCTCTCTCATATTCTTCAAGTTAACCATGTGTTGCTTCTGCTGTTATTCTGCCTCATGTGGGAAGCGGATCGGCTTGGTGAAGCACTAACACGTGGGACCGCATGTTAGCAAACCGCCAGGACAACATCCTCTAAAAATAAGAAACCTCACCCGCCATCCGCGCGGCAAAATCACCTCCTTTTTACTAATCTTGATTCTATAATTTTATAGATCAATATAATTGAGATTTGTATAGATAGCACAGAGGAGCAAAACCAAGTAGTACGGTTAAGGGCATCCACAATGTGTAGCCAAATGTGAAAATAGCTTTTGGCATCGTGGGAACCATTGTGGACGGTGTTGCCCAAGCCAAAAGGATGGAACCGAAGCTCCCACATTGATTGATTGAAGGAATAAAAAATGCAACATCTCTCCTCTTTCTCCTGTGCTTGGACGAATGTACAGTATAGAGGACAAAGTCTACTCCCCTGTCCCTTCTATCACAAATCACAAAGCAGTGAGGCATCAAATCACAAAGCACGGATGAAGCAACCATCATTTTTACTCTTCGCTGATTCCGCTTCTCCATCGTCTTCTTCGAGAAACCATTTCACCGCACTAAGCTGGACGGACGACGCTATTATGTACAAGTAGTACTAGTACATTTACGCGTCCTTTGGTTCAACGAACTTCCTAGATGCAAATAAGGCGGTTGTCTCGGCTGGCAAGCAACACTTGCGAACGACTTACCGTGGTCTCCCTCAATGGTGTTCTTCGTCGAACGCACTTTGCCAAACCACAACGTTCGAGACATCGTTGACGTCACCATAATGGGGAAGGAAGTCAAATATAGTTACTACCTCCATTTTTTGTACAGAAGGCCAATATATCAAAATTATAATTTGCAAAAGGCCACTAACACTAATCGAGGTAAAATTGATGGGGTTTGCCTCGTACTAGCAACCAAGGACATTAATATCCCCTGCATGCATACGGAAGTGAGAAGGTTGGTTTGCATGGCACTGCATTAATCAAGCGATGAGGAGTGAGATGGTTAGCTCTTTGGGCTTTGGAGAAAACATACACATTAATTGACACATGAAACGATGATTTGTATCGATTAATCCCGCGAAGGAAAACCCCGCCTTTATTTTTTAACACTAGTACTCCTAGTACGTAGTACAACATACTTATCCTGTTTGGGTCTAGGCCTTGCATTGCCATACTTCGCCACACATTTTTGCCAAGCTTGCCTAAAGTTTTCAAAAAGAAAAGGAGGTACACTTGCGCACGGTTGTCTCGGTCGCACCGCACCCTCACACGGTCGCTCCTGCAAGCTGCGGTCGCACCGCACCCTCACATGCACAGTCACTCCTTCACGCCGCAAACCCAACAAAGGGAACGCATCCTCACTGACATGTGCTGTCGCATGTGAACAAACCAAACACAACCATCCTACCACTGACACATAATTGTCGTTCATAGAGTGTCAGGGATATTACTAGCAGGTATAAACCGGCCAGGAGGGTCCGGATTACACTGACAAGGTTGTATTATTACAAGCCCAGTAGAATATGTACAAGAGGTTACAGCCCATAGAGGTTTAGGGCCCATGTATAAGGCCCACGGTCTGTAAACCGTCGTATCATGTAACTTGGGATGTAAGATAGAAAGAGTAGAGACCGAGACGGACACGTTTATGAGCCGGCCTCGGGACTCTGTAAACCAGACCGGGCGTCGCCTCCTATATAAAGGGACAACCCGGCGATGGTCCAGGACAAGAAACAACAGCTCGAGACACAGGCAAGCGGATTCGCTCCCTGGTCATCGAAGCCCAAGCAATACCACACCAAACTAGACGTAGGCTTTTACCTTCATCGAAGGGGCCAAACTAGTATAAAACTCCCTGTGTCCTTCGTCCGCTTTAACCCCTTCAAGCTAACCCGAGCGATGGCCTCACACCTAAGTCCGTTAATCCGGACATCTGCAGTGCTAAATCCACGACATAGAGTATGTTTATCCAACCGCATGTTGGGGAGTATCCGTACGGCCCGTGCGGTGGTCAGTTGGGGAAGAAGAAGAGGTGAGGAAGAAGGGTTAGGAGACGTAGGATATTCATCCAGCCGCCTGAAATGGTAGACTGACCCAAGTCAGGCGACTTGCATAACAATATATGTTTTTACATAGAAAAAGATCCATAAAACATAAACATAAAGAAAAACTATCACTGCTCACGCAACGAGACGGCCACGTCTTCTTTGGCTGCCGGCGCGAACCAGCTGTAGCTGCCGACGTGTGTCTCCGCACCATGGTTGTCCTCAGCCTCCAGCTACTCGTTGACGCAGAGCGTGCGGGCGCTGTGCACGGAAGAGAGCATCGACCAGTTAATTCGAGGACGTCCGTTTCCGCCTGCAGGAGGGCCTCGATGGCAGCGGCATCCGCGCGCTCCGCGTCGAGTCGAGCCTCCGCCGCTCGGTTCAAGTCCAGGACGTCTGGTTCCGCCTGCAGGAGGGCCTCGATGAGAGCGGCATCCGCGCGCTCCGCATCGAGTTGAGCCTCTGCCACCCGGTTCAAGTCCAGGACATCCGATTCCCCCTACATGAGGGCCTCGATGGCAGTGGCATCCGCACGCTCCACCTCAAGTTGATCCTCCGCCGCCCGGTTCACATCCATGACATCTGGTTCCACCTGCAGGAGAGCCTCGATGGCAGCGGCATGCGCACGCTCCGCGTCAAGTTGAGCCTCTGTCTCCCTATCCTCCTTTAGTATCGCCAGGTTGAACCGCTGGTCCTCCTGCACCATGGGGGACTCGGACGCCGGCGCGAAGTCGACGTCCATCGTCTCATACCCATCGGGGGCCTTATGTGCCGCGACCTCCGCCATGAACATTTGATCGGCTTCCCCCTCCTCGTAGCTTGGCTCCAAAGAATTCGGGGATTGGCCCGCCGCAAAGCGAGCATGGGAACGGAGGTCTCTGGCGCCGACCGCCGCTGCGATTTCTGCGCGTGCTCCGGCATCTGCATCTTGTAGTACGTGATCTTGCGGCGCACCATGGCTTTCCGGTGAACTAGGGGACACTTGATGCGGGCTAGGGGATCGAAATGTGGGGGAAGGGGCTGGAGATTAGGTGTGGTTTTAGGGCAGTGGCTGCCGTAGGCCGAGCAGCGAAGGTTCTGGTGTGAATAGTGGTTCCGGTGGCGACCGGTCAATCGATTTTGACTGTACATCGTTCTTGTCGCGTTCGCGTTGCAGCCCGGCACACTGGACCCTCCACGTCGCTCACCAAATGGAACATGCTTCGTCTTGCGTTTTCGCTCGCTTGTGGGACCGCGGTTGAGAGCAAACCGACGTCCCTCCCCCTCCCCCACCTGCGTCATTTTATGCGGAGTAAATAAAAACAGAGGGAGTATACTACGGATGTGGATCCCCTGACGTGGCCGAACCCATTGAGTAACTGACATGCGGGGCCTAGCAAGCACGGGGTCCGCTAGTAAGTGACCGAAAGGAAGGGTAAGGCAGGGATACGTATGTGAAAGGAGCTTCCAATGATATAATTTTCACATTATACATCTCATGCACTATTAATCTTGTCAATAGTCAAATGCGGTTTTGAAAGACGCCTTAGAGCATGGTTAGTAATATATCCAGTCGATGGCTATAAGGAACTGCCATGTCATCTATCGATCTCGTCAACATGTGTCTGGGCATGAACCGAATGGGATGTCAAAACTAAGACGCGAAGCGACACGTAGTGGAGGCAAAGTGAAACTTCAAAAGAACCGTTTGTTTGTATGCATGTCAGACAAATTACAAATAAACATCGGAAATACAAGCATGGTCTAGACCCACATGCGAATGATACTCGGCGGAATGTTCAAATGAGGCATGCGGGAGGATGGACTCGACAGGAGGGCGACATGATCGATGGAGAAGAGGGTTGGAGAGGAATGAGAAATAAGAAAACGCGACATGATTATACTTGAACGGCTCAAATAAACAATAATTTGTCTAGCTTGGCCTACATAGTGAAAGGCCTAATGCGCAACGCGAAGCACTGACGCTCGAATATGACTGGAAAAACAGGAAAACCGACATGTGGGGCACACTTGTCGGGACGACATAGCGCAGACTAGTCCAATGGAGGAGCTGGCCCACGACCTCCTCGCCACCGACAACCGTTCATGTGGGTCATGAGGGCCAACACCATGGCGCAGCTCCAGCACCGCCTCTAGACACGGCGACCGCGGTGCGCGACACGCTCATCGTCGCTACACATGGTCGGTTTCAGTGTGCCGAGGGTGGCGTTAGTGCTGTGGCACGACCAACAGTATGTTTGGTTTGTGCCCAAGGTTGCCCCATTAAAGCATTAGGTAGCCAAAATTTTGGTTGAGGTTTTGGTTGCCCATGATTTGGCCGACACCGGCAAGAAAAATGAACTAGAGTTGGCTAGAGTTCATTGGCATGCCAAAAAAATGGCAACCATCCATACAAAGACCAATCTTGGGTCTTGACCAAAATCTTGGTAAGGTGCACTTTGGCCACAATCCAAACACACGCCAACACCCGGCTCGTTGAGGATGCACGGGGTGCCGGGACACGTCCGCGGAGTGGTGTAGCACGGCCAACTGCATCGTCAGGACCAGAAACCATGCCGCATCGTCTTGCTTTTTCAATGACATGCGTCGATCGCATGTGAGCAAAGGGCATCTCCAACGTTGCCATGATCTCAGCTAACTACCCTGGCACACCAAAAACCATCGTCCCTCGCACCGTCGCGCGGGGCATTCCCAGCCGGCGCCAGCTGCCCGCATTCATGCCGTCCGTCTGTATGCCGTCGTTAAGAGGTTCGGGGCCCGAGGAACCAACTCCGGCGACTTAATGACGCACCAGGACGCTTGGCCTCACCGGAATGCGCTACATAAAGCGGCAACGCCCAGCTAACCTCCACACCATAGCACATCGTCCTCCTACCTGGCACCACATTCGCCATGAACGCAAGCGCGAACACTCTGCGGGAGAGCTTGTATTCGGGGATGGAGCTCGAGGTCGACGCCCTCGCTCAAGTCACCAGACAAGCGGTGGCCACGCTGGCAGCGGACGATGGGAGCACCATCAGCCACGCGTCCTACTTGCCGCCGTCCAACGTCCGGCACCACCGAGGTCGAGGACTCCTCCGAGGATGAGTAGGGCATGGGAGGCGGCAGGGCATGGTGTGTGCCAACTGGCCGGTCCGTCTCCCGTGTTCTACTTTTCCTCGTCGGAGACCGCACCTTCACTTCACGGGTCTTGAACTCCGCACCCGTACTTGGAGATTGCAGATGGAGGACGTCGGTCGCTGTCGTAGAATAGGTTTAGGGTCGGGTTTCTTTTATTTTTCTGTCCTATAAAAGTTCGAAGTGTTTTGAAAATATGTCGTGTTTCCATTAATCTCGGCCAGTGTATATGAACTTTCACAATAATATAGTATATTGTAGGAGTACTAGCAAGATGCCCGTGCGTTGCACGGAAGATCAAGATCTTGTGGGAGAAAAGGATGAACGAGGGAAGGCCTTATCTGCAAAGGCACATTCACACATTTCACATCTACGGGAACCTACGAAAGGGTTAACGTAAACTGCCTCTCTCTCTCCTCCCCTGATTTTCATGGTGGTGAGCCCCTCCCTCCTCCCAATCTACAATAACAGCTCACACGTTTCACATTATGTTAATTATGTAACTGAGACTACGTAGGTGTAGCATTACTCGTCCTACAAAACCCAACTAAGCCAACCTCCCAGCATATCGCGCGGGAAAAGACCCGGCCGCGCCGTTTTAGTCGGGATTACCGGATTACTAGTAGTAGTATCGATGGATCGCGCGAAGCAACAAGTTTTTTTTAGAGGGCGAAGCACCTAGTTTAAAAGGAAAAAAGGAGGTACACTCATAGCACCCCTGTCGCGGTCGCATTGCAACCCACACATGTTCGGTCCTGCACGCAGCTCACGCAAACGGAACGCGCTTCGGTTTGCCTCTTCACTAACACGTGGGACTGCACTTGGAGAAACCGACCATGCGCCAAACTCCCCCCGCCCTCCGCGTGAAAATCGTTCCCCCCCACCCAAAAATTTCCCCAAATCCTACATTCAACCGCCCTTCGGCCAACTAGCCAATAATATTCCCCAAACCCCCCTCGCCCCTCGTCCCCCTCCACTCCATTCGCTCCGCCAAAGTCGCCCTCCCCGCCACGCCGCTACGTCGGCGCCGCGGTTTGTCGAGGGGACGCACGGCGATCCTCTCGCTCCCTGATGGGCCTCGAACCCCCTCGTTGGTTACCCCAAGTGGAAGGTGTAAGATGCAGTAAGTAGAAGTGTTTTCCCCTAGCAAAGATGCCAAGGATCGAATCCCCAGAGACTCCTAGGTTCAACAATTAGGTGTCAATTGCTAACGGCGCAATTAGCAATCAACGTGGACCTGCACACAGATACAAATAACTTTGCTCCCAATGAGTACAGAGAGGTTGTCAATCTCTCCGGCCTTGTAGTTCACAAAGGGTTAAAAGCAATATGATAGTAGTGATAGATAGTGTTTTGCAATAGTAAGTAAATAGCGATAAGTAAATAGTGGATGTGATCAATGATAGTAATATGGACCGGAGTCTCATGATGTTCACTAGTGATGTCTCTCTCCCAAAAGACGATAAAACAACTATGTGAGGTAAACAAATTACAGCTGGGCAATTGACAGGACCACGAACGCAAACCAATGCTGATTACATTGCAAGAAAGGTTGAGGTTCAAAGCATGGGCGGTACGCCAAAGTAAGTAGACCGAAATCCATCAATATCTACTACTAATCATCCACCTTGAGATATCTATCCAGAACATCTCGCTGGTATTAAGTTGCGAGTCCCACCCATAGTGTAAACTCAATGCAACAGACAACTGCATTAAAAGAACTTTGCATAAAGTAAACAATCCTTGCACCCGCGGGCACAAGCACCGTTGTTTTCCCCCTTGTGGCAACAACACATCCACTAGACTCATGTTTCTGTCACTCAAGCTAGTCATCGTGGGGCATGAACCCACAATCGAGCATAACGTTCCCTCTTGGAGTCACTACCTACTACTTGGCCAAAGCAATAAATAACAATGGAGAACATGCAAGAATTACTTATGAACTAAAATATAAAAGAGGTGAATCAAATATATTACTCAAGATCAATCTGAACATAATCTCATAATCCATCGGATCCCAGCAAACTCAACATAGCAACAGCATAAGGATTACATAGGTGCCTCGATCATGTAGGGCAGCTCACGAGGACTAATTAGTGAAGCACAAGAACGGGAGGAGAACATCACATAGCTACTGGTCATGGACTCATGGTCCAAGGGAGACTACTCACAAGTCATCCGGGAGGCGTCCATGGTGGTGGAGAAGCTCCCGGTGGTGATCCTCCCCTCCGGCAGGGTGCCGGGAAGAGTTCTCCTGGTGCTCCCGATCTTGGAAGCGGCGGCGGCGGCGGAACAGAGATGGGATCGCAAAAAGAAGTCATGTTCTGAGGGTTACGGAGAACCCTTTAAATATATGCCAAAGTAGGGCACCGAGGGAGCCTCGGGGGGCCCAGGCGCCCCCCGGCGCGGCCCAGGGGGGGCGCGCCCACAGGGCGACTGGAGCCCCTGTGCACCCCCCCCCCAGGTTGCCCTTCGGATGCAGTGTTGTTTCCGTATCGCTGAGTTTTTATATAATTTTTCTGGATTTTTCTGGGCAGTTCTCGAAACGTGAAAACCTGAAATACAAAAACAGCCGAAAACAAAAACTGGCACTGGGGTGCACTGGATTAGTAAGTTAGTCCAAATATTATCAAAAGTGTATGGAAGTGTATGAATATCATAGCAATATCACCCAAAAGTGGCATGGAGCAAGCAGAAATTATAGATACGTTTTGGACGTATCAACATCCCCAAGCTTAATTCCTGCTCGTCCTCGAGTAGGTAAATGATAACAAAAATAATTTCTATGGTGACATGCTATTAACCATATAGGACTTTCTCATAGTCATATGACAAAAGCTTACTGAGACAATGATTCTAAAGTAATTAAGTTGTCTCAAGAGAAAATCACAAATGACTGAAAGTTTTACAACATGAAACTGAAACATCAAAAAGATTTGCAATGAACATGATGTGCAAATATGATCAAGTGATATCTAGCTTGCCCCCTTTAGTGATGCAAAACATAAATGCAAGGGCACCTTCAAGGTTTAAGTGATGACTAGATACAATCATTTCAGAATAAACGATATCACAATCATGCAAAAGACAATGCTACTTTGGGACAATGCACATTACACTCAGAATGACAATCATGCTCTCAGTAGTTGGTGCTTGAAGTGCTAGAGCTTTTTATTTTGAAACATGGAAGCAATTGTGTCAACGGTAGTAGTACTTCATATGTGTCATGCATAAAACATCCTATAAGTTGCAAGCCTCATGCATCGAATACCAATAGTGCTCGCTCCTTGTCCTAATTAGCTCGGATCCCCATGGGTTATCATTGCATTGCATATGTTTTAACCAAGTGTCACAAAGGGGTACCTCTATGCCACCTGTACAAAGGTCCAAGGAGATAGATCGCATTTGATTTCTCGTTTTTGATAGATCTCAACTAGAGGACATCCATACCGAGACAACATAGAAAATAGATGATGGACTCCTTTTTAATTCATAAGCATATTCTCATGAGAGATTGAGGATTAAGGTCCAAGCTAAAACTTCCACCATGATGCATGGCTTTGGTTGGCGGCCCAATGTTCTTCTCTAACAATATGCATATTAATTCAACCCACGGTAAATCACCCTTACTTCAGACAAGACGAACATGCATAGCAACTCACATGATATTCAACAAGAGTGTGACAGTTGATGGCGTCCCCAGAAACATGGTTACCGCTCAGCAAGCAACTCATAAGAAATAAGATACATAGGCAACATATTCTTTACCACAATAGTTTTTAGGCTACTTTCCCATGAGCTATGTATTGCATGGTTAATTTGCTTAGTGCAGGTGGAGGTTAGCAAAAGACTGGGAGCGACCAACTAAGAGAGCAATGACGGTCATAATTATGCAGAGCGACAAAGCAATATTGAATCAGGCATGGTAGTTATATCGCTACTTAGAAACAGAAGATCATCAAGGCTTGACAGACTTTCTTTACAGTCTTGAATATGCGTGAGCATACGCCAAGTCAATCAAAATTATTTCTCGAAGGAAGATATTACTAAACCATACCACATCATAGCCAAACAAACCAAGTTGGTACTCCAATAACACATTGGGAACCCCCCAGCTATTTGAGATTAACCAAAAGAAAACCTTAACTACTAAGCACCATCATGCAAGTAGCATCTTTATCATAGACACATTAACCCATGCAACGGAAGCAAACTCTCTTAATAAGGTGAGCATGGTAATTAAAGAGAGTTCAAGCAACCAACTAAATAAAAGATCTTGAAAAGATAAGCATGAATACTGAGAGCAGAGCACGATAGTAGCTATTAAAAGACAGAGAACACACACAACATAGATAGACATGAAAATTCTATGTAATGTTCTAGGTAGAGGTGGAGCGTGTTTCTCTCCCACATAAAGGAATGCTGGGTTCCGACTCGTTATGAAAAACTAAAAAGAAAACTAAAAGCAAGACGCTCCAAGCATAGCACATAACACATGAAGTGATAAAAATATAGCGAAACGAAAGACGAACTGATAATGTTGATGGAGAAGGGGATGCACGGGGGCATCCCCAAGCTTAGACGCTTGAGTCTCCTTGAATATTTCTTGGGGGTGCACGGGGGCATCCCCAAGCTTGAGCGCTTGACACTCCTGAATCTTTTTATCATCTTCCCTCGCACACTTGAAAACTCCCTTCATACATAACTCATCATAATCTGATTAGCGAGGTTAGTACCCTTAATAAAATAATTATACCTTGCTGGAAATAAGGATATTCTTGAATTTCTACTGTTTCTCAAGATTGCCAAAAGGTTTTTGCAAAGAAAAAGCAAGTTCTTAATTTGCAAAGTGAAGGTAAGGCAAAACAGGACAGAATCTGTGAAAAACAGAACAGCAGGCAGTAATGGACCTGTTCGGGATACTTCTGCAACTCAAATCAAAAAACTCAGAACTGACGCACGAAAGACAATTATATAGAGAACGATGTAGAAAACATTCAGACCAAAATGATGATCTGGTGATTTTATACGAATTTTTCTATCCAAGGACAGAATCTGTTTCCTGAACAGCACCTCACAACTTTTGAACTTTCTAGCAATCGGAGGCTATACTTGGCACAAATATGAAAAGCAATGATACAATGATGATGCTACAGCAGTAAACAACATTAAGACACAACAAAAGCAAAAAATTTATTCATGTGGGCTGCCTCCCAAAAGCGCTTTCTTTTATGCCTTTAAGCTAGGCATAATGCATAGATCAAGTTTTATCAAGAGTAAAAGAATAGCTAGCCCGTACAACAGACTCAAAAGGTAACTTGACCTTCTTACGAGGGAAGTGTTCCATCCCTTTCTTGAGAGGAAACTGAAATTTTATATTACCCTCTTTCATGTCAATGACAGCACCAATGGTGCGCAAAAAGGGACGTCCCAAAATAATTGGACATGAAGGATCACATTCAATATCCATGATAGTGAAATCAACGGGAACATAATTATCATTGACAACAATAAGAACATCGTCGATCCTCCCCAAAGGTTTCTTTATGGAAGAATCAACGAGACGAACACCAAAAGAACAAGAATCATAAGGTTTCAATTTAAGCATATCATATATCCTTTTGGGCATAATAGAAGTACTAGCTACAATATCACATAATGCATAACAAGAGAAGTCATTCAAATATTTTTTATCATAGGATCCCAACCATCTTCTAGCTTTTTAGGTATGGAGGCTTCTACTCTAAGTTTCTCCTCCCTAGCTTTGATGAGAGCATTAGTGATATGCTCTGTGAAGGCAAGGTTAAGCGTGCTAGTGCGGGGATCT
The DNA here is from genome assembly GCA_902687465.1 of Secale cereale. Classification (NCBI taxonomy): domain Eukaryota; kingdom Viridiplantae; phylum Streptophyta; class Magnoliopsida; order Poales; family Poaceae; genus Secale; species Secale cereale. The sequence goes on along the minus strand of LR738711.1, from coordinate 212,703,894 downwards.
CTAGACATCTTGTGAAGGAAATCAATAACTTCGGTAAGAGTGCAATTATCAAAATCAAGGTCACGAGCATCAAGTAAAGTAGTAGTGGTGTCCTTAAGGTTCACCTGTTTGGTAGTTTCTATAGCATCACCATTAATAGGTCCATTGGGACCAGGAGTACATTGGGTGCTAAGAGTGTGAACATCCTCAATAACTTGGATAGTAGCAACAGTGTGGTGGGTAGGAAGGCTCTTAATTCTCTCTTCTTCCTCCCTTTCTCTAGCCCATCTTTCTTTTAGCTTAGCCATCATCCTAATATTTTCATTAATTTGTACTTGAGTAGCATTAATAGGGATGACTTCCCTCTCCTTAAGAGGAGAAGTTTCAATTTTTAGCAATTTTACCTCATTGGCTAAGTGATCTACCTTAAAAGAAAGATCATCTAGTTTATGTAGTTTCTCTTCTACATTCTTATTAAAGGCTTTTTGGGTAGTGATGAAATCTCTAAGCATGGTCTCTAGTTCAGTATTGGAGTTCTTGGTACTAGGATAAGCATTGTTGTTCCCATAAGAGTTAGAGGGGAACGGTCTAGAATTGTTACCAAAGTTACTCCTATAAGCATTGTTGTTGAAATTATTTCTAGAGATAAAGTTAACATCTACTTGTTCTTGAGCAATCAAAGAATTTAAAGGACCATCACGAGGATCAACAGTAGATTGCTTCGAAAGTAGAGACATGATCAAGTCAACTTTTTCATTAAGGGAGGAAATCTCCTCGACAGAGTTTACCTTCCTACCTGTTGGAGCGTGTTCGGTGTGCCATTGGGAATAGTTGGTCATCATCTCATCGAGAAGCTTTGTGGCAGCACCAAGTGTAGTTGACATAAAAGTTCCTCCCGCGGCCGAATCTAACAAGTTCCGCGAGGTAAAGTTCAAGCCTGCATAAAAAGTTTGGATAACCATCCAAGTAGTCAAACCGTGAGTAGGGCAGTTCTGGATAAGAGATTTCATACGTTCCCAAGCTTGGGCAACGTGTTCATTATCCAATTGTTTAAAATTCATGATGTTACTTCTAAGTTGGATAATTTTAGCAGGTGGATAGTATTTTCCAATAAAAGCATCTTTGCACTTGTCCCATGAATCTATGCTATTTCTAGGCAAAGACTGAAACCAAATTTTAGCTCCTCCTCTCAAGGAGAAAGGAAAAAGCTTAAGCTTAACAATATTACCATCTATTTCTTGGTACTTTTCCATGTCACAAAGTTCAACAAAGTTGTTCAAGTGTAAAGCAGCATCATCTCCAGCACCAGAGAATTTTTCTGTCATGACTAAGTTCAGTAAAGCAGGTTTAATTTCATATGAAGGTGCTGAAGTGGCAGGTGTAGTGATAGGTGTGCTGATAAAGTCATCGTTGTTGTGACTAGTGAAGTCACACAACTTGGTGTTTTCGGTGGAACCCATAGTAGCAAGCAAGCAAGATAACTATTTTTGTGATTTTCGATAAAAGGAACTAAAGCAAAAATAAAAATTAAACTAACAAGACTAAAAAGCAAAGGTAAAAGATAGCATGCAACTCCCCTATCCTGAAGAGTGGAGTCCCCGGCAACGGCGCCAGAAAATACTCCTTGATGGGCCTCGAACCCCTCGTTGGTTACCCCAAGTGGAAGGTGTAAGATGTAGTAAGTAGAAGTGTTTTCCCCTAGCAAAGATGCCAAGGATCGAATCCCCAGAGACTCCTAGGTTCAACAAGTAGGTGTCAATTGCTAACGGCGCAATTAGCAATCAACGTGGACCTGCACACAGATACAAATAACTTTGCTCCCAACGAGTACAAAGAGGTTGTCAATCTCTCCGGCCTTGTAGTTCACAAAGGGTTAAAAGCAATATGATAGTAGTGATAGATAGTGTTTTGCAATAGTAAGTAAATAGCGATAAGTAAATAGTGGATGTGATCAATGATAGTAATATGGACCGGAGTCTCATGATGTTCACTAGTGATGTCTCTCTCCCAAAAGACGATAAAACAACTATGTGAGGTAAACAAATTACAGCTGGGCAATTGACAGGACCACGAATGCAAACCAATGCTGATTACATTGCAAGAAAGGTTGAGGTTCAAAGCATGGGCGGTACGCCAAAGTAAGTAGACCAAAATCCATCAATATCTACTACTAATCATCCACCTTGAGATATCTATCCAGAACATCTCGCTGGTATTAAGTTGCGAGTCCCACCCATAGTGTAAACTCAATGCAACAGACAACTGCATTAAAAGAACTTTGCGTAAAGTAAACAATCCTTGCACCCGCGGGCACAAGCACCGTTGTTTTCCCCCTTGTGGCAACAGCACATCCCCTAGACTGATGTTTCTGTCACTCAAGCTAGTCATCGAGGGGCATGAACCCACAATCGAGCATAACGTTCCCTCTTGGAGTCACTACCTACTACTTGCCCAAAGCAATAAATAACAACGGAGAACATGCAAGAATTACTTATGAACTAAAATATAAAAGAGGTGAATCAAATATATTACTCAAGATCAATCTGAACATAATCTCATAATCCATCGGATCCCAGCAAACTCAACATAGCAACAGCATAAGGATTACATAGGTGCCTCGATCATGTAGGGCAGCTCACGAGGACTAATTAGTGAAGCACAAGAACGGGAGGAGAACATCACATAGCTACTGTTCATGGAATCATGGTCCAAGGGAGACTACTCACGAGTCATCCGGGAGGCGTCCATGGTGGTGGAGAAGCTCTCGGTGGTGATCCTCCCCTCCGACAGGGTGCCGGGAAGAGTTCTCCTGGTGCTCCCGATCTTGGAAGCGGCGGCGGCGGCGGAACAGAGATGGGATCACGAAAAGAAGTCCTGTTCTGAGGGTTACGGAGGACCCTTTAAATATATGCCAAAGTAGGGCACCGGGGGAGCCTCGGGGGGCCCAGGCGCCCCCCCCCCCCCCCCGGCCCGGCC
>LR738711.1:212663099-212693156 GCA_902687465.1 Secale cereale | reverse complement strand
CCCCCCCCCGCTGTCAGCTCGGACCCACCGGAAGTGCCTCCTTATTACACAAAAAAATGAATACCTCCCCTGCTAGCTGGGACCCAGTATAGTGGGAGGCTGACTTGTGGGCCTACTAAGTTGACGGGGACGGAGGGCTTTGTCAACTTAGTCAATATGCATGATTCTAGCTCCATTGACCGTACGATGTCCATCCAACGGCCGTAGTGCTTCTTCAACCTTTGGTCTTCTTGCTCCAGCCGCCCAAACCAGCGTCGGTCGTGCCTCTTCTCCTGCCTCCCATGGCTGGCTGCGATGCCACGGAGGCCTCACCGCCCCCTACTATTCCCACTGCTGGCCAGGCCCTGCGGCGACGGCAGCTGTAATGCCCATTATGCGACTATGTCTCCTACGTGTCGAGGCACGACTTAAAGACGTAAGCGCATACTAGAATAATCTCAAGTATGGTATGTTTGCACATCTCATGTAAAAGTTCAGGGATGAAATTGAAAAGATAGTTGGCTTACACTCGCTACGTCACACAATGAATACAATAGCATACATCATCCAAAGAACACAGGGTCTGACTACGGACGAAAGCCAAACAAGAAAGATACCATAAACACAAGGCCGGATCGCCCCTAATAGGAACCGCTACTGATCGTCGGAAGACATCACATACATACGACCACGCTCTTCATCGAACTCCCAGTGAAGTTCTTGTCCATATCATGTGTCGTACTTGGTTGTACCTGCATCTGGTGTGTGTTGAATCTGTGAGCCACCAGGACTCATCAATCCCATTCCCGTGTATCAACACTAACAAAGCCTTTAGGGGAGGAAGGGTAATAAAGTGTTTGCAGCAAGCACTAAGCAACTAGCTTACGAGTTCAGAGCGAGATGAGAGTATGTGCCAACGGTCGCCAAAATTGATCAAGAAGTGATCCTAGATACTCACGATCAAACATTACCCCACCGTGTTCACTTCCTGAAGACCTTCGGAAAGAGACCATCACGGTTACTCACGCAGGTAGTGTATTCATAAGAATATGGTGTCAAGTTATCTACAACCGGATATTAAAAAATTCCCATCTGCCACATAACCTCGGGCACGGCTTTCGAAAGTTCAAAACTTTGCACGGGTGTCCCAACTTAGCCCATCACAAGCTCACGATCTGCGGAGTCACAACTCCAAAGTGGGAAGACCCGAGTATTCTCGGAATCCCGTGCTCAAGATATTTCAACAAAGGTAAAACTAATCCAGCAAGACCTCCTGGCGTGCCGACACCTTGATAGTAGCAGTACTTATCTCGTCTCTGGCCACAACCGTATGGGACAAGCTACAGGTGTATACCAGCCCTCGGGTTTCCCCAAGGTGGCCCCGCAGGTTGCCCAGTTTGGACCAAAACTCAAGACGAGCACTGGCCCGGGGGGTTGATTAATAAATCCTCGGGTTAATTACTCCCTCGGCAAGTTTTAGTTGTTAGGCAAATGGTAAAACCGAATTTGGGCCTTGCTGGAAAAGCTTTAAGAAGTGCGAATTATCAAGGGGGGCCCATAAACCCCAACCGTGTTAGGAACACAAAATCAAGGAACATAACACCGGTTTATCGGGTCCTAAGGTGGCATGAGTGGAACAAAACACCGAGCAAAAGGCCAAGCCTTCCACCCATTGCCAAGTTTATAAGTGTGTTAATATATTTAAGAGATATTGTGATATTCCAACAACAAGTTCCAACAAGGAGCAATCTTCATCTTCACCTGCATCTAACAACGCTATAAGAGGGGTTGAGCAAGCGAGTAACATAGCCAAACAACGGTTTGCTGGGAAGGTGTCAAAGGTTAGAGGTTTCATGGCAACAATAGGAGGCTGACAAACAGGAATAGGCATCGAGGCATATCTAAAGAGCGAGACAACTAGCATAGGCAAAGATAGAGGTGATATTGGGGAATGGTCATCTTGCCTGGGATTCCGCAAGGAAGAAGAACGAGTCCAAGAAGTAGTTGAACAAAACCCCACAACTCCAGAGTGAAACTGAAGCTAATGATAGAAGCCAATCGGTAAGAAGCAAACAACATGGTAAACACACATATCATAAACATGGCATGATGCGCAAACAAATATGATGCATGTCCGGTTTAAATATGCATGGCATGGCAAGGTGCACAAGCAATACTACAAGTTAAGTGGAGCTCAATATGCAACGAGTTGCATATTGACAAAATACCACATTTTATTTATTTAGTTGACTCTCGTTTATTTACAAGATAAGATTAAATGTTTTCATTAAACATGGCAAGAGGTGAAGCATGAGCAAAACTACACTATCTAGTCATTTTAAATGAGGCCGGAAATAACAACAACAAATCCCGGAAAAAACCCCATGTCATTAACAAATATTAAAGCAAACAACAATTTTAGTCATTAAAGTTTGTTATCATGATGCAGATGACAAATGCAAGTTCTATGCAATTTTTAGTTAAAAGTTGACAATTAACAAGATATGAAGCATTTGGTTGCCACGACGAAAGGAAAGGGGTGTCATGGCGGCGAGAATGGAAACGGTGCCACAACAATGTTCCGGTGATCCGACAACTCGTTGAGATGTCGGCGCAAAAGAAGTGACACGATCGTGTCATGCAAAGAGATAGGTGGGGTGATCCCGGTAACCGGGTGTCCCACGTGTCGGTGGCATGGAAACGGGGAACGTGCACAAAACAAACGGGCATGAAGAAGACAAGTGGTTCATCTCTTACAACATGCATTCATTCCACGGGCGTCGTCTCGGCGTTATACCTTTGAAGCGTGGGTTTCGGGGTGGATCGAGTTCGATGGGAAGTAGTCGTTCACGAGTCGGTCGTAGTGGAAGTAGTTGCACACGGCGATGGTAGTGGAAGAAGTCGTTCGCCGGGCGTCGTAGGAAGTAGTCGTTCACGTGTCGGAGTCGTACACGTTCCCTAGTGGGAAGTAGTCGTTCCGTTCGTAGTCGTACATGGGGTGTCGGGGTCGTCGTTCACGTAGAGGTACACGTTATCTTGCCGAAACCACACGACGGTAGTTGTTCACATATCGGACACGAACTTGGTGCATCCAACGTCTTCGGGAGTAGAGGTACTTGTGAAAACTTCAGCATGGAGGTGCACTGGGTCACGGGTACATGCGGTCTTGGCCTGGGTGGCCTGTGGCTGCTCGCCGGCGAGGCGAGGGCGAGGGTGACAAGGTGGTCGCTGCTGTTGCATGCCAGGCCGGCGACTGCGCGTGCAGCTCTATGGATGGGGACGCGGCCAGCCCAGGCGAGGTGGTCGTGGCAGCAAGCGGCGGCACCGTCAGCAGCTAGGGGAGGCCCGCGAACAACGCAGACAGGGGCGCCAAGGGGGTGTCGGGCGCGGCCGTGGTGAGGTGGAGGAGGGCCGGCGGCTGCGGAGGAGCAACGAGGCGGCGGCCGTGTCGGAGACCCTCCGGCGGCGAGGAAGCGTGGCGGCGACGGGACGGAGCCGGCGGCGGGGACGAGGATCCGGCGTTGGTCAGATGCTGTGAGGGCCCGGGGCCGTCCTCGGGGTGCGACCGCGACAGGAGGAAGGAGGCGGGGAGAGGCTGGAGCGAGAGGTTGGAGATGCGAGAGCGGGGACGAGGTACTTGGGGCCTGCGTGCGTGCAGCGCTGGAGGTGAACGAAGGGGAAGGGGAGGAGAGATCGAGAGGTTGGAGATACGAGGGAAGAGTAGGTGCGACGCAGGCGGAGAAAGAAGGGGAGAGCTGGGGAAGATGAGATCGATGGGAGAGGCCGATCGAGCGGCTATGGTTCGGTGTGGCTGGGCCTTGAAGCCCAGCTGGTCCTAGGTTGTTGTGGGCTACAGGTAGTGAAAAGAGAGAGGAGGAGAGAAAGGAGAGTTAGGCCGGCCTGGCTAGCTCTAAAAGAAAAGAAAGAAAAACATATTTCTTTCCTTTTACAAAAAAGGGAAGTAGATATATTTATTTGGCAAGGCAAAATAAGGCCAAATAAATACAAGTTGAGGTGGAAAACTGGCATGGAGCTACTTTGACATATTTCAAAGCGCCACAACTCGAATTGAAGTCAAACTAGAAGTGAAAATAGGCATGGGGAATATTTGCAAGTGTGTTTGGGTTAATTCCAAACAAATGGAATATTTATTTATAATAGCTCCATAAATATTAGGAGGATAAGTTATAAAGAGAAGTCACTCTTCCCTCGATTTAAATAGATCAAAAGATCTATGCAATTTATTTTGTTGAGTTGCAAAAATTAAAAGAATCGATGGCATGATGACATGATGCAATGCAAAATAAAAAGAAGCAAGCAAAAAGAAACACACTGTGATACCCGGAACAGCTGGAAGTCTTCTGGAGCATCGGTCTTGGGGTGTCACAACTCTCCCACACTAACAGAGGATCTCGACCCAAGATCCTAGAGATGGCACTGGATAAAACGGAAGAGGAAGAGGTAAAACAGAGTTGCTTCTTCGACAAACGACTGAAACCATGAACCTTGAGGTTGAACAAATTGAAAGAAGAATACAACAAAGATGAACGAAGATGAAAACACTCCATTAGAAAAGAGGAACAAGGTACATTATGAGAACGAAGAGCTTAGGTGACAAGATAGGCAATGAAACCACTACGGTTAAAACAAGGTAGAGAAGGAATAAGAACAAAAGAATTTGGACAGCACTCCGACTGTAAATGGAAGAATTGAACATGAACTTGAGAAGATGGGCTGATAGTTGATGAAATCAACAACACACTGCCTCCGGAACAATTGAAAGAATGGCATGAGGGGTAAGAAAGATTTCAGACAGCACTCCGGTTGAAAAGAGAGGCAAACTTGATAAGATGAGAGAAATTGCATGGAGAATACAACACTCCGATGATACGTCTCCAACGTATCTATAATTTTTGATTGTTCCATGCTATTATTTATGAAGTCTTGGATGTTTAATGGGCTTTATCATTCACTTTTATATCATTTTTGGGACTAACCTACTAACCCAAAGGCCCAGTCCAGATTGCTGTTTTTTGCCTATTTCAGGGTTTTGCAGAAAAGGAATATCAAACGGAGTCCAAACGGAATGAAACCTTCGCGACAGATATTTTTGGAGGAAATCACGCTCGAGAGTCTTCGGGGCCAAGTCAGGGGACGTGGGACCAGCCCTCGAGGGTGGGTGGCGCGTCCCCCTTCCCAGGGCGCGCCCCCTGCCTCGAGGCTGGCCCACACGGCCCCCGGTGCCCCCTTCTTCCTATATATACCTACGTACCCCAGAAACTCCATACGCAGAGAGAAAACCCTAATTCTACCGCCGTAGCTGTTGTTCCCGTGGAGATCCCATCTTGGAGCCTGTTCCGGGAGGGGGATCCATCACGGAGGCCTTCATGATCATTATCATCGCCCTCACCATGAGTTGTGAGTAGTTTACCACATACCTTTGGGTCCATAGCTCGTATCTAGATGGCTTCTTCTCTCTCTTTGGATCTCAATACAAAGTTCTCCTCGGTCGTCGAGGAGATCTATTCGATGTAATCTCTTTTTGCGGTGTGGTTGTCGAGATCCGATGAATTGTGAGTTTATGATCAAGGTTATCTATGAAAGATATTTGGTTCTTCTCTGAACTTTTTATGTATGCTCATTATATTCTTGCAAGTCTCTTCGAATTATTGGTTTGGTTTGGCCTACTAGATCTATAGTTCTTGCAATGTGAGAAGTGCTTGGCTTTGGGTTCAATCTTGCGGTGTCCTTTCCCAGTGACAGGAGGGGCAGCAAGGCACGTATTGTATTGTTGCTATCGAGGATAAAAAGATGGGGTTTTCGTCATATTGCTTGAGTTTATCCCTCTACATCATGTCATCTTGCTTAAGGCGTTACTTTGTTCTTATGAACTCAATACACTAGATGCATGCTGGATACCGGTCGATGTGTGGAGTAATAGTAGTAGATGCAGAATCGTTTCGGTCTACTTGTCTCAGACGTGATGCCTATATATAATGATCATGCCTAGATAGTCTCATAATTATTCACTTTTCTATCAATTGCTCGACAGTAATTTTTTTACCCGCCGTAGAATATCGCTATCATGAGAGAAGCCACCGGAGAAAACTATGGCCCCCGGGTTTATCTTTATCATATTACTTTCCCGTCAACTAGCCTATTTCTACCACCGTTGTTTATTTACTTTCTTTATTTCTGTTTCTATACCAAAAAAACCCAAAATATAATTATCATCTCTATTAGATCTCACTATCGTAAGTGACCGTAAAGGGATTGACAACCCCTTGTCACGTTGGCTGCGAAGTTCTTATTTGTTTGTGCAGGTGCGAGGGACTGGTGCATTGTCTTCTACTAGATTGATACCTTGGTTCTAAAAAACTGAGGGAAATACTTACGCTACTGTGCTGCATCTCCCTTTCCTCTTCGAGGTAATACAACGCAAGCTCAAGACGTAGCAAGAAGAATTTCTTGCGCCATTGCTGGGGAAGCTTACGCAAAAGTCATATACCAAGTACCTATCACAAACCCTTATCCTTCGCATTACATTTATTTGCCTCTCGTTTTCCTCTCCCCCACTTCACCTTTGCCATTTTATTCGCCCTTCTTCCGCCGTGTGTTTTTCGTTCGCTTGCTTCTTGTTCGCTTGTGTGTGTTGGATTGCTTGCTTGTCACTATGGCACAGAACAATACCAAATTGTGCGACATTTCCAATACCAGCAACAATGATTTTATTAGCACTCTGATTGCTCTATTACCGATGTTGAATCTTGTGAGATCAATGTTGCTTTGTTAAATCTTGTTATGAAAGATCTATTCTCCGGCCTTCCTAGTGAAGATGTCGCTACCCATCTACACAACTTTGTTGATTTGTGTGATATGCAAAAGAAAAGGGATATAGATAACGATATTGTTAAATTGAAGTTATTTCCGTTTTCACTTAGAGATCGTGCTAAAACTTGGTTCTCCTCTTTGCTTAGAAATAGTATTGATTCGTGGAATAAGTGCAAAGATGCTTTTATCTCTAAGTATTTCCCTCCTGCTAAGATCATCTCTCTTAGAAACGATATTATGAATCTTAAGCAACTAGATCATGAGCATGTTGCACAAGCTTGGGAGAGAATGAAATTAATGATATGCAATTTCCCTACACATGGTTTGAATCTATGGATGATTATTCAGAACTTTTATGCTGGCTTGAATTTTGCTTCTAGAAATCTTTAGATTTGGCTGCCAGAGGCACTTTCATGGAAACTACCTTAGGAGAAGCTACCAAACTCCTAGATAATATTATGGTTAATTATTCTCAATGGCACACCGAAAGATCTACTAGTAAAAAAGTGCATGCTATCGAAGAAATTAGTGTTTTGAGTGGAAAGATGGATGAACTTATGAAATTGTTTGCTGCTAAGAGTGCTTCTTCTGATCCTAATGATATGCCTTTGTCCACTTTGATTGAGAATAACAATGAATCTTTGGATGTGAATTTTGTTGGTAGGAATAATTTTGGTAACAATGATTATAGAGGTAATTTTAATCCTAGGCCTTTTCCTAGTAATTCATCTAATAATTTTGGTAATTCCTACAACAACTCTTATGGAAAGATGCCTTCTGAATTTGAAACTAGGTTAAGGAGTTTATGATCTCGCAAAAGAATTTCAATGCTATGCTTGAAGAGAAATTGCTTAAAGTTGATGAATTGGCTAGAAGTGTGGATAGAATTACTCTTGATGTTCATTCTTTGAAACTTAGATCTATCCCACCTAATCATGATATCAATGAGTCTCTCAAAGCCATGAGAATTTCCATTGATGAATGCAAAGAAAGAACCGCTAGAATGCATGCTAAAAAGAAGATTATATTAAATCGTGTTCTTCTAGTTATCGTGAAAATAAAGATGAAGATCTGAAAGTTATTGATGTGTCTCCTATTAGATCCTAGTTTTCTAGTATTAATCTTGATGAGAATAGGATTGGAGATGATTCTGCTTTAAGGTGTCCCAATGATTCGGAGTTTTCAGATCTTGATGCTAAAATTGCTAAAAGTGGGATTGAAAAGATTAAAACTTTGCATAGTTATGAACCCACTACTTTGGATTTCAAGGGTTTCAATTATGATAATTGCTCTTTGATTGATTGTATTTCCTTGTTGCAATCCGTGCTAAATTCTCCGCATGCTTATAGTCGAAGTAAAGCTTTCACTAAACATATAGTTGATGCTTTGATGCAATCTTATGAAGAAAAACTTGAGTTGGAAGTCTCTATACCTAGAAAGCTTTACGATGAATAGGAACCTACTATCAAAATAAAAATAAAAGATCATGAATGCTATGCTTTGTGTGATTTGGGTGCTAGTGTCTCCACTATCCCAAAAACTTTGTGTGATTTGCTAGGGTCCCATGAGCTTGACGATTGTTCTTTAAATTTGCACCTTGCGGATTCCACCATTAAGAAATATATGAGAAGAATTAATGATGTTCTTATTGTTGCCAATAGGAATTATGTGCCCGTAGATTTCATTGTTCTTGATATAGATTATAATCCTTCATGTCCTAATATTCTTGGTAGACCTTTCCTTAGAACGATTGGTGCTATTATTGATATGAAGGAAGGAAATATTATATTCCAATTTACATTAAGGAAAGGCATGGAACACTTTCCTAGAAAGAAAATCAAATTACCATATGAATCTATCATGAGAGCCACTTATGGATTGCCTTCCAAGGATGGTAATACCTAGATCTATCTTGTATCGTGCCTAGCTTGGGGCGTAAAACGATAGCGCTTGTTGGGAGGCAACCCAATTTTATGTTTTTTGCTTTTATTGCTGTTAGGGAATAAATATTGCATCTAGCCTCTGATTAGATGTGTTTTCATGTTTTTTTTGTGCTTGTGCAAAGTAGAACCTTTGGTAAGACTTGTGTGAAGTTTATATGATCTTGCTGTGAAAAACAGAATCGTTAGCGCTCGCTAAAGTAGACTTCAGATTTTGCTGCTGCTTGGTAGACGAATTGCGCAAATTTACCAATTTAGTGTGAATTTGTTGGAGTTCCAGAAGTAGGCGAACCCAGCAGATTACTACAGACTGTTCTGTTTTTGACACATTCTGTTTTTTGTGTGTTGTTTGCTTATTCCGATGCATCTATGAGTACTATTAGAGGATATGAACCATAGAGAACTTGGAGTACAGTAGGTTTAACACCTATATAAACAAATAATAAATTCCTTGCTATACCTTTGAGTGGTGGTTTTGCTTTCTCTTACTAACGGAGCTCACGAGAATTTTTGTCTAAGTTTTGTGTTGTGAAGTTTTCAAGTTTTGAGTATTGCTTTGATGGACTATGGAACAAGGAGTAGCAAAGGCCTAAGCCTGGGGATGCCCATGGCACCCCAAGTAAATTCAATATAATCAAAATCCTAAGCTTGGGGATGCCACGGGAAGGCATCCCATCTTTCGTCTTCATCCATCGGTAACTATACTTGGAGCTATATTTTTATTCGCAACATGTTATGTGTTTTGCTTGGAGCGTCTTGTATAATTTGAGTCTTTTCTTGTTAGTTTGTCACAATCATCCTTGCTGGACACACCTATTTGAGAGAGTTAAATATGGCCTAGAAACTATTAGAACACTCTATGTTCTTCACTTATATCTTTTGAGTTGAATAGTTTTTGCTCTAGCGTTTCACTTATATCTTTTAGAGCATGGTGGTGGTAATATTTTTCAGAAATTGTTGAACTTAATGCTTCACTTAGATCTATTTGAGAGTCCATTAAAACAGCATGGTAAAGTTTTTAGGCTAAAGAAACTAGTCTTCACATGATAGACATCCAATGTCAATGTAGTAAAAAAATTCACACCAAGTGCATTGAATAGAAAGAGATGTTGGATGATTGACAATCGTTTTGAGACATGAGGATAGTGATATTAGAGTCATGCTAGTGGAGTTATTATGAAATTGAGAAATATTTGTGTTAAGGTTAGTGATTTCCGTAGCATGCACATATGGTGAACCGTTATCTGACTAAGTTAAAGCATGAGGTATTTGTAGAGTGTCAACCTTTGTGTGGAGGTCGGGGGCGCGTGATGGTTAACTCCTACCAACCTCCCCCCTAGGAGCATGCGTTGATTGCTTTGTTTTGATGACTCATAGATTTTTGCAATAAGTATATGAGTTCTTATGACTAATGTTGAGTCCATGGATTATACGCACTCCCACCCTTCCACCATTGCTAGCCTCTCTTGTACCGCGCAACTTTCGCCGGTGCCATAAACCCACTATATATCCTTCCTCAAAACAGCCACCATATTGTTCCTCAAAAAGCCACCATACCTACCTATCATGGCATTTCCATAGCCATTCCGAGATATATTGACATGCAACTTTCCACCGTTCCGTTTATATGACACGCATCATATTGTCATATTGCCATGCATGATCATGTAGTTGACATCGTATCTGTGGCAAGGCCACCATGCATAATCTTTTCATACATGTCACTCTTGTTTCATTGCACATACAGGTACACCGCCGGAGGCATTCACATAGAGTCATACTTTGTTGTTGTAGTATCGAGTTGTAATATTGTGTTGTAATGAAAGTGTGATGATCATCATTTTTAGAGCATTGTCCCATGGGAGGAAAGGCTGAATCTATAAAGCCCCTCCGCAAAAAAAAAGAAAAAAAAAGAAAAAAAAAGAAAAAAAGGGAAAAGAAAAAGGGACAATTGCTACTATCTTTTTCCACACTTGTGCTTCAGAGTAGCACCATGTTCTTCATTGTAGAGAGTCTCATGTTTAGTCACTTTCATATACTAGTGGGAATTTTCATTATAGAACTTGGCTTGTATATTCCAACGATGGGCTTCCTTAAATGCCCTAGGTCTTCGTGATCAAGCAAGTCGGACGCACACCCACTAGTTTCTTTTGTTGAGCTTTCATTAATATTTAGCTCTAGTGCATCCGTTGCATGGCAATCCCTACTCACTCACATTGATATCTATTGATGGGCATCTCCATAGCCCGTTGATACGCCTAGTCGATGTGAGACTATCTCCCTCTTCTGTCTTCTCCACAACCACCTCTATTCCACCCATAATGCTATATCCATGGCTCACGCTCATGTATTGCGTGAAAGTTGAAAGGTTTGAAAAGATAGAGCATGAAAACAAATGCTTGGCTGAAATCGGGGTTGTGCATGATATGAATAGTGTGATAATAAGGGAGCATAGCCAACACTATATGATTTTGTAGGGATAACTTTCTTTAGCCATAGTATTTTGAGAAAACATGATTGCTTTGTTAGTATTGCTTGAAGTATTGTTATTTCTTATGTCATGTAACATCCCAATTTTTCAATTTGGAATGTTATACATTAGATCATCATGCATATCATATTTTCTTGCTTTTGGTGGATCCAAGTAAATTCTACGCAACTCAAGGACCCTCGGAGAGAGTTGGGGATTTCAATATTTTCATATTTGAGGTTTCTTAAATTTTGAAAGTAGGATCATTTGATTTTATTTATTTTATCTTCAAGTATTTCTATTATGAAAATATGAGAGAGGGAGTAAAATGACTCTCCCAAAAATAAAGAAATACTGAGGACTTAATAAAAAAATCAAATAAGTTTTCTTTGGAGTTTTATTTGAATTAGGAAAAATTGCTTGTTTTCAAAAATGCATTTTAGTGCCAAAAAAATGTTCATCTTGTTCTAAATATTCGATTTAGGCGGTGAAAATTTGTTTTGGCAATTTTAGATTTTTATTTTATTTTCTAGGATTTCTTTTTCGAAGCGTCGGTGTTAAAAGAAAAAAAAAGAGTAGGCGACCCGAACCCGACTGGGCCGAAGCCCAGCCCAGCCAGGCCCAAGCCGCCCGCACCGCCTTCCCCGCACAGCCGCCGTGCCCGTTTCGGACACCACCACCGCCGTCGCCGCCGTGCACCCCCTTTGCCGCACCCCGCCCCGCCGCGAGCCAGCCACCGCCACCGCAGCGCAACCACCGCCGCCGCCGCAAAGCCGCCGCCGCCGTGGCTTCCCGTCACCGCCGCCGCTTGCCGCAGCCGCAGCAATCACCGCCGCCGCCGCCGCTGAACACCGCCGCCGCCGACGCCTCCCGCCGGCCGAACGACGAGGTAGTCGTCCGCCGCCGGTTTTCGATGGAGAAACCGCCCGGTTTTTTTAGAACTCTGGTTCGTTTTTTTAGATAGATCATTTTTTTTCCCGGTTTAGTTAATTAGTGAACGTTCACCCGTTCGTTCGTTTTAACGAACGATTTCATCGTTTAGTCTCAACTGACGAATGTCCGTTCGTTAAGCTGTTTTTAGTTTTCTTTTTCGTAGCTATTTTCAGATCGCGATTTCTGATCCGATCTTCGTTCTAGTTTATCTTTTTGCTCGTTTATCGGAATCAGGCGATTCAAGCGCCTGGAGTTTCGTCTCGAAACCCTCTTTCCGTTTAACCTAGTCACCCAAATGTTTGTCTCTGTTAAATTTGGACTTAGGTCCAGATTGGTACGGTAGTTATTTCTCTTTTGTCGTTGGACTTTCGTTGTTTCGATTGGTTTGTTTCTTTTGCAAACCGGAGTTCTTAAGTTCAACTTTCTGGTTAGATTTCTTATTTGAGTTTTACCCGTGCATTAGTTAAGTACTTATTGTGTGCTTGTTTGTTTACGATAGAGTACCCGGAGTGCGCCGCTTGCTACTTTGAATCTGTAGGTTTTGCGGATCATCAGCAAGGCAAGTAACACTTTGATCATACTTTCCAATTACCCAGTTTTCATTGCATTAGTCAAACCCTCACACATTGCATGAGTAGGATCTAATAACATGTGGGATTGGGAAGTAGATTAAGGTAGTACCTATTACCTGCATTATTTTCAAACCCTTGGGAGTTACTTCTACGTTTGCTGTTAGGTCATGCTATGCTCGTAGACGTGGATTGGGTGAGTGTATCCATGACAGATGTGAGATTGTTAATTAATGGTTCAACTTAAGGTGGCAACTTAAATACACATCTGGGTGGATTGAGGCACCTGGGTATTCCAGCGATTGCATGTTTTCTTTTTGGACCGCCACCCAGGCTCAAAGGGATCATGAGATTATTCATACTAGAAACTTCTGTGTGCAGCCACAAGCTATTATGGGCTCTAGCATAGTTGACTAAGTTGTGCGAACTCTTACAGTGGTGGACTAGCAGATGTAGGGGATGTAGGTTGGTACGGTCCACCAGTTCGTAAGGTGTTAGTGCTTATGAAAGACTGTGTCTCGGTCATCCGTTTATCAAACATCATGTAGTGCGAGAATCCCAACGGAGGAGATCGAGTCTTGTGGGGAAAAGTGCACAAACCTCTGCAGAGTGTACAAACTGATCATGATTAGCCGTGTCCCCGGTTATGGACGTCTTGAGTATCTAGTACTTGGATTATCATGTGAATCTCATCATGTTACTTTAATTAATATTGTTGGGTTTTTAATGAAGATGATTAATTGGGATTGAGAGGATGTCTATCTTCTCAATGATGTTTCAACTACCATGATAGTTAATTAAAAACTATTCCTTCACTGTAGGGAAAATTGGGTTTACGCAAAAATTGTAACCATAGAGCTTTCCACGAGCCATATTGCATATAGTATAGCTTTACTTTTGTTACTCTCTATGTGTTACTTTGCCAGCATATTCCATGTGCTGACCCGTTTTCGGGCTGCAACGTTCATGTTGCAAACTTTTCAGACGACGAGTAAGGTGCCTATTAGGTCGTGGTTCTATACTCAGTGATGCCGTTGGAGTTGATGGACTCACTTATCTTCCAAGCCTTCCGTTGTTATCGTGTTAGATGGCCTTAAGCCATTTTTATTGCAATAAGTTCATCGTTGGAACTATCGATGTAATAAGTGTGTGATTGCTACTCTGTTATAAATCCTTCAAGTACTGTGCGTGTGAGCGTGTCAGCATTACTGATCTAGGGATGACACTGATGTACAGAGATCGGACTGTTTGAGGTCTGGTCGCTACATGTCAATATAGACTTTTTTCTAGAATCTTTCAGATCTAAACATTCATGCCACAATTAAAAGAATTACATTGAAAAACTATATTGGTTAGCATTCCACATCAAAAATTCTTTCTTTATCATTTACCTACTCGAGGACGAGCATGAATTAAGTTTGGGGATGCTTGATACGTCTCCAACGTATCTATAATTTTTGATTGTTCCATGCTATTATTTATGAAGTCTAGGATGTTTAATGGGCTTTACCATTCACTTTTATATCAATTTTGGGACTAACCTACTAACCAAAAGGCCTAGTCAAGATTGTTGTTTTTTTGCCTATTTTAGGGTTTTGCAGAAATGGAATATCAAACGGAGTCCAAACAGAATGAAACCTTCGCGAGAGATATTTTTGGAGGAAATCACGCTCGGGAGTCTTCGGGGCCTAGTCAGGGGACGTGGGACCATCCCTCGAGGGTGGGGGCGTGCCCCCCTGCCTTGAAGCTGGCCCACACGGCCCTCGGTGCCCCCTTCTTCCTATATATACCTACGTACCCCAGAAACTCCATACGCAAAGAGAAAACCCTAATCCCACCACCGTAGCTGCTGTTCCCGTGGAGATCCCATCTTGGAGCCTGTTCCGGGAGGGGGATCCATCACGGAGGCCTTCATCATCATCATCATCGCCCTCACCATGAGTTGTGAGTAGTTTACCACATACCTTCGGGTCCATAGCTAGTATCTAGATGGCTTCTTCTCTCTCTCCGGATCTCAATACAAAGTTCTCCTCGGTCTTCGAGGAGATTTATTTGATGTAATCTCTTTTTGCTGTGTGTTTGTCGAGATCCGATGAATTGTGAGTTTATGATCAAGGTTATCTATGGAAGATATTTGGTTCTTCTCTGAACTTTTTATGTATGCTCATAATATTCTTGCAAGTCTCTTTGAATTATTGGTTTGGTTTGGCCTACTAGATCTATATTTCTTGCAATGGGAGAAGTGCTTGGCTTTGGGTTCAATCTTGCGGTGTCCTTTCCCAGTGACAGTAGGGGCAGCAAGGAACGTATTGTATTGTTGCCATCGAGAATAAAAAGACGGGGTTGTCATCATATTGCTTGAGTTTATCCCTCTACATCATGTCATCTTGCTTAAGGTGTTACTCTGTTCTTATGAACTCAATACACTAGATGCATGCTGGATAGCGGTCGATGTGTGGAGTAGTAGTAGCAGATGCAGAATCGTTTCGGTCTACTTGTCTCGGACGTGATGCCTATATACAATGATCATGCCTAGATAGTCTCATAATTATTCGCTTTTCTATCAATTGCTCGACAGTAATTTGTTTACCCGCCGTAGAATATCGCTATCATGAGAGAAGCCACTAGAGAAAACTATGGCCCCCGGGTTTATCTTTATCATATTACTTTCCCGACAACTAGCCTATTTCTGCCGCCGTTGTTTATTTGCTTTCTTTATTTTCTGTTTCTATACCAAAAAAATACCCAAAATATAATTATCATCTCTATCAGATCTCACTATCGTAAGTGACCGCAAAGGGATTGACAACCACTTATCGTGTTGGTTGCGAAGTTCTTATTTGTTTGTGCAGGTGCGAGGGACTGGCGCGTAGTCTCCTACTGGATTGATACCTTGGTTCTCAAAAACTGTTGGAAATACTTACGCTACTGTGCTACATCTCCCTTTCCTCTCCGAGGGAATACAACGCAAGCTCAAGAGGTAGCATCCGGATAAATAGATAAACAAGGAAAAGAACATGATCTTGACAAAGCGAGATTATGGGACGAAGAGAGCAACATCACAATGCCTCCGGAATGAAAGAATAGATGCTAGATCGTTGGAAAGAAAAGAACGGATAAGAAAATGACAACTTCTCCCACGAATGAGTATGAAAATCATCCTTACGAAGAAGGGTTGAACGGAGTTGTTGGAAAAATCAACAACAAAAAGAATAAGCTTGTTGTGGCTTATGGAAAACATCTCAAAACTTGAGGTGAAATTCTGCCACTAACGGAAACAATTTATTTGATTGGGAGCACAAAATAGATTAAAAATTAATATCACCGAGAGGATAAATGAAGAAATTGGGTCATTTATAAGCATCATAATAGCAACAATCCTTAGGGAAAGCTTTTAGGTGAAATACAACCCAAGATAACTCCAACGAATAAATTGAAGGATTGGAAAGATCTCCTGAACAAAGAAAATGATGGGTTTAAATATCTCATTCCTGACAACTTGTGAATCATGAAACAAGAAGGGAAATTGTCAAAAATGACATACCACCATCTCAAACGATAAGGTAGAAATAATTGCACTTCGGAATGCAAGAAGAAGAATACTTGAGCTCATTGATCAAGAATCTTGATGAAGACTTTGAGGATGAACTAAATCATGATGAACCACCAAGAAGAACTCTGGTAACAAAAGGATGAAAAGTGAAGGATGAAAAGAATAAGATTGAAGCCTTGCAATGATTGAGATAGAGCTTCGTGACAAGATAATTGAGAGAGTTTGGAACTCCTGAAAGAAAAGATGAACAACCAATAATTTGATATCATGAACGAAATCCAGACGAAGGAATTAAACACTTGGAAGGAATAAGAATAAGAATTATGTTATGAGTATCCACCACCAATTTAAATTGATGACAACCAATGGATTTGGCATACTACTTATTCTCGTTGCAAAGAATTAAAGAGAGATCTCGCACAAACTTGGGAAAGTATTCAACGAAGCACCGGTAGGATTATGAAAAGAACAAATGAATTAATACGATAACAAGGAAGAAAATTCTTGAACGAACCACCGTAAGAATATGAAGACGAACGAAGAGGTATCAATTAAGAATAGTTGGAGGACGAAGTTGAAAACTGAGAATGAAGAAATCTTCTAAAATGATGGCCTTCGGAGGATCACAATGGAAAGAATTCATGAAATGCTTCGGATGGGTATAAAAAGAATTCTCACAATCGAAAACACTTATGAGGATGGTATGAAGCTAGAACCACGAATCTTCAAGAGAACGGGCCAAGATTTAAGATAAACTCTTCTCCGGTCTTCACAATTTTTAGAATGACGATGAGATACACCTTGAAGAATTTTTGATATACTCCGAAAGAATGAAATATAAAGGTTGAAGCAACAATGAATGAAAGCAATCTTGGAGGATACGTTTGACCGATGAGAGATCCAATATTATGTCAAACTTGAAAAGAATTTGAGAATAACTCCGGAAAATTAGAAGAGTTAGGTAAAATCCTGGGAAAAGACCTGTGGGTTAGGGCCCACTCAAAACAAACACCGTCGAACAAGATTGCTTAAGAGATATTGCACCAGTTGAATTAAATGGCTTGAATGGGATAACAGCCTCAAGATAGCTAGAATTGGTTAAGAATGGAAACGCGGATCTTCTGAGATATCTTTAGCACTCCAGAGAAGAATTAGAGGGAGTTGAATAATAAGAGAGACTTTGGATAAGAAATTCCAATATTGGAAAACATGTGAAACAAGAGGGATATATATGATCAATACGGAAGCTTGCATTTAGTCCACCGGAGAAGAATATTAGAATTAAGAATGATGAACTTGAAACTCTTGAGCATCTTCACGATAAATCACCGGATAAGAACACTGAAGGAAATGAATGAAGAAACATCACATGAATAAAATGGATACTTGATTAAGAATTCTAGCTCCATAAGAAAAGGGTGGGAGGGTGGGGAAAACAAAGACAACTTGGGATGAATGAAACAGACACCATTGAGAAAAAGCCCTGAATTGGTCTTGCACATATTAAAAGGATCGGGTTAACTTGAAGAGAAGCGCACCGGTTGAAAAATATTTAACATAACAATCTCGATGATCAAGAAGGACTAGCACTCTCGTAGAAATATGAGAACACCGCTTAGGAAAGGTATGTAATCAACACTTGACATCGAAGCAACTCGAATACCAGAATCAAAACAAAAAACAAGGGTAGATATGTTGCAACATAATCTTCACAATATCATTCGAACATAGAATTGAACGAATGAATCCCATAAGCTTAATGGTACATCAACTTGTCGAGAAGCCACTTGGGAAAACAAAATGATAAAATAAAACAACAAGGTACAGATGGAACAAATACATAATAGAGGTTTTGTCCCACATGTTCGTGCTGAATGCCCCATGGCACGTGTTACAAAGGGTCTTGCAATCCCCAGATCAGCATAGCCAAGGATCCTTTAAGATGCAACTCCCAATTGGAACAACGCCCATGAAACCTCTTCACTAGATGTTGAACCCCAAACCTCATATCATGCACTCGTTGGAAGATTACCTACGACCTACTTGAAAACCCACCTATTAATTCCCGAAGCTTTCCAGTTATGCAATCTGGTGTTGGGGATACAGGGGAAGCACCGCACACTCAACTCTAAACCTACATCCAGCTGTATCCATCCGTCAACACATAACTAGGCACCTTCGGAAACTGTTTACCTCGGACCTTCGAAACGCATCCGCTATACTAGTTGTGGCAATACTCCCGAACTATCCCACCACTACTGGGTGACGTCGGGGTTATCTCACCACTAACCGCATAGAAGAGTTTTCGATGTCGGCTGTCTTAAGTATTCTAGAACCGCTACGATACATTTGTGATGACAACACCTCGGAGCTCAACTCCCGGGATACTGCCACAGCCCCTAAATGACAGGAGGCATCGAGAACAATGTTCTCGTCACAAAGATATCGGAACAATCCAAACAATACTCGCGTGATCCTAAAAAAAATTGGTGAAATTTTGAGAGTAGTGAAGATAAAACAATGTCAGGAGTCCTCACTAGAGCGACGAAGGGGATGAGGAGTAAAAAGAAATCCTACTATCCGATATATATAAGGACTCAAAACATTTTGTGTGTGTGCCTAGACTCAACCGTCAGCGGTTCGATCAATCAGGAGGCTCCTAGGTCGGAGAAGCCTCTGAATACCAACATGTAATGCCGAGTATGCGACTATGTCTCCTACGTGTCGAGGCACGACTTAAAGACATAAGTGCATACTAGAATAATCTCAAGTATGGTATCTTTGCACATCTCATGTAAATGTTCAGGGCTGAAATTGAAAAGATAGTTGGCTTACACTCGCCACGTCACACAATGAATACAATGGCATACATCATCCAAAGAACACAGGGTCCGACTACGGACGAAAGCCAAACGAGAAAGATACCGTAAACACAAGGCCAGATCGCAACTAGTAGGAACCACTACTAATCGTCGGAAGACATCACATATATATGACCACACTCTTCATTGAACTCCCAGTGAAGTTCTTGTCCATCTCCTGCGTCGTACTCTGTTGTACCTGCATCTGGTGTGTGTTGAATCTGTGAGCCACAAGGACTCAGCAATCCCATTCCCGGGTATCAAAACTAACAAAGCCTTTAGGGGAGGAAGGGTAATAAAGTGTTTGCAGCAAGCACTAAGAAACTAGCTTACGAGTTCAGAGCGAGATGAGAGTATGTGCCAACGGTCGCCAAAATTTATCAAGAAGTGATCCTAGCTACTCACGATCAGACATAACCCCACCGTGTTCACTTCCCGAAGCCCTTCGGAAAGAGACCATCACGGTTACTCACGCAGGTAGTGTATTCATAAGAATATGGTGTCAAGATATCTACAACCGGATATTAACAAATTCCCATCTGCCACATAACCTCGGGCACGGCTTTCGAAAGTTCAAAACCCTGCAAGGGTGTCCCAACTTAGCCCATCACAAGCTCACGATATGCGGAGTCGCAACTCCAAAGTGGGAAGACCCGAGTATTCTCGGAATCCCGTGCTCAAGATATTTCGACAAAGGTAAACCTAAGGTGGCAAGTTTTAGTTGTTAGGCAAATGGTAAAACCAAAGTTGGGCCTTGCTGGAAAAGCTTTAAGCAGTGCGAATTATCAAGGGGGGCCCATAAACCCCAACCGTGTTAGGAACGCAAAATCAAGGAACATAACACTGGTTTATCGGTGTCGGGGAAACTGATCCACCCACGAACACCTATGGGGACTGAGCCCCTTTCGGTACGGCAGGGGGCGGAGATCGCGTGAAGAGCAGATCGAGGTGAGGCACACGAGCAGTTTACCCAGGTTCGGGCCGCACGGATGCGTAAAACCCTACTCCTGCTTTGTGGTTGTATTGAGTTCTTGCTCGGGAGCGCAGGGAGCTACAGTACACTCCAGCAGCTAGCAAGACCGAGCGTGAGAGTGTTCGAAATGGTCTGGAACCTCCCCTACGTTGCGCATGGGCCTCCTTTTATATGCTCAAGGGGTCACCGACAGGTGGCAACGCAGATGAGGGTAAAAATGGAAAGGTGGCGTAGTTGGTACACCTACTTGTAAAGTGTTCCGTACCTAACCCTGACGGCAGGGGACAAGGGCATTAAATGCCCATCGACGTCGCCCAAACAGTGCAGAAAAGGGGCCGTCAGGGGCGCCACCGTTCGCCACGATGGCAACCTTGTCAGCGCTGCTTGCCACCGCGTACCCCTGGCTGCACAGCCTCATGCCAGGTACGCCTGGAAGGGTCCCAGAGCAACACGCTAGCGGATGTGCTGGAGCGTAGGTACAGAGTGACAGCTTGCCGCGGCAAGCACCTTGTCGCGGTCGCTGTCTTGTCGTGTCCGGGAGCTTGTCGCTCATCGGGCCTTGCCGGGACTCGTGGCACGTCGCGGCAAGTTCCCTGAGATGCTTTGGATGGTCTTCCCGGCAAGCTCCTCTTGCCGGGGCCTTGTCTCCTTGGCTTGAATACTTTGTTCTTGAATGGCTCCAAGGGAACCACGGAGGACCTTGGCGATCACCCGGCAAGCCTTGCCGCGGGACGCTGTGACTGCCCGTGCACAAGTTCGGGATACTAAGGGTACCCTGTTGGAAATATGCCCTAGAGGCAATAATAAAAGAGTTATTATTATATTTCCTTGTTCATGATAATCGTTTATTATCCATGCTATAACTGTATTGATTGGAAACTCAGATACACGTGTGGATGAATAGACAGACTTTGTGTCCCTAGTGTGCCTCTACAGGACTAGCTCGTTGATCAAAGATGACCGAGGTTTCCAGGTCATAAGACATGAGTTGTCATTTGATAACGGGATCACATCATTAGGAGAATGATGTGATGGACGAGACCCAAACGTTAACATAGCTTTTGATCGTGTCAGTTATCGCTATAGTTTTCTGCATGTCAAGTATAAGTTCCTATGACCATGAGATCATGTAACTCACTGACACCGTAGGAGTGCTTTGTGTGTGCCAAACGTCGCAACGTAACTGGGTGACTATAAAGGTACTCTACAGGTATCTCCGAGGGTGTCTGTTGAGTTGACATGGATCGAGACTGGGATTTGTCACTCCGTGTGACGGAGAGGTATCTCCGGGCTCACTCGGTAATACGTCATCTCAATGAGCTCAAAGTGACTAAGTAGTTGGTCACGGGATTATGTATTACGGTAACGAGTAAAGAGACTTGCCGGTAACGAGATTGAACTAGGTATAGAGATACCGACGATCGAATCTCGGGCAAGTAACATACCGACGAGACAAAGGGAACTGTATACGGGATTGCCTGAATCCTTGACATCGTGGTTCATCCGATGAGATCATCGAGAAACATGTAGGAGCCAATATGGGTATCCAGATCCCGCTATTGGTTATTGACCTGGGAGGGTCTCGGTCATGTCTACATGGTTTCCGAACCCGCAGGGTCTACACACTTAACGTTCGGTGACGCTAGGGTTGTTAGTGAGAAGAGTGCATGGTTACCGAAGGTTGTTCGGAGTCCCGGATGAGATCCCGGACATGACGAGGGTCTCCGGAATGGTCCGGAGACGAAGATTGATATATAGGATGAAAGGTTTCGGAGTACCGGAAGTGTTCCGGGGAGCATCGGGAAATCGGCGGAGTACCGGGAAGGTTTTCGGGGGGTCCGGAAGGTGTTCTGGGCCTATTGGGCCACAAGGGGGGACACCACAGCCCTCAGGGGGCTGTGCGCCCCCCCTGGGCCCTCTCCCCATGCGGCTAAGGGGGTGGGACCCCCTAGGGCTGGCCGCACCCTTTGGGCTTGGGGGCCAAGGCACCTAGGGGGGAAACCCTAGGGCCTGGGCGCCTCCCCCTGCCCTGGCCGCCGCCCCTTCCCCTTGCCCTGGCCGCCGGCCCCTAGGGGGAAACCCTAGGGCGCCCTAGCCTCTCCACCCCCCCTATATATAGTGGGGCAAAGGGAGGGCAGCCAACACAGTTTGTGCCTCGGTGCTGCCCTCCCTCTCCCGTCATATCTTCTCCTCCCGCAGTGCTTAGGCGAAGCCCTGCTGGAGTTCTTCTCCACCATCACCACCACGCCGTCGTGCTGCCGGTTCTCCATCAACCTCTCCTCCACCCCTTGCTGGATCAAGAAGGAGGAGACGTCCCCGAGCCGTACGTGTGAAGAACGCGGAGGCACCGTTGCTTCGGTGCTAGGTCTTCGGCGATCTGAATCGCGACGAGTACGACTCCATCATCCGCGTTCATAACGCTTCCGCTTAGCGATCTACAAGGGTACGTAGATCACACTCCCCTCTCGTAGTTGCTTCTACTAGATTGATCTTGGTGAACGGTAGGAAAAAATTTTGTTTCCCATGCAACGTTCCCCAACAGTGGCATCATGAGCTAGGATCTTACGTAGATGCTTTCTCGAGTAGAACACAAAGAAGTTTGTGGCGTTGATGTTTAAATTGCTGCCCTCCTTAGTCTTTCTTGATTCAGCGGTATTATAGGATGAAGCGGCCCGGACCAACTTTACATGTCCACGTACATGAGACCGGTTCCATCGACAGACATGTGACTTTTGTTGCATAAGATGGCTGGCGGGTGTCTGTCTCTCCTATCTTAGTTGAATCGGAATAGAACAAGGCGGTCCTTGTAGAAGGTTAAATAGCAACTTGAATATCACCGTTGTGGTTTTGCGTAGGTAAGAAGCGTTCTTGCTAGATACCCATAGCAGCCACGTAAAACATGCAACAACAAATTAGAGGACGTCTAACTTGTTTTTGCAGGGTATGTATGTGATATGATATGGTCAATGACATGATGAAATATATTTTGATGTATGAGATGATCATGTTGTAATAGTTAACATCGACTTGCATGTCGATGCATACGGCAACCGGCAGGAGCCATAGGGTTGTCTTTATTTTTTGTATGACCTGCGTGTCAATCATTAAAGCGCTTTGTAATGCTTTACTTTATCGCTAAACGGTAGCAATAGTAGTAAGAGCATGGTGGGGCGCCGACAACCCCGATGGCAACACGATGATGGAGATCATGATGATGGAGATCATGGTGTGGCGCCGGTGACGATGGAGATCATGCCGGTGCTTTGGAGATGGAGATCAAAAGCACGAGTTGATGGCCATATCATGTCACTTATGATTTGCATGTGATGTTAATCCTTTTATGCATCTTATTTTGCTTAGGACGACGGTAGCATTATAAGGTGATCCTTCACTAAAATTTCAAGATAAAATTGTGTTCCCCCCGAGTGTGCGCCGTTGCGAAGGTTCGTCGTTTCGAAGCACCACGTGATGATCGGGTGTGATAGACTCTACGTTCGCATACAACGGGTGCAAGCCAGTTTTGCACGTGCAGAACACTCGGGTTAGACTTGACGAGCCTAGCATGTACAGACATGGCCTCGGAACACGGAGGACCGAAAGGTCGAGCATGAGTCATATAGTAGATATGATCAACATGTTGATGTTTACCATTGACACCACCTCATCTCACGTGATGATCGGACTTGGGTTGGTGAATTTGGATCATGTCATGCTCGAATGACCGAAGGGATGTCAATTTGAGTGGGAGTTATAATTAATTTGATTAGGTAATAACTCACTTATCATGAACAATAGTCTAAAATGTCTTTGCGAATTTATGTTGTAGATGGCTCGCGCAGGAGTTCCCCTGAATTTTAATGCGTTCCTAGAGAAAGCTAAACTGAAAGATGATGGGAGCAACTTTGTGGACTGGCTCCGCAATCTGAGGATCATCCTCACAGCTGCCCAAAAGGTTTATGTCCTAAATGCACCGCTAGGTCAACCCCCCGCTCCTGGAGCCTCTGCGGACGATATGAACGTCTGGCAGACGCGTTCGGATGACTATTCGATAGTACAATGTGCCATGTTGTACGGCTTGGAAGGAGGACTCCAAAGGCGTTTTGAACGTCATGGTGCATATGAGATGTACACGGAGTTGAAATTCATCTTTGAGAAGAATGCTAAGATCGAGAGGTATGAGACCACCGATAAATTCTTCGCTTGCAAGATGGAGGAAAATTCGTCTGTCAGTGAGCACTTACTGAAGATGTCTGGGTACTATACCCGCATAGCTGATCTGGGACTTGTGTTCCCGGATGAGGCTATCATTGACAGAATTCTCCAGTCACTCCCTCCAAGCTACAAGAGCTTCAGCAGTACAACATGCAAGGGATGAATAAAACCATCGCCGAGCTGTTTTCGATGCTGAAAGTCGCTGAGGCAGACATCCAGAAGGAGTATCAAGTGTTGATGGTCAATAAGACCACCAGTTTCAAGAAGAATGGCAAGGGCAAGAAGGGTAACTCTAAGAAGGGTGGCAAAGCAGTTGCTAATCCAGTGAAGAAACCCAAGGCTGGGCCCAAGCCAGAGACTGAGTGTTTCTATTGCAAGGGGAATGGCCACTGGAAGCGGAACTGCCCCAAGTATCTGGCGGACAAGAAGGGGGCCAACAACAACAAAGGTATATATGATATACATGTTATTGATGTGTACCTTACCAACTCTCGTTGTAGTGCCTGGGTATTTGATACCGGTTCGGTTGCTCACATTTGCAACTCTAAACAGGAACTGCGGAATAAACGGAGGCTGGCGAAGGACGAAGTGACGATGCGCGTGGGAAATGGTTCCAAGGTTGATGTGATCGCCGTCGGCACGCTCGCTCTTCGATTACCATCGGGATTAGTTATGATCCTGAATAATTGTTATTTAGTGCCTGCGTTAAGCATGAACATTATATCTGGATCTTGTTTATTGCGAGACGGTTACTCATTTAAGTCAGAGAATAATGGTTGTTCTATTTATATGAGTAATATCTTTTATGGTCATGCACCCGAAGTTAGGGGTTTATTCTTATTGAATCTCGATAGTGATGATACACATGTTCATAACATTGATGCCAAAAGATGTAGAGTAGATAATGATAATACCACTTTCTTGTGGCACTGCCGTCTCGGTCATATCGGCGTGAAACGCATGAGGAAGCTCCAGGCTGATGGACTTTTGGAGTCTCTTGATTTTGAATCACTTGACACGTGCGAGCCGTGCCTCATGGGCAAGATGACAAGGACCCCGTTTTCAGGGACAATGGAACGGGCAAGTGACTTATTGGAAATCATACATACTGATGTGTGCGGTCCGATGAGTGTAACGGCGCGCGGTGGATATCGTTATTTTCTCACCTTCACTGACGACTTAAGTAGATATGGGTATATTTACTTGATGAAGCATAAGTCTGAAACTTTTGAAAAGTTCAAGCATTTTCAGAGTGAAGTTGAAAATCATCGTAACAAGAAGATCAAGTTCCTACGATCTGATCGAGGGGGAGAATATCTGAGTTATGAGTTTGGTGATCACTTAAGAAAATGTGGAATTGTTTCACAGTTGACGCCACCTGGAACACCACAGCGTAATGGTGTGTCCGAACGTCGTAATCGAACCCTATTAGATATGGTACGTTCTATGATGTCTCTTGCCGATTTGCCACTATCGTTTTGGGGATATGCGTTAGAGACAGCTGCATTCACTTTAAATAGGGCTCCATCTAAGTCCGTTGAGACAACACCGTATGAACTATGGTTTAGTAAGAAACCGAAGTTGTCTTTTCTCAAGGTTTGGGGTTGCGATGCTTATGTCAAAAGGCTTCAGCCAGAAAAGCTCGAACCCAAAGCGGACAAATGTGTCTTCATAGGATACCCAAAAGAAACAGTTGGGTACACCTTCTATCTCAGATCCGAAGGCAAAGTGTTTGTCGCTAAGAACGGGTCCTTTCTCGAGAAAGAGTTTCTCTCGAAAGAATTGAGTGGGAGGAAGGTAGAACTTGATGAGGTTATTGAACCTCTGCTTCAACCAGAAAGTAGCGCAGCACAGAAAGATGTTTTTGTGGAGCCTGCAGAGGTTGAAGAAGAAGCCAATGATGATGATCAAGAAGCTTCCGATCAAGTTACTACCGAACCTCGTAGGTCGACAAGGGTACGCACTGCACCTGAGTGGTATGGTAACCCTGTCTTGGAGGTCATGTTGTTAGACAACGGTGAACCTACGAGCTATGGAGAAGCGATGGTGGGCCCAGATTCCGACAAATGGTTAGAGGCCATGAAATCCGAGATGGGATCCATGTATGAAAACAAAGTATGGACTTTGGAAGTATTGCCTGAAGGGCGGAAGGCCATTCAGAATAAATGGATTTTTAAGAGGAAGACGGACGCTGACGGTAATGTCACCGTGTATAAAGCTCGACTTGTGGCAAAGGGTTTTTCACAAGTTCAAGGGATTGACTACGATGAGACTTTCTCACCCGTAGCGATGCTTAAATCCGTCCGAATCATGTTAGCAATAGCTGCATTTTTCGATTATGAAATTTGGCAGATGGATGTCAAAACAGCGTTCCTTAACGGTTTTCTTAAGGAAGAGTTGTATATGATGCAACCAGAAGGTTTTGTCGATCCAGAGAATGCTGACAAAGTATGCAAGCTCCAGCGTTCCATTTATGGGCTGGTGCAAGCATCTCGGAGATGGAATCTTCGCTTTGATGAGGTGATCAAAGCATTTGGGTTTATACAAGTTTACAATGAAGCTTGTATTTACAAGAAAGTGAGTGGGAGCTCTATAGCGTTTCTAATATTATATGTGGATGACATATTGCTGATTGGAAACAATATAGAATTTTTGGATAGCGTGAAGGGGTATTTGAACAAGAGTTTTTCGATGAAAGATCTCGGTGAAGCTGCTTTCATATTGGGCATCAAGATCTATAGAGATAGATCAAGACGCTTGATAGGACTTTCACAAAGCACGTACCTTGATAAAGTTTTGAAGAAGTTCAAAATGGATCAATCCAAGAAGGGGTTCTTGCCGGTATTACAAGGTACAAAGTTGAGTAAGACTCAATGCCCAGTGACTGCGGATGATAGAGAAAAGATGAGTGTCGTCCCCTATGCTTCAGCCATAGGCTCTATCATGTATGCAATGCTGTGCACAAGACCAGATGTCAGCCTTGCCATCAGTATGGCCGGAAGGTTTCAAAGTAATCCTGGTATGGATCACTGGACAGCGGTCAAGAATATCCTAAAGTACCTGAAAAGGACTAAGGATATGTTTCTCGTTTATGGAGGTGATCAAGAGCTCGTCGTAAAGGGTTACATCGATGCAAGCTTTGACACTGATCCGGATGACTCCAAGTCTCAAACCGGATACGTATATATTCTCAACGGGGGAGCAGTAAGCTGGTGCAGTTCCAAGCAGAGCGTGGTAGCTGATTCTACATGTGAAGCGGAGTATATAGCTGCCTCGGAGGCGGCTAAGGAAGGTGTCTGGATGAAGGAGTTCATGACAGATCTTGGAGTTGTGCCTAGTGCACTGAACCCAATGACTCTGTTCTGTGACAACACTGGTGCCATTGCTCTAGCCAAGGAACCAAGGTTTCACAAGAGGACCAGACACATAAAGCGACGCTTCAATTCCATCCGCGATTCGGTCAAGGAGGAGGACATAAACATTTGCAAAGTACACACGGATTTGAATGTTGCAGATCCATTGACTAAGCCTCTTCCACGGGCTAAGCACGATCAACACCAAGACTCTATGGGTGTTAGATTCATTACCTTGTAATGCTAGATTATTGACTCTAGTGCAAGTGGGAGACTGTTGGAAATATGCCCTAGAGGCAATAATAAAAGAGTTATTATTATATTTCCTTGTTCATGATAATCGTTTATTATCCATGCTATAACTGTATTGATTGGAAACTCAGATACACGTGTGGATGAATAGACAGACTTTGTGTCCCTAGTGTGCCTCTACAGGACTAGCTCGTTGATCAAAGATGACCGAGGTTTCCAGGTCATAAGACATGAGTTGTCATTTGATAACGGGATCACATCATTAGGAGAATGATGTGATGGACGAGACCCAAACGTTAACATAGCTTTTGATCGTGTCAGTTATCGCTATAGTTTTCTGCATGTCAAGTATAAGTTCCTATGACCATGAGATCATGTAACTCACTGACACCGTAGGAGTGCTTTGTGTGTGCCAAACGTCGCAACGTAACTGGGTGACTATAAAGGTACTCTACAGGTATCTCCGAGGGTGTCTGTTGAGTTGACATGGATCGAGACTGGGATTTGTCACTCCGTGTGACGGAGAGGTATCTCCGGGCCCACTCGGTAATACGTCATCTCAATGAGCTCAAAGTGACTAAGTAGTTGGTCACGGGATTATGTATTACGGTAACGAGTAAAGAGACTTGCCGGTAACGAGATTGAACTAGGTATAGAGATATCGACGATCGAATC
Organism: Secale cereale; assembly: GCA_902687465.1. Classification (NCBI taxonomy): domain Eukaryota; kingdom Viridiplantae; phylum Streptophyta; class Magnoliopsida; order Poales; family Poaceae; genus Secale; species Secale cereale. The sequence goes on along the minus strand of LR738711.1, from coordinate 212,664,555 downwards.
TCGGGCAAGTAACATACCGACGAGACAAAGGGAACTGTATACGGGATTGCCTGAATCCTTGACATCGTGGTTCATCCGATGAGATCATCGAGAAACATGTAGGAGCCAATATGGGTATCCAGATCCCGCTATTGGTTATTGACCTGGGAGTGTCTCGGTCATGTCTACATGGTTTCCGAACCCGCAGGGTCTACACACTTAACGTTCGGTGACGCTAGGGTTGTTAGTGAGAAGAGTGCATGGTTACCGAAGGTTGTTCGGAGTCCCGGATGAGATCCCGGACATGACGAGGGTCTCCGGAATGGTCCGGAGACGAAGATTGATATATAGGATGAAAGGTTTCGGAGTACCGGAAGTGTTCCGGGGAGCATCGGGAAATCGGCGGAGTACCGGGAAGGTTTTCGGGGGGTCCGGAAGGTGTTCTGGGCCTATTGGGCCACAAGGGGGGACACCACAGCCCTCAGGGGGCTGTGCGCCCCCCCTGGGCCCTCTCCCCATGCGGCTAAGGGGGTGGGACCCCCTAGGCTGGCCGCACCCCTTGGGACTTGGGGGGCAAGGCACCTAGGGGGGAAACCCTAGGGCCTGGGCGCCTCCCCCTGCCCTGGCCGCCGCCCCCCTCCCCTTGCCCTGGCCGCCGGCCCCTAGGGGGAAACCCTAGGGCGCCCTAGCCTCTCCACCCCCCCTATATATAGTGGGGCAAAGGGAGGGCAGCCAACACAGTTCGTGCCTCGGTGCTGCCCTCCCTCTCCCGTCATATCTTCTTCTCCCGCGGTGCTTAGGCGAAGCCCTGCTGGAGTTCTTCTCCACCATCACCACCACGCCGTCGTGCTGCCGGTTCTCCATCAACCTCTCCTCCACCCCTTGCTGGATCAAGAAGGAGGAGACGTCCCCGAGCCGTACGTGTGAAGAACGCGGAGGCACCGTTGCTTCGGTGCTAGGTCTTCGGCGATCTGAATCGCGACGAGTACGACTCCATCATCCGCGTTCATAACGCTTCCGCTTAGCGATCTACAAGGGTACGTAGATCACACTCCTTCCTCGTAGTTGCATCTACTAGATTGATCTTGGTGAACGGTAGGAAAAATTTTTGTTTCCCATGCAACGTTCCCCAACATACCCCTACTTTAGTACACCGACAGGAGCCCCCGGGCCTGGGCCATACACGGTGCCAAGCGCTATTGGGCCAGGCCCAAAACAGTGCACGGGCACGCGCGGCCTGGGTCACGCCGTATCTTACTCCGTATCCACCGCGCCCTCCCCTAACGGCACGCGTCGATCGCGGCGTCGTGGGAGAGATCGTGGGTGGCTTCTTTAATCGAAAATGCGGAACGTCCGCCCCCTCCCTCCTTATAAGCAGGGGAAACAGGGGCAGTTCGTCCATTCGCCCGTTGCTACTCCTCGAAAACCTCCGCCACTCCCCTTCTTCCCAAAGCTTGAAAGAGAGCAGCGCTCCGCC
>LR738711.1:212576009-212663033 GCA_902687465.1 Secale cereale | reverse complement strand
CGCCACTAGCACCACCAGCGCCGTCGACCTCCCTCACCGTTTCCGCCATGGCTCCGAAAGGCGAGAAGGGGAAGGCTGAAGTCGGCCGAGGCGCTGCGGCTCGCGGCGCTGCGAAAGGAGCGGGCTGTCTTCCCCCCCAAGCTTGCCGCGAGGAAGCTGAGGGAGAACTACTACCTCTTCTGGTCGGGGGAGACGCGGGCGCATCCGCGCACCAAGGTATTCCCGGCCATTGCTTGTAAGATGGTTCCGAACGGATATGCGTTCTTCGCCTTGTTCTTCTACTGCGGGCTCTGCCCGCCTTTCTCTGAATTCTTCTGCGACATCATGAACACCTACGGGTTCCACCTCCTTGACTTCACCCCCAACGCCGTTCTGACCATGGTAGTTTTCGCACATCTCTGCAAAAACTTTGTCGGAGTCTTCCCAAATGTAGCCCTTTTCCGCCACTTCTTTATGCCCCGAGTTGAGAGAGGAGAGCCTTTATCCGGTGGAGTCTCTTGGATCTCGATGGCCCACAAGAAGAAGGCTTATCTGGAGGGAGAGCTCCGTAGCAAATGGGAGGAATGGAGAGCCAATTGGTGTTCGATTGTCGAGGAGAACTCGCAGCAATTTACCGCCCGGCGCCAAGCTCCAGTAGTGCGCGACAACGATTGGAGCGATCTGGCCCCGGAAGACGGTAGACTGAAGATTGCCACTGCCCGGATCCGACGCCTCAGGCTTGCCGGGCTCACTGTAGGCGCAGTTGGCGCTGATTTCCTTCGCCGCCGCATCGCCCCCTTGCAGGAGAGGAAGAGGCTCGCCTGTGAGTTTGAGAACGCGGCGGACATCATGAGGCTGCGCCCGGGCCTCAACTACAACTTCACTGTCCTGGAGCTCAACGCGATGCTCCAAGAGCTGTTCAAGTATGACCTTGATCATCCCGAAGTGTTCAGGTTGCCGAGGGGGGTCGTCCCGCTATGCAACAACTCCGCGCTCAGCCGCATCCGCGCAATGATGCCGCTGTGCGACTCTCATGGGATTGACCCAACTTGGCAAGAGCCTGCCGACAACGCCATGCAGGAGTTCTTCGACAACTTAGAAGAAGTGTCGATCCGCTTCGACGAGAAGAGGGGCCTCACCAGCGACACCACCGACAAGGAGATGGCATACAACGCCACTAGGCTGGAGGTGGCGGCGGCAGCCGCGGCCACGGGCGAGTTCGGATTCACCGTGGAGGAGGCGGAGGCAGCGGAGGCGGCAAGCCTTGCCGAGCGAGAGGAGTATCTCGGCGCGGGGGAGCCTGCCGGGAAAGACGCTGAGTCGAGCGAGCCCGCCGAGCAGGGTGTCGGGCCGAGCGAGCCCACCGAGCAGGGCGACGAGTCGAGCAAGCCTGCCGAGGATACGAGTGGCTCGCTGGAGATCGACTCCTCTTCCTCCTCATCTTCAGGCAGCTCGCCGCCAGCAGAGCCTCCAGCTCCACCAAGAAGGCGTCTCCGCAAGGCCGGGGACGTAACGGAGTGGTAGACGGGTCAACAGCCGCCGTGCCACGTGACACGCTCCACCGCGGCAAGCAAGGTTGCTGCGGGAGCACCTCGCGCATCTGCTGCAAGTGGAGCGGGGTCTTCTCGGACCGCCGCTTCTGCTCCTGCCGCTCCTCATGCCTCGGCGGCAGCCGGAGCGGGGTCGTCTCAGACCACCGCTACTGCTCCCGCCAAGCGGCCAAGGGAGCCTATTCCTCCGCCTCCTCGCCCCGGGACACGTGAGCCAGACTTCGACTTCTCCGCGCTCAGCTCCGACGAGGAAGAAGAAGAGTAAGATTCTTGTTGTTCTTGCATTGCTTCAATTCTTGCTGTTTTGTCTTGTATCTCTTTTGCCTTACTCTGAACTTGTTCCTTTTTAGAACTCTGGCCCAGAGGGCGGCAAAGAGAGCCAAGGTCCCGGTGATTGTCATCGAGGACGAGCCCGCCGTGACAGCAGGGGGTGCGCCTGTGACAAACTTGCCGGACCCGGCAACTGATCTTCAGAGCAGCCCCCAGCGCAGCCCCCAGCGTAAGTGCACGGTTCACTTTCCGCTGTTATGCGCGCGTGGGTGTTCTATCTTTGCTGATATCTTAATTATTGGTTTGTGTAGGAGCAGAGCAACCAGACCAGGGGCGTCCGGAGACTGCCCCCGACGTGCCATCTGCATCGACTACGCCGCCAAGGGAAAGTTCCCCGGCAAGGGTCTCTCCGGCAAGGGAGAGTTCTCCACGAAGGGCGAGTTCTCCGGCGAGGGACAGCACCAGCGGCCCTCCGCCGGCGGAGACCACGACTACGCCGCCAAGGGAGAGTTCCCCGGCAAGGGACACTGTTGAGGAGCCGGCTCGCGCAGGTAATCTTCTTGCTTCAAAAACTCCCCTTGGGATTTTCTTCTTTTGGTTCTTCTTCTTTTTGTTTCGCCGCCAGTTTTTCTTTGCCGGGGCAGCATCCTCACTGTCAGATCCTCCTACTCCTGTATCCTCTCCAGAGAGTTTCCTCCCCTCCTCAGCACGTGCGCACTTGTCGGCCAGGGCATACAGCTCACTGACGTCCCTGATCTTGCACATCGCCATCTCCTCCCGCATCCTGCGGTTACGCACGTTCTGATGGAACGCGCTGATAACCGCGGCAGGGTGGACGTCTGGGATGTTGTGCTGTTCACAGCTGAATCTCTGGATATACTTACGCAGGGGCTCTCCTTCCTTCTGGGCGAGCAAGTGAAGGTCACTCTCTTGGCCATGGGGTTTGTGGCCGCCTGTAAAGGCGCCGACAAACTGATGGCACAGGTCTGCCCAAGAAGAAATGGAGTTGTCCGGCAAGTGCATGAGCCAGGATCTGACGTTGGGTTTGAGTACCAGCGGGAAGTAGTTGGCAAGGATCTTGTCGTCCCGCCCCCCAGCAGCTTGCACCGCGATGGTGTAGATGCTGAGGAACTCCGACGGATGCGTCTTGCCATCGTACTTCTCTGGTACATCTGGCTTGAAATTCTTCATGCTGGGCCACTGGACTTGCCGCAGCTCACGAGTGAACGCAGGACAACCTACCGCGTACGGCAAGTCGCCTGGTCCCCCTGGCGCATGCATGTCGACAGGGGGCCCAGCGCGCTGATCTGATTGATGCCGCGCTTCTCTTCATCGCTCGATGCGAGTGCGAGCGTCTTCTTGCTGTCGATCTTGAAGAACTTGGCGCTGATCGCGACGAGCTCGTGGATCTGACGACGCGGTGGAGTCGCTGTCGACGTTGATCCGGTGAGTCGGCGATCTTGGCCTTTTAGGCGGAGAGTGCATGGTGGTCGCACCCCCACCGGTCTTGTCGCCATCGGGCCGCGCCTGGCTGACTTGTCGCGGCTGCGATGTGCTCGGCTGCCGCGGAGTGTCGCCGTTGGCGAAGGCGATGAGACTCTGAATGGTGGCTCTCCAGTCGTCTGCCTTGTCTGCCGCTGGAGGGAAGTCTAGGAGCAGTTGAGCTCGTGCCAAAGCTTCTGCTGGAGTGGTGGGTTGCGGTGGCGAATGGTGCGAGGAGCGGGATATGCTCAGACTTCTAACTACGTTAGAAGGAGCAGTATCCCGTCCAGGCAACCGTGCCTTACTCGTGCCGGCATGTTGGCTTGCATGCTGGTCTTGAGCATCCCGAGATCCACCAGCTCGATCTGGGTCCAGCAAACGTATGGTACCGTGGGTACCATGACGCTGCCGGTCCCGCGCCTCCTGAGATGGGCGCGGTGCATGTACCGACGCCGAGGTCTTGGAGTGCGCCCGGCCGTTGTGGGAGTCAGCCACGCCACCGATGGGCAGCGCAGCCTTGTCCTTGGACCCGGCAGCACCGTGAGCTCCCTCGTCGGCGCCTGTTCTTCCGCCGGCGTCTACCCCACCAGCCGTTGGCTCCGGTGGTGGTGGGTTTGACACGGACGGACCAGCTGCCTCCGAAGCCTTCTTCTTCGGCGGCATGTTAATGAAGTTGATGAAGATGTAGCTCGTGTGAACGCCGGATCAGGTTCACACAACCTCGACGCACCCCTACCTGGCGTGCCAAAGATGTCGGGGAAACTGATCCACCCACGAACACCTATGGGGACGAAGCCCCTTTCGGTACGGCAGGGGGCGGAGATCGCGCGAAGAGAAGATCGAGGCGAGGCACACGAGCAGTTTACCCAGGTTCGGGCCGCACGGATGCGTAAAACCCTACTCCTGCTTTGTGGTTGTATTGAGTTCTTGCTCGGGAGCGCAGGGAGCTACAGTACACTCCAGCAGCTAGCAAGACCGAGCGTGAGAGTGTTCGAAATGGTCCGGAATCTCCCCTACGTTGCGCATGGGCCTCCTTTTATATGCTCAAGGGGTCACCGACAGGTGGCAACGCAGATGAGGGTAAACATGGAAAGGTGGCGTAGTTGGTACACCTACTTGTACAGTGTTCCATACCTAACCCTGACGGCAGGGGACAAGGGCATTAAATGCCCATCGACGTCGCCCAAATAGTGCAGAAAAGGGGCTGTCAGGGGCACCACCGTTCGCCACGATGGCAACCTTGTCAGCGCTGCTTGCCACCGCGTACCCCTGGCTGCACAGCCTCACGCCATGTACGCCTGGAAGGGTCCCAGAGCGACACGTTAGCGGATGTGCTGGAGCGTAGGTACAGAGTGGCAGCTTGCCGCGGCAAGCACCTTGCCGCGGTCACTGTCTTGTCGCGTCCGGGAGCTTGTCGCTCACTGGGCCTTGCCGGGACGCGTGGCACGTCACGGCAAGTTCCCTGAGATGCTTTGGTTGGTCTTCCCGGCAAGCTCCTCTTGCCGGGGCCTTGTCTCCTTGGCTTGAATACTTTGTTCATGAATGGCTCCAAGGGAACCACAGAGGACCTTGGCGATCACCCGACAAGCCTTGCCGCGGGACGCTGCGACTGCCCGTGCACAAGTTCGGGATACTAAGGGTACCCCTACTTTAGTACACCGACAATCGGGTCCTAAGGTGGCATGAGTGGAACAAAACACGGAGCAAAAGGCCAAGCCTTCCACCCAATGCCAAGTATATAGGCGTGTTAATATATTTAAGAGATATTGTGATATTCCAACAACAAGTTCCAACATGGAGCAATCTTCATCTTCACCTGCATCTAACAATGCTATAAGAGGGGCTGAGCAAGCGGGTAACATAGCCAAACAACGGTTTGCAGGGAAGGTGTCAAAGGTTAGAGGTTTCATGGCAACAATAGGAGGCTGACAAACAGGAATAGGCATCGAGGCATATCTAAAGAGCGAGACAACTAGCATAGGCAAAGATAGAGGTGATATCGGGGAATGGTCATCTTGCCTGGGATTCCGCAAGGAAGAAGAACGAGTCCAAGAAGTAGTTGAACAAAACCCCACAACTCTAGAGCGAAACTGAAGCGAACGATAGAAGCCAATCAGAAAGAAGCAAACAACATGGTAAACACACATATCATAAACATGGCATGATGAGCAAACAAATATGATGCATGTCCGGTTTAAATATGCATGGCATGGCAAGGTGCACAAGCAATACTACAAGTTAAGTGGAGCTCAATATGCAACGAGTTGCATACTGACAAAACACCACATTTTATTTATTTAGTTGACTTTCATTTATTTATAAGACAAGATTAAATGTTTTCATTAAACATGGCAAGAGGTGAAGCATGAGAAAAACTACACTATCTAGTCATTTTAAATGAGGCCGGAAATAACAACTACAAATCCTGGAAAAATCCCCATGTCATTAACAAATATTAAAGAAAACAACAATTTTAGTCATTAAAGTTTGTTATCATGATGCGGATGACAAATGCAAGTTTTATGCAATTTTAGTTAAAAGTTGACAATTAACAAGATATGAAGCATTTGGTCACCACGATGGAAGGAAAGGGGTGTCATGGCGGCGAGAATGGAAACGGTGCCACGGCAACATTCCGATGATCCGACAACTCATTGAGATGCCGGCGCAAAAGAAGTGACGCGATCGTGTCATGCAAAGAGATAGGTGGGGTGATCCCAGTAACCGGGTGTCCCACGTGTCGGTGGCATGGAAACGGGGAACGTGCACAAAACAAACGAGCATGAACCAGGCAAGTGGTTCATCTCCTACAACATGCATTCGTTCCACGGGCATCGTCTCAGTGTTATACCTTTGAAGCATGGGTCTCGGGGTGGATCGAATTCGATGGGAACTAGTCGTTCACGAGTCGGTCGTAGTGGAAGTAGTTGTACACGGCGATGTTAGTGGAAGAAGTCGTTCGCCGGGCATCGTGGGAAGTTGTAGTTCACATTTCGGAGTCGTACACGTTCCGTAGTGGGAGGTAGCCGTTCCGTTCGTAGTCGTACACGGGGCGTCGGGGTCGTCGTTGACGTAGAGGTACACATTGTCTTGACGAAACCACGCGACGGTAGTTGTTCACGTATCAGACACGAACTTGGTGCATCCAACATCTTCGGGAGTAGAGGTACTTGTGAAACTTCAGCATGGAGGTGCACTGGGTCACGGGTACTTGCGGTCTTGGCCTGGATGGCCTGTGGCTGCTCGCCGGCGAGGCGAGGGCGAGGGTTACGAGGTGGTCGCTGCGGCTCCCTGTCGGGCCGACGACCGCGCGTGTAGCTCTGTGGATGGGGACGCGACAAGCCCCGGCAAGGTGGTCGTGCCAGCAAGCGGCGGCACCGTCAGCAGCTAGGGGAGGCCCGCGAACAACGCGGACAGGGGCGCCAAGGGGGGTCGGGCGCGGCCGTGGTGAGGTGGAGGAGGGCCGGTGGCTGCGGAGGAGCAACGAGGCGGTGGCCGCGTCGGAGACCCTCCGACGGCGAGGAAGCGCGGCGGCGGCGGGGCGGAGCCGGTGGCGGGGACGAGGATCCGGCGGCGGTCAGATGCTGCGAGGGCCCAGGGCCATCCTCGGGGCGTGACGGCGACAGGAGGAAGGAGGCGGGGAGAGGCTGGAGCGAGAGGTTGGAGATGCGAGAGCGGGGTCGAGGTACATGGGGCCTGCCTGCGTGCGGCGCTGGAGGCGAACAAAGGGGAAGGGGAGGAGAGATCGAGAGGTTGGAGATGCGAGGGAAGAGTGGGTGCGGCGCAGGAGGAGAATGAAGGGGAGAGCTGGGGAACATGAGGTCGATGGGAGAGGCCGATCGAGCGGCTAGGGTTCGGTGTGGCTAGGCCTCGAAGCCCAGCTGGGCCTAGGTGGTTGTGGGCTGCAGGTAGTGAAAAGAGAGAGGAGGAGAGAAAGGAGAGTTAGGCCGGCCTGGCTAGCTTGGAAAGAAAAGAAAGAAAATTATATTTCTTTCCTTTTACAAAAAAAGGGAAGTTGATATATTTATTTGGCAAGGCAAAATAAGGCCAAATAAATACAAGTTGAGGTGGAAAACTGGCATGGAGCTACTTTGACATATTTCAAAGTGCCACAACTCGAATTGAAGTCAAACTAGAAGTGAAAATAGGCACGGGGAATATTTGCAAGTGTGTTTGGGTTAATTCCAAACAAATGGAATATTTATTTATAATAGCTCCATAAATATTAGGTGGATATGTTATAAAGAGAAGTCACTCTTCCCTCGATTTAAATAGATCAAAAGATCTATGCAATTTATTTAGTTGAGTTGCAAAAATTAAAAGACTTGATGGCATGATGACATGATGCAATGCAAAATAAAAAGACGCAAGCAAAAAGAAACATACGGTGAAACCCGTAACAGCTGGAAGTCTTCTGGAGCATCGGTCTTGGGGCGTCATAGCAGCCTCACACCGCAGTCGAACCAGTGAACCCTCGTACTCCTCTCCGCGCGGGCTTCCACTGTTGTGTCTTCCCCGGCTCTGCATCGTCCCCTTTCTAGGCCTCGCCATCGTCCACCGCCCTGGTGCTCTCGGCGCGGCGTGGTCAATGTGGTCAAGGAACGACTTCCATCGGAAGAGTACTGTACTTGGAGAGGCTAACAACTGGGTCCACGACAGCCGCAAGGAAGTGCCTCCTTATTACGCGGAAAACAATTATTCCTCCACCTAACAGCAGGGACCCATTGGACGGGCCACCGTATTTGGCAAAAAAACATTCCCCCCTGACTACTGGGACCCACCGGACGGGCCACCGTATTTCGCGAAAAAAACGTTCCCCCCGCTGTCAGCTCGGACCCACCAGAAGTGCCTCCTTATTACGCAAAAAAATGAATACTCCCCCTGCTAGTTGGGACCCACCCTGGTGGGTGGCTGACTTGTGGGCCTACTAAGTTGACGGGGATGGAGTGCTTTGTCATCTTAGTCAATATGAACGATTCTAGCTCCAGTGACCGTACGATGTCCATCCAACGGCCGTACTGCTTCTTCAACCTCTGGTCTTGTTGCTCCAGCCGCCCAAAGCAGCGCCGGTCGTGTCGCATGCTCCTACCTCCGGTGGCCGCCTGTGTTGCCGCGGAGCCTCACCACCCCCTACTATTCCCACCGCTGGCCAGGCTCTACGACTACGACAGCCTCACAACGTAGCCGAACCTGTGATCCCTCGTACTCCTCTCCGCGCGGGCTTCCACTGCCGCGTCTTCCCCGGCTCCGTGTCGTCCCCTTCCTATGCCTCGCCATCGTCCTCCGCCCTGGTGCTCTTAGCGCGGCATGGTCAACGTGGTCAAGGAACGACTTCCATCAGAAGAGTACTGTACGAGGAGAGGCTGACAGTTGGGTCCACGGCCGCAGCAAGGAAGTCCCTTCTTATTACGCGCAAAATAATTATTCCTCCACCTGACAGCGGGGACCCACCGGACGGGCCACCGTATTTCGCGAAAAAACGTTTCCCTCTGATTGCGGGGACCCACCAGCTACATCTTCGCACGCAAGGAAGTGCGTCCGGGCAAAAAAAAAACGATCCGCCCCCTTGACTGCTGGGACCCACCAGCTACATCTTCGCACGCAAGGAAGTGCCTGACAGTCGGGACCCACCTGGTCGAAGCGTATGTAGCGTTCTCATTCATGTCGGGAACGTGTATGTACATACTGGTCGATGTAGAGGCTTGCACGTGTCGTAGTAGAGGCACGCACGTAGCATATACACGTATGTACAGCGGGCAGTGTGCAAGAAAGAAAATACGACCATGTACGTACATACGAGCAGGGTCTCGAATGCCTACTCGCGCATACGTACGGCCAGGGCTCGTGTACATGGCTGGGTCAGAACGGAGAAACTGCGTCTTCGTCGTGTTCATGGGGAGGCAACGGAATGCATCGTGTTCATCGGGAGGCAATGAAACGCGTGGGAGCCAACCGGCTTGGACGGAACAACCGATGGAAACGAGGCCTGGCGTACTGCAGAACGGAGGAAACGGCCTTGTGTTCGACCGGCCACGATCGAAACGGGATCATGTTCATTGGGAGGGGTCTGGTGTCACACCCTGCATTTTGTAACATGTTATTTGCATCAATGAAGCATGAAAATTTGGACCAACAATTTTTTTTGGCATCATTTGGCTTTTCTTTGGAGTTGAGTTTTTTCTTCTTGTGCTTTTTCATGTGCTAATTAAAGTCAACTATTACCTCTTGTAGAATTCATCTCCATACCCAAAACTTCTGCCCAATGATCATGCCAAGTGTTATATAACAGTATAGAATTTTCTTACAAAATTAATTTGGCCAAAATGTATTTTATAAATTTAGTTTTCCAAAAACCCCTGAATTGAGATTTGCACTTCAAGTGCTTGATTTTGGGTGAGAAAATTATTTCAAAAAGTATATTTGAGACCTAGTAGTCATAGGACTCCCAGAAACAACAAAAGTATAATTTTAAAAGTTATTTTCCTATTTTATTTAAAAGCTTTTTCTTAAGGCCAGAAATGGTCTTTAATAGGGAAAAATTATTTAACTATTTCAAAAATATTTGCCAAAATTCAGGGAGACTCATAGGACATATATTGTCCATATATAAGAGTTTCAACACTTGGTCATGTTCAAAATAATGGGCTAATCCCTCTAAAACCCTTTCTGGATATTTCAAGCTTTTGAAATATTTACAAAGGAAATATTCTCCAAAAAAATTCCAGGGAAATTCTATCATGTCATATATGACATACTTGATGATCTTGCCAAGTCCCATGCCTTGGGAAGCAAGAAAACATCCTCAAAACCCTCCATAACCATTTTGTCCATATTTGAAGTTTGAGCAACTTTACATTGCCAAACTTGTTCAAATGCTCTCAAACTTGGCGCACATGCTAGAAATGCCTAATAAGGCATCTAGACCAAATGGCATAAGATTTGGAGTAGAGCAACTTGGTCAGAATACCCCAAAACCCTTTCTGTTCAAATGCAAATTTGAACAACTTTACATTACCAACTTTTTACCTGGAGCTTCAAACTTTGTGGGCATGATCAATACCCCAAATGATGAAACTACACCAAGTGGTGCATCAAGGGGAGATGATTAGCTTGACTCAAACAAGATGAAGCCATTTCTGTTGATTTTTAGGGTTCACAAAAGTTACATTGGCTAGCTTCTTCAAATGAGCCCAAATTTGGTGAAGCACCCTATTTTCACATGTCCGTCAATCCTGTTAAGTGTCATGGCAAGTGGAGATCATTTGCTTGACCAAACACTGATCAAACACCTTCTACAGAATTACTGAAACCCTCTTCTTGATCACTTTTACCTTTTACCTTGGCCTCAACTTTCTACCACATGTTCATCTGGTAACTAGCTACCTCCAGTAACTTCCCCAAGTCCCCAGCTCCATGATTGAGGGGTAAAAACCCTAGTTCACCCTGCTGGACATCCATTTTCTACCAAGTCACCAGCCTCTCTTCTCTCTCACAGCATCTCCTGAGCATCCAAAGCTTCAACCGTAGTGCTTGCATCACCCTGGACCCCCCAGACACGGTGGACGCGTCCAGAGGGCCAATGGCATGCCATGGCAATGCGATTAGGGCGCTCCAGAGCGCGCTACAGTGCGCCCACGCACTGTAGCTTCGGCCAATCGTCTGCCCCCGACAGCCTCGGGCTCCCCCCTCGCGCCTCTCAACGCGCCTGGACGTCCGCAGCCTCCACCGGCGCTGTCCCCCTCCTCCTGCGCCCTCAAGTGGCCGTCGCCACACGCGCACCGGCCGCCCGCGACGCCCACTCCTCGGGCTCGCACGCGCGCACGGACTGGAAGCCTCCCCGCTCCTCCTCTCTCCTCAAATGGACGTAGGGCTCGTCCAGCAACGCCGTAGACTCGCTCCCGTCGCCTCCCGTGCGCTGTAGCGTCGAGCAGGAGCTCGTCGGCGCACAGGTCCACGAGACCCCGCCGTTCCCCTATAAATAGGAGGACCCCCCCCTGAGCCCTCCTCTCAGCACCAGCAGCCTCACCACATCCTCTTCTGTCCCCCAGCACCACTAGTTCATCCCCGAAGAGCTTCAGTGCTCGGGATCGACCGGAGCTCCGCCTCGTCGGGCCGCCGGCGATCTCGCAGTACAGGCCTCCTCCACCCTTCCTTTTGCCCGATTTGGAACCACCACACACCACTGATACTTTCCCCTCGCTTTTCCCTCTCTGTAGCAGTCAGAATCGGCCGGAGCGACGACCTCCCGAAGCTCCTCCGCCGTCCCACCTCGCCGCCGACGAACCCGACCTCCCCGGCGTGCCGCACCACCCCCACTACCTCCGCAACTCGACGCTGAGACCGTCCCTACCCTCCGTTCCCGTCGCCGTGGCCGGAATCAACGCCGGTGAGCTCGCCATCACCGTGGCCGTGAGGTTGAAGATGACAGGCGGGCCCCGCCTGTCATCCTCACCCTATCTCCCTCCCCTCACAGCCGCTGACCGCCGGGCCCCGCCCGTCAGGTTTGAAAACCTGACGTGCGCGCGCTGGCACCCGTGCGGCTGGGCTGGATGCCATGGGCCGTGCACTGTGGCCCCTCTGGCCCAGTAGCACAGGGCCATTTCTTTTTATTCTTTTTGTAAATATTTCAAACATTTTTACAGAAATGAATATTGGTCCAAATGAAATGATTCCAACTCCTAAAATCTTGTAATATTCCAACCTATTTAATGGTGTCACTTTCACTCACATCCATGAAACTTTTCTGTTATGTTCATATTTAAATTCAAATTTGAGCATTTAAACTCCTGTTCAAAAATCCCTAGATTCCATTCTGTAACTCCAAAACCCCAACTAAGAATTTTCCCCATCTTAGATATCCCTCTAGTATTTAACAAAAATAAGTTGACATTTTTCTGAGCACTTTGATTTTTCTGTTTTATTTGTGGTCTTATTTTTCCATTGTTATTATACGACGTATAGATACCGTATTCGACGAAGTTGCTGGAGAGGGAGAAGGAGAAGGATTTGAAGACTTTTAAGACCAAGCCAATCCAGGCAAGCAGCCCTTTGACCATGATACACTTGTTCTTCGGAACCCGTTTGTTTCCGATGCATGATGATAGGGTTACGGTGGTGACCTAGTTGAAACCACCACATGATGCATGCTTTACTCTTGATCTTGCCATGTGCTAGATGCAATGCATATGGTTAGTAGTAATGCTTAGTGATGCATGTGTGACATGAACCTTCGTGGTTGAAATCTTTGCATAAAACCCCGTCGGGTGCCATTCATGCCCGAGGGAGATGATGAGTTGGGTAACCACTTGATGATGAAGTGGTGTACCGAGACAAGTGTGTGTTTTTCAAACGGATTGGTTTATGTTGCGACCGTTATTCCAGCCATACATGTGCAACCACTCTACCCCTTATGGGAAGGGGCGTTATTGATTACTTAGGCCGATACTAGCATGGTGCCCGCATTACTAGTGACGGGAAGACTTGAGGTCTTTCCCGGGACGGGGTCGTGCTTGGATAGACGACCATGACTGTTTTCACAGGGCACCGGACACACCGTTGGTCCCTTCGGGTACGCGTGACATTGAAATTAGGGCAAGTCCCATGATCTATTGTTTGTGCTCGAGGGCCGTGTACCAACGAGTGGACTCTATGTTAGTGTCGTCTAAGGAAAGATAATGATCGGGTGCTTGCCCCGAGTACTTGAGGTACTGCGGGATCGTGGATGACACGAAAGCTTCCCGGATCTTGTGGGTAAAGTGTACAACCTCTGCAGAGTGTAAAACTATTCGAATAGTCGTGTCCACGGTCAAGGACAGTTGGGTAACCGCTCTTGGGCTACGTCCAATGTTTGCAAAACCTTGTGTGTGAGTATGTTGAGTCAAGGTGGTGACTTGACTCAATGAGGTGAATCATATTCATGTTGTTATCAGTAACCTGCCTTCGAGGTTACGCGAGTTTATTGATGCATAAACTTGATGGTAGAATATTTATTCTAGACTTTGCTAGATTGCTCATTATTGTTCAATGGCACTGTTACTTTGAACCACATCATGGGTTGCTTGCGAGTACATTCAAAGTACTCATTGGCTTGCTACTGGTTATTTAATTGGCCAAGCATGGAGGAACAGGAATATGAGGAAGAGTGTCGGGGGAAACTGTCCGCCACGAACACCTATGGGACCGGAGCCCCTTGTCTGTGCGGTACGAGGGCGGAGGGAGCACGAAGAGCAGATCGAAGCAGACGCGCGGGCAGTTTTACCCAGGTTCGGGCCGCACGGATGCGTAAAACCCTACTCCTGCTTGGTTGTGTATTGAGTTGAGCGCTCGGGAGCTTGAAGAAGCAGCTACACCGTGCGTGAGAGTAATCTAGGTTTCGAACCCCCTCCACGTTGTGCATGGGCCTCCTTTTATAGTGCAAGGGGTCACCGACAGGTGTCAACGTAGGAGAAAGGGGTAAAAATGTAAAAGAGGCGGTAGTTGTAACAGTGCGGGAACAGTGGAGCTACAGTATCGAACAGTGGTCTATACCTACTTTAACAGTGGGGGACAAGGGCATTTAATGCCCGTCGCCGTCGACCCCAAAAGCTCCCGCCTTAGCGTCTCCGTCCGCCACGGCGACGGATTTATCACCGTGGTGCGCCACCGTGTACCCCAGGCTGCACAGCCATCCGCCACGCGTCCCCGGTTAGGCTCCAGGGCGACGCGTGGACCGATGAGCTGGAGCGCGGGCACACAGCGTAGCCTCCCCGGCAAGCGCCTTGCCGGGGGTTTGATCTTGCCGGGCCCGGGAACTTGCCGCTCCCCGGGCCCCTTGCCGGGGCGCGCATAGCGCCGAGGCAATATCTTATAATCTTCCTGGCAAGCTCCTCTTACCAGGGTCTTGTGTTATCGGAACAGCCTTGAGCCTGGTACGACCTTCCCGGCAAGCTCCTCTTGCCGGGGTCTCGATCTTCTGTCTTGTATACTTCGTTTTTGAATGGTTTAATAGGAGGCAGGAAGGTCTCCGGCGAGCACGCAGTAAACCTTGCCGCGGGAAGCTGCAACTGCCCGTGCACAAGTTGGGGTACTGGGGTCCCCCTACCTTAGTACACCGACAGGAGCCCCCGGGCCTGGGCCACACACGGTGCCGAGCGCTGTTGGGCCAGGCCCAAAACAGTGCACGGGCACCCGCGGCCCGCGGCGCGCCGAATCCACTTCCATATCCGCCGCACCCCACGGTAACGGCACGCGTCGATTGCGGCGCCATGGGATGGGACGTGCCCACGATCTCTTAATGGAAAGGGGAAAACGCCCCCCCACTCCCCCATAAAAGCAGAGGCAGCGGGCGCGGTTCC
This sequence comes from Secale cereale, assembly GCA_902687465.1. Taxonomy (NCBI): domain Eukaryota; kingdom Viridiplantae; phylum Streptophyta; class Magnoliopsida; order Poales; family Poaceae; genus Secale; species Secale cereale. The sequence continues at coordinate 212,648,419 of LR738711.1, read as the reverse complement.
CCTCCCTGTGCTCTCATTACGTCGTCTTCCTCCTGCAAAAAGATTCCTTCTAGCGCTCCGCCTCCACAGCTCCGCCGCCGCCTAGCTCTTCGTCCCCTTCCTTCCGCCGCATCCGCCATGGCCCCAAAGAGCGACAAGGGGAAAGCGGAGAAGTCCAAGAAGGAGAAATCCGAGCAAGCAGCCAAGCTCATCGCTTACCGGAAGCGGAACGTCGTCTTCTCGCCGAGGCTCGGCGTGCAAGAACTCTGGAGCAAGTACTACTTGTTCTGGTCCAAGGGCACCGATGCGCATCCCCGCACCCGAGCATACCCGGCCGCCGCCAAGGACAACTATCCCGGCGGGTATTATTTCTTTGCTGCCTTTTTCCACTGTGGCCTCTGCCCTCCTTTTTCGAACTTCTTCTGTGATATCATGAACACGTATGGCTTCCATCTGCTTGATTTCACCCCCAACGCCATCCTCACCATGGCCGTTTTCGCACATATGTGCGAAAACTTCATAGGAGTCCACCCCAACGTAGCCCTCTTTAGACACTTTTTCACCCCGAGAGCCGAGGCCGACGCCCCTCTCTCCGGATGTATTTCTTGGGTCTTCCGTCTCGGGAAAAAGGGGTCGTACTTGCCGGGGGAGCTCCGCGGCAAGTGGGAGGAATGGCGAGCTGAGTGGTGCTGGATTGTAGAGGACCAGCCGCAAGCCTTCACTGCGCCGCGCACAACGCCTATCGCGCGCGGCAGAGATTGGAGCGAACTAGACTCCGACGACGCCAAGCTCGACATCGCCCTCGTCCGGATCCTCCGTCTTCGGCTGGCCCGGTTGTCAGTTGCCGAGGTGGGTGCAGATTTCCTCCGCCGGCGCATCGCCCCTCTCCAAGACCGGAAGAGGCCGGCCTGGTTGTACGGCGGCCCGGCAGATATCATGAGGCTGCGCCCCGGACTTAATTTTAACTTCACCACTCTGGAGCTGCGCGGGATGGTACGAGAGCTCTTCAAGTACGACCCGGCGCACCCCGAGTGGTTCAGGACTCCCCGGGAAGTGGTGCCGCTTTGCAACAACGCCGCGAGGGACCGAATCCTTGCCATGATGCCAATGTGTGACTCGCATGGCTTGGACCGGTCGTGGATCGCCCCGAAGCCAATCGACGTCCTCAACTTCTACGACAACCTCGTCGAGGTGGCGAGCAACAAGGAGGACCTCAAGCTGCATACGCGGGACACCACCGAGCAGGAAATCGCCTACATAGCTTCTCGGGCTGAGGAGGCCGCCGCAGCCGCGGCGGCAGGAGTCTTCGGGTTCTCGCCGGAGGAGGCGGAGGCCGAAGAGGCGTCCACCCAGGCGGAAGAGGCGGAGATCCGCCGATTGCTGAACCTCCCACCCGACGCGCTCACCGGGGTCCCCTCGTTGAGGCACTCCGGGATCCATGGGATCGCGACGGAGGCCGCGGCAAGGGAGGGAACCGCCGGAGGAAGCAGAGGCGCCGCGAGGGGCGGAGGCGCCAAGGGGAAGAGGGCCGCAGCGCTGGATGCTGGGCCCAGCGAGCCGGCCGAGGCAGAGGAGGAGGAGGAGGAGGAGGCCGAAGACTCCGGCGGATCCACGGAGTTATACGCCGACGACCTCTCCTTGTCGGAGAGCTCCCCGCCTCCGGCAAGCCCGAAGGAGTCCCCGGCAAAGCGTCTCCGCAAGGCGGCGACGGGGGAAAGGGCACAGGCGCCCCGGCAACAGCCACCTCGGCGGGCGGCTCCCCGGGGGAGTCAAGCCGCGCCAAGGCCGTCCGGCGCACCAGCCGCAGCAGAGGCGGGCCGGGCGCGGACCACGACGGAGGCGCCCCGCAGGCCGGCAGCGAGCCGGCAGGGGTCTTCTCGGAGCGGAGCAGCGGCTCCGCCCGCCCCCCAGGCGTCGGCAGCCACAGGGGCTGGGTCTTCGCAGCCCCCAGCCCCGGTGAGCACCAAGCGCGCGAGGGAGTCTTCGCCTCCCGCTCCTCGCGTCGACGCGCCCACGGTGGAGTATGACTTCTCCGCCCTGAGCGAGGACGACGAGGAAGACCAGGAGTAAGGATCCGAGATTCTTCATCTTCTTAACTTTTATCTTAATCTTCTGTTGACGCTAATTCTGTCTTCTGTTCTGGTTTCAGGACCCTGGCCCATCGCGCCGCGAAGAAGGCCAAGGCGCCCGAGGCCGAGGTCGCGGAGGACTCGGCGGCGGCGGCAACAGAGGGCGCGCCGGAGCCGAGCCTGCCGGACTCTGGCACTGCTCCAATGAGCAGCCCCCAGCGCAGCCCGCAGCGCAGCCCCCAGCGTAAGTCTGGGGTTCTTTCTTTTTGCTTGTCGGGGTACGTCTGAGGCTTTTGACTTTATCTTCATATTTTGACATCCCTTGTCTTGTTTCGTGCAGAGGAGGAGCCGCAGCGGGAAGAGCGCCCGGAGACCACCGCCGAGGAGCTGCAGGCACCGCCATCCCCGCCAAGGCAGGACTCTCCGGCAAGGGAGAGTGCTCCGTCAAGGGCGGGTACTCCGCCAAGGCAGAGTACCCCGCCAAGGACGAGCAGCCCGGCGAGGGCGGTCACCCCGCCGAGGCCAAATTCCCCGGCGAGGGCGACTACCCCGACGAGGCCGAGCTCCCCGGCGAGGGAGCCCGCCGCTGAGGACGTCCGCCAAGGTAACCTTTATAACTTGTCTTCTTGGCTTGTCTTTTTTGGATATTTGCTTGAGTCTTGAATTTCTTTGTCTTCTTCTTCTTCCTAGATCTTCCTCCTCCTGTGCCTATGGAGACGGAGGTAATTATCCTCGAGGAGGAGGACGCGCAAGGCGGCGGCGGCGACGCACCAGTCGTCGAGGAGGTGGGCGAGGCCGCCGAGCCGGCCGCGCAAGAGACTGATCCGGCTGCGGATGCAGCGGCCGGGGAGGGGGACGGTGGCCGCACCGCCGACCCGGAGGTGGCGGGAGCATCGGATGCTGCGCCGGCCACCGGTCCCTCCGCCGGCGAGGAGCAAAGGTTTTATCTCGAGGCCCCCAATGGCGTCTTCATCCAGATGCCGTGGGGGTCTTCGTCGCGAGCTCCTACGGAGGGCGAGGCGTTCGACGGAGAGGTCCTCGCCTCCGCAGGCCTGAAGATAGTCCAGGCGCCCGGTGGAGGTGAGGGGCCCGAGGAGGAGCGATTGCTTCATCAACTCCTGGCCCTTTACCGGGCCAGGCAAGCAAAGCTCGCTTCCCGGGAGGCTCTTGCCGCCAAGGCTGCGGCAGAGATGGAGAAGCGCGCGGCGGAGCTCAGCGCCGCCAACCAGGCTGCCCTCCGCCAGGTGGCAGAGGAGCGAGAGCGTCTCGCCGGCGAGTACCAAGAGTGGGTACTTGAGAGGGCCGAAGCCGACGAACAGCAGCGCCTCGCCGGGGTGGAGATGTCCCGGCGAGAAGGAGAGCTCGCGCAGCGGAAGGTGGATCTGGATTCTCATGAAGAAGACCTTGCCGCTCGCGAGGCTGCCCTTGGCGGGGAGCTGAAAGAGGCGAAGGCCGCCGCGGCTGCCGCGGAGGACGCCAAGAAAGAGCTCGCCGCCAAGGTTGAACAACTGGAGAAGGCGATGAAGGTGAGCGCCGAGAAGGTTGCCGCGCTCATCCTGGAGCGCGAGAAGGATGCTCACACCAACTCAGAGCTCCAGGTGAGTTTATCCAAGAGGGGTGACGAGCTGAAGGCCGCCAAGGATTCCATTGAAGACTTGGAGCTGAAGGTCACCACCCTGAAGGAATCGCTTGATGCTGCCCGGGCCCAGGAGACCAAGCTGAAGGACGAGCTCCGCAAGGAGCGAACCTTGATGGAGAGCGTCAACAAGGCCTCCGAGCTCTTCCGGCAGACTATCGAGGTGTGGACCGAAGAGCTGGTTTCTTCTGCGTCCAACATTGACCAGGAGTTGCTTGCTTTGAAGGTCGAACATCTTATCTACTCGCCGGATCCAGATCTCCCGCACAGCGCCAAGCTCAGCCTCTTCTTCAGAGGCGTCGCTCCAGCTCTCGCAGGTCTCCGGAACCGCATCCCCGCGCAGCTGGCCGAGGAGTCGCGCCGTCTCTGCGCGGGAACTCTGGAGCGGGTCTTGACGAAGATCGTGTACCGCAACCCGGGGATCAACCTCACGAACGTTCTTCGCAGCTTGCCGGCAGATGCAGACACGGAGGCCCTGAAGGAGCAGGTCGGCCATATCATCGCCAAGGTGGCAAAGCTTGGCAGGAAGGAGGGCGACCGCGTAGACTAGGGCCCCATTTATCTTTATCTTTTCGTTGCTGCACATTATGTTATGAACTCATTAGTCCATTGCGACAAGTTATCCTTGTAAGATATTTGCTTTATTTCAATCAATCAGTGCAATGTTATCTTCCTTGTTCCAATCTTTGACTTTGTATGTTTTTCACCCTACGCTCCCGGGGAGCTTGCCGGAAAGGGGCCCTTGCCGCGAGCGCTGAGTGCTGGACTCTGAGCAGCCTGCTGGCCAAGGTCCTCGCCGGCAAGCAACCTTGCCGCAGCAGGTCGCAACGCACTTAGCTTGCTGAGTGTACTCGGAAACGAGGCAAGGGCGCGACACTTGTCGCAGCTCACTTAAATCGTTGAGTGGACTCGAAAACAAGATAAGGGTGCGGCAAGCTACGGGTAGGTTCCTCCGCGCACAGGTTTTCCATACAAAGTGTGATCGTTCAAGGAAGACAACCAAAATTTAAAATTTGAATTGGTCAAATTCTAATAACTTATCTTTCATATGCTGCTTGCTCATGTTGTTTGCTTTCCGGTAAGGCTCTTCTTACTTGAACAGCACTTAGCCCCTCCTCCACCTCCTTCCCCCCCCGGCAAACTTGTGCGCGAGGAACGTTTCTTCTGCTTAAGAGGAAAGAAAAGGGAGAGGGAAACAAGCATATCGCCTTTCGACGTAATGGTGCTTACCGCATGTCTGATTGTTGCATCAAATGCCAAACAAAACATGCAAATAGCAAAGAGAAGCATGCAAAAGGCAATCGATGCGAAAACACGAAATCTTTACTGATGCACGGGGTCTGCGCCCGGCTTTGTACAAAGGGTTACATGCAACAGCGGCAAGGCTTGTACAAAAGGTGGTTGCCGGAACGGATCACGGCAACCGCGCCTTAGGGGTGAAACTTGCGAAGATGCTCTATGTTCCAGGAGTTGCTCACCGGTAAGCCTTCTTCGGTCTCGAGGCGGACAGCGCCGGGTCTCGTGACTTGTCTCACCCGATAAGGGCCTTCCCACTTCGGCGTCAACTTGTTGGAATTCTTGGCGGACTGAACACGCCGAAGAACAAGGTCGCCTTCCTCGAGACTCCTGGCCTTGACTTTGCGGCTATGGTAGCGGCGCAAAGCTTGCTGGTATCGAGCAGCTCGTACAGCAGCCTGGAGACGTTCCTCCTCAAGGAGCAATGCGTCATCTTGCCGCAGTTGCTCTTGCTCGAGCTCATCATAAGCGAGCACTCGAGGAGATCCGTATACGAGTTCCGTGGGGAGAATTGCTTCTGCTCCATAGACTAGAGCAAAAGGTGTCTGTCCGGTGGCTCGATTTGGTGTCGTTCTGATTGACCAAAGAGCCGCCGGGAGTTCCTCTATCCAATTCTTTCCGCACTTGCGCAGCCTGTCAAAGGTCCTTGTCTTGAGTCCGCGCAGCACTTCAGCATTTGCCCTCTCCGCTTGGCCGTTGCTCCTCGGGTGAGCAACAGAAGCGAAACAGACCTTGGTGCCAAGGTCTTGGACGTACTGCATGAAGGTGCGACTAGTGAATTGCGTACCGTTGTCGGTGATGATCCTGTTAGGGATCCCGAAACGGCAAACAATCGACCTGAAGAACCTGACTGCTCACTGTGCTGTCACCTTTCTCACTGGCTCCACTTCTGGCCACTTTCTGAACTTGTCGATTGCAACGTACAAGTACTCAAAGCCCCCGACAGCGCGAGGGAAAGGGCCGAGGATATCGAGCCCCCAGACCGAGAAGGGCCATGACAAAGGGATTGTTTGGAGAGCTTGAGCTGGCTGGTGAATTTGCTTTGCATGGAACTGGCACGCTTCACACTTGGTTACTAGTGCAGTTGCATCTTGGAGGGCTTCTTGCCAAAAGAACCCTTGCCGGAAAGCTTTCCCGGCAAGTGCCCTTGCGCCAATGTGGTGGCCGCATATGCCTCCGTGTATTTCTGCCAACAGCTTCTGTCCATCTTCCCTGGAGATGCACTTCAACCTGACACCATTGAGTCTTCTTCTGTACAGCTCGTTATCCACAAACTGATACATACTTGACTGCCTGGTTATCTTCTCTATCTCTTGAGGGTCGTCGGGAAGTTCTCCAGTTTGTAGAAAACGGACGATCTGCTGTGCCCATGCCGGAGCTCGGGGCTCGACGGCAAGGACTAAAGGCTCGAGGGCCGCTGCGGGAACCTCAGCTTCTACGGCAAAGACCCCTGGTCCTGTCGGAGCTGACGGTCCCCCGGCAAGCTCGCCGGAGCGAGGCTTGTCGGGAACACTTGCTTCAACTGAACAAGCCCGAGGGCTCGCAGGAGCAAACTGTTCCTCAGCGTTGTTGTTGATCCTGGGAACTTTGGCGGCGTGTTCAGGAAGATCCGCCGGCAAGTAGTCGCCGGAGACCAACTTTCTCTTCTTAGACTGCCCAATTGATGGTGTAACTGATGGTTGAGTCAGCTTGAGCAAAAAGGTCCCTGGTTCCACAGGTATCTTCATTGCGGCGCACTTTGAAAGGCCATCTGCAATCTCATTTTGGGCTCTTGGGACGTGCTCCATCTGCAAACCTTCAAAGTGCTCTTTAAGCTTTCTCACTTCATCGACATATGCTTCCATCAAAGGACTCTGATAGCTTTTGTTAACTTGTCGGACCACCAACTGAGAATCTCCCCGTACAATCAGCTTCCTGATCCCAAGTTCGGCCGCAATCCTGAGGCCGGCAAGCAAGCCTTCATATTCTGCAGTGTTATTTGTCGCTTGCTCCCTGGGAAAGTGCATCTGGATAACGTATTTGAGGTGCTCCCCGGTGGGCGCGATGAGTACCACGCCGGCACCGGCGCCTTGCAGCGAGAAGGCACCGTCAAAATACATTACCCATTCACTTGTCGCTTCTTGCACGGGTACGCTTGTTTCTTGAACTTCATCCTCTGGTGTTGGGGTCCACTCAGCAATGAACTCTGCCAAAGCTCGGCTCTGAATAGTTGAAGTACTTTCAAACTTGAGTCCAAAGCTTGACAGCTCCAGTGCCCACTCGACGATCCTGCCTGTTGCCTCTGGATTGTGCAATATCCTCTTCAACGGAAAGCGAGTGACCACCGTTATCTCATGGGCTTGGAAGTAGTGGCGCAGCTTTCTTGAAGCCATGAGGAGGCCGAAAAGCAATTTTTGCACACCAGAGTACCTTGATCTAGCTCCCTGGAGAAGGGAACTTACAAAATACACTGGGCGCTGCACCATCTTCTTCCGCACCTCTCCTTGTTCCTGCGCAGAGTCTTCCTTGTCGGGGCCAGAGCTTGTCGGGACAGCCCCCTGCTTGTCGCTAGATTCGCTTGCCGGTGATGCTGACTCCTCGTCGGACTCCCTCTCCGCTACTAACGCAGCACTAACCACCTGGTTGGTTGCCGCTAAGTATAGCAACAACTTTTCCTGTGGTTTAGGTGCGACAAGTATAGGAGTGGAGGACAGGTACCGTTTCAAATCCTGCAACGCCGCCTCCGCTTCCGGAGTCCACTTCATGGGACCTGCCTTTTTCAAGATTTTGAAGAAAGGTAGGGCGCGTTCTGCGGATTTTGAAATGAACCTACTGAGGGCAGCAACGCAACCTGCAAGCCTTCTGACATCTTTGACGCGTTTTGGAGCTTCTATCTGCTCGATGGCTTTGATCTTGTCGGGGTTGGCTTCAATCCCCCTCTGTGATACAAAGAACCCGAGAAGCTTGCCGGAGGGAACTCCAAAGACGCACTTCTCGGGGTTCAGCTTGAGTTGTATCCTGCGCAGGTTCTGAAACGTTTCTTCCAAGTCTTGAATCAGTGTTTCTTTGCTCTTGCTCTTCACCACGATATCATCCATGTAGGCTTCTACATTCCTGTGGATCTGTGGCTCAAAAGCAGTGTACACTACCCTTGCAAAAGTTGAGCCTGCATTCTTCAGTCCAAATGGCATGCGGATAAAGCAATAGGTGCCACATGGAGTGATAAATGCAGTCTTCTCCTCATCTTCCTTGGCCATGAAAATCTGGTGATAGCCTGAGTATGCATCAAGAAAACAGAGTAGCTCACATCCGGCGGTGGAGTCAACGATCTGGTCAATGCGCGGCAAAGGGAAGGGATCCTTGGGACATGCTTTATTGACATCAGTGAAGTCTATACACAGTCTCCACTTCCCGTTGGCCTTGCGCACGACGACTGGGTTTGCCAGCCACGTCGGATGGATCACACCTCTAACTAGGCCTGCTGCCTCTAGTTTCTTGATCTCCTCATTGATGAACTCTTGGCGCTCCACGGCTTGCTTCCTCACTTTTTGCTTGATGGGCCGCGCATGAGGACAGACAGCAAGCTTGTGCTCAATCACCTTCCTGGGAACACCGGGGATGTCAGATGGTTGCCAAGCAAACACATCGACATTCGCCCGCAGGAAGGCGACGAGCGCGCTTTCCTATTTGCTGTCAAGGGTGGCACTGATGGTGAAGGTACCACCAGTGCCATCCTCCTTTGCGGACACTCTCTTGGTTGCCGGTGGAGCAGCCATCCCTTTCTTGCTCTTGCCGGTGGAGCTCGATGGAACGTCCTCGACGGCGGCGCAGCACTCCGAAGAGGTGCGGTTGCCGGAGTGGGTCCCAGAGCACTTGCCGGACTTGGTCTTCGTCTTCTTCCCCCCGGGAGCTTCAGCGGCAAGAGTATCCTTCTCGGCTGCAGCTGCCGCATCCCGGTAAATCTTGTCGGCGCAAATAAGCGCATCTTTCTTGTCGCTATGGACAGTGATGACGCTTATCGGCCCCGGCATCTTCAGCACATTGTAGGCATAGTGGGAAGCTGCCATGAACTTGGCGAGGGCGGGACGGCCGAGTATTCCATTGTAGGGCAACGGAATATCAGCGACGTCAAAGGTGATGCGCTCAGTCCTGAAGTTGAGCTCCCCGCCAAAGGTCACTGGCAGAGTAATCTTTCCCTTGGGCTTGCTCCTTCCCGGGTTGATTCCTTGGAACGAACCGGTCTCTTCGAGCTCGCCGTCTGGAATCTGGAGTTTCTTGATCACAGCAGAGGAGATCAAGTTCAGCCCGGCCCCGCCGTCAACCAACATTTTGGTGACCTTGAGGTTGCGGATGGTGGGGGATACCAGCATCGGCAAGCACCCGACCGCCGTGGTACGGTCAGGGTGATCCTCAAGGTCAAAAACGATGGGCGTGCTGGACCATTTGAGGAGCCTGCGCGACTCCACGGGCGGCTCCGCTGCATTGACCTCACGCACCCACTGTTTCAGCTGGCGGTGGGAGGTGTGCAGGGAGGCGCCACCGTCGACGCACAGGACCTCCGTGGCCTTCTGGAACTCCTGCTCGCTGTTCTCGTCGTCCTCCATGTCTTCATCATCGTCGTCGTCGTTGTCGCGGCCCCGGGGAGGTCGATCTCCTTGCCGCTGCTTGGCCTTGCCGCGGCGTCCTCCCCGGCCATTGAATGGCCGCTTCTTGCTGGGCTCTTCCCCGCCACCTTGGGCCTTCTCCTTGTCGCGCCTCTCGTACTCAGCTTTTTGCTGCTCGACGAGGTACTCGACGCGCTTGCAGTTGGAGAGATCGTGACCCTTGGTGCGGTGAATCTTACAGTATTGCTTGTCGGAGCTACCCGGCTTGTCGGCCGCCGCCGCAGGGGCGGGCTCCTTGCCGGAGCCGCCAGCCTGCGCTTGCTTGGCGGGGGCCTCCTTGCCGGACTTCTCGACGGCAAGCACTTCCTTTTTGCCCTTCTTCCTGTTGTTCCGCCGCCGGCTCTTCTTTGCCGGGGCGGCGTCGTCGCTGTCGCTTCCCCCTGCGCCAGCATCCTCCCCGGGGAGTTTCCTCCCCTCTTCTGCACGGGCGCACTTGTCAGCAAGAGCGTAAAGCTCGCTGACGTCTCTGATCTTGGTCATCGCCATCTCCTCACGCATGCGGCGGTTACGCACGTTCTGATGGAACGCGCTGATAACCGCGGCAGGGTGAACGTCTGGGATGTTGTGCTGTACCCGGCTGAAGCGTTGGATATACTTGCGCAGGGGTTCGCCTTCCTTCTGGGCCAAAATGTGGAGATCGCTCTCCTGGCCGTGGGGTTTGTGGCCGCCGGTGAAGGCGCCAACAAACTGATGGCAGAGGTCGGCCCAAGAAGAGATAGAGCCTTCCGGCAAGTGCATGAGCCACGAACGGACGTTCGGTTTCAGCACGAGCGGGAAGTAGTTGGCTAGGATCTTCTCGTCGCGCCCCCCGGCAGCTTGCACTGCTATAGTGTAGACGCTGAGAAACTCCGAGGGGTGCGTCTTGCCGTCGTACTTCTCCGGTACGTCGGGCTTAAAGTTCTTCATGCTGGGCCACTGGACGCGCCGCAGCTCGCGGGTGAACGCAGGGCAGCCTGCCGCGTACGGCAAGTCGCCTGGTTCACCGGGCGCGGGTGCGTCGACAGTGTTCCCAGCTCTCTTGTCGGATTGTCGCCGAGCTTCTCGGCGGCGCTCGATCGTGGTCCGAGCGTCTTCATCTCGCCGGTCGTTGAGGACCTGGCGCTGGTCCCGACGGGTCCGCGGGTCCGACGAGGCGGTGGAGCCGTCGTCGGGGTTGTTCCGGCGGGGCGGCGTCTTCTGCTTCTGCGGCGGGGAGTGCACGCTTGTCGCACCCCCGGCAGTCTTGTCGCCGATAGCCTTCGTCTTCTCGGCCTGCCGCGGCCGTGAGGCCGACGGCTGCTGCGGAGAGTCGTTGTTGGCGAAGTCTATCAGGCTCCGGATGGTGGCCCTCCATTCTTCGGCCTTGTCAGCCGCCGGAGGAAAATCAAGAAGCAGCTGCGCCCTTGCGAGCGCTTCTGCCGGAGTAGTGGGGAACGCGGGCGAGCGGTGCGAGGAGCGGGATACGCTCGGACTTCTAACGACGTTAGAAGGAGCGGGGTCCCGTGCCGGCGCCTTCGCTTTGCTTGTGCCCGGACGGGGGTCCGGGGCGTCCCGCGAACCTCCAGTATGGCCTTGTCCCAGCAAGCGGATACCACCTCCCGTGGTATGGCGCTGCGGGGTCGTTGTGTGCTGTGATGGACGCGGCGCGTCCACGGAGACCGAGGTCCGGTCGTCCGTCTTGTTCTTGGATCTGGTGGCACCGTGAGTGTCCTCGCCGGCAACCACCCTTCCGACGGCGTCTCCCCCGCCCACCGTTGGCTCTGGTGGCGGCGGGTGAGACGCAGACGGGCCTCCGACCTCCGAAGGCTTCTTCTTCGGGGCCATGGAGTTGTCGCTGATGAAGTTGTTGATGAAGCTGGAGAGGTTGATGAAGAATGCGCCCGCGCGAACGCCGGATCAGGTTCGCACAACCTCGACGTCCCCCTACCTGGCGCGCCAAAGATGTCGGGGGAAACTGTCCGCCACGAACACCTATGGGACCGGAGCCCCTTGTCTGTGCGGTACGAGGGCGGAGGGAGCACGAAGAGCAGATCGAAGCAGACGCGCGGGCAGTTTTACCCAGGTTCGGGCCGCACGGATGCGTAAAACCCTACTCCTGCTTGGTTGTGTATTGAGTTGAGCGCTCGGGAGCTTGAAGAAGCAGCTACACCGTGCGTGAGAGTAATCTAGGTTTCGAACCCCCTCCACGTTGTGCATGGGCCTCCTTTTATAGTGCAAGGGGTCACCGACAGGTGTCAACGTAGGAGAAAGGGGTAAAAATGTAAAAGAGGCGGTAGTTGTAACAGTGCGGGAACAGTGGAGCTACAGTATCGAACAGTGGTCTATACCTACTTTAACAGTGGGGGACAAGGGCATTTAATGCCCGTCGCCGTCGACCCCAAAAGCTCCCGCCTTAGCGTCTCCGTCCGCCACGGCGACGGATTTATCACCGTGGTGCGCCACCGTGTACCCCAGGCTGCACAGCCATCCGCCACGCGTCCCCGGTTAGGCTCCAGGGCGACGCGTGGACCGATGAGCTGGAGCGCGGGCACACAGCGTAGCCTCCCCGGCAAGCGCCTTGCCGGGGGTTTGATCTTGCCGGGCCCGGGAACTTGCCGCTCCCCGGGCCCCTTGCCGGGGCGCGCATAGCGCCGAGGCAATATCTTATAATCTTCCTGGCAAGCTCCTCTTACCAGGGTCTTGTGTTATCGGAACAGCCTTGAGCCTGGTACGACCTTCCCGGCAAGCTCCTCTTGCCGGGGTCTCGATCTTCTGTCTTGTATACTTCGTTTTTGAATGGTTTAATAGGAGGCAGGAAGGTCTCCGGCGAGCACGCAGTAAACCTTGCCGCGGGAAGCTGCAACTGCCCGTGCACAAGTTGGGGTACTGGGGTCCCCCTACCTTAGTACACCGACAAAGAGTTCTTTGGAGACGAACATGCGAACTAGGACGCTATCCCAGTCAGAATGCCTGTAGGGTTAAGGCAGATGGCATGGGTTCTACCTATTATCGAAGACTTCCGCTATTTGAGTTATTTGCTATTCAGCCCGTGAGGCTTTATCTATGTAAGACTTGGCCATAATGGCCATAATTTGTGTAAGACGTTATGTATGGATGTAAGACTCTTGTTATTCAGCTTCTGTGTGTTCAGTGAGCATTGATCTCTGGGATCACTGTACACGTGCATTCGGTGATCTCGACCTCTAAGTCGGGGTCCCCACAGAGCTGGTATCAGAGCCATCCTGACTGTAGGAAGCCTTAGTTAGCATGGGCGTTAGTTAGATGAGACCCTTTTTCAAAAACCTTCTGAACCTCTCTTCTTTTCTAAACCTGAGATTTCATCAGCTTATTAACCCCTCCTATTCCACCTTTGTAGATGGCCGCTGTACTCGAAGAGCACCAGACCACTGGGTTTCCCTTGCTTCTCGAGGATAGCCTCCAGGAGTGTCAGTTCCACCGAGCGCCCATCCTCACCTACCTTGAGCATTGGGTTAGCGACACTGAGGTGGAGTACCATGTGGAAGTGATCGTGAAGGCAAACGATCCTCCCACAAGTTGGTTCTTCGAGGGACCCCAGATGGCAACACTACCACTCGCTGTCGAGGCTGCTGCACTCAAGGCACCAACCCGTCTCCGCGAGCTTCTTTCGGAGATGGCAGCCAAGATGACAACTCGCTTCTTACCTTACCGGAAGGAAGGTGAAGAAGAAAGCAGCGCACTAGCCCCTCCACTGAAGGAAGGACTCTCGCTTCGGTTCCAGACCTACTTCAGTCTATGTGCCGACAGCTTGGCACAAGACTTGGCCTCGGAATCAATGAAGCTTCGAGAAGAACTTCACAAGACCAAGACACTTCTTCGTCGAGCTCAAGAGAAGACAAATAGGATCAAGAAGGAAGGAGCACCTTCTGGACAATCCGCTATCGCATATCGAGGCGGAAGGCCCTCCGAGGATGTATCTTCCAAGAATGAAGAACCACCTCGGCGACGCCGGATGACGGCAAGGGAATATCGCAAGCTTTTCCCTGCACCACCGACGAAGCACCGTCGTATCCAACTCCTCCACTCCCCCACACCCTCAAGCGACAAGGGGGCCCAGACAGATGAAGACAAGGAGGAAGACCCAGAAGAGCCGGAATACGCGACCGAGCATTCCGCCGCTTAGGCATTATTCGCTACTCGGATATGCCAGTTGTGACCTCTACGGTAGGATAGGTCGTGTAACCCCTATGCGCAGATGAGTCCTTGTATGGTTCATATGAAACCATCTAGTATTTGCTTTTGTCGTGTCTGGATGTATGTCGTATTCTTCCTTCAGGAATGTCTAAGCGACTACATCACCCATTTGGATTTTAATGAATGTGTTTTGGCCTTTCGGCCCTTGCATGATTTGATTAGTGTCACACCCACCCCCTTACTAGGCACCCATCTATCTTGCTTTCCCTCTTCCAAGTCATGAGACCTTTTACCACTCCAACAGGATGCCTGTTGTAACTCGTACTGGTACCTCTACCCAGCAGCCTGAAGCCGGAGCATCCGCTCAGTCAGAGGCAGGCCACGACCAAACCAACGACCAAGCTCCACCACCACCACCTCCTCCGAACATGGACATGGCTCAGCTTCTCCAAGCTTTCCGAGAGGAACGCCAAGCCAACACTGCAGCCCTTCAGCTGATTTCTCAAGCTGTCACCAACAACCGCCAGCCGGCGGGGAATGGCAATGGACGTTCCACGTTGGCAGAGTTCAAGAAGCATGCACCGCCTACCTTTATCGAGACTGCTGAACCCCTGGATGCATACGACTGGATCCGCTCCATTGAGGAAATACTGGAACTAGTCGGATGCACCGAAGACCGCGAGAAGGTGGCTTATGCAGCCCACTGCCTCGGGGGGACTGCTAGAGCTTGGTGGGATGGATTCAAGGTTATGCATGCTGAACAAGACATCACTTGGGTCAACTTCAAGGCAGAATTCTGCAAGGCCCACATTCCTTCCGGAATCATGGCTATCAAAAAGCGTGAGTTCCGAGCCCTGAAGCAAGGAAGTGGCACTGTCAAGGAGTACATGCAGAAGTTCAGTGTTCTGTCAAGGTATGCCCCTGAAGATGTCAGCACTGATGCTGCAAAAAGGGAGCGCTTCATGGAAGGCCTCAATCAGACTCTGCAATACTCGCTTGTCGTGTGCGACTGCCCAACCTTCCCTGACCTGGTGAACAAGGCACTTATGCTTGAAGACAAGCGGCGTGCTTTGGAAGACACTCGCAAGCGCAAGATGGTCAGTAAGGAAAGTTCCAGCAACCAGAAGCCTCGTCCGTGGCAGTCAGCCCCGGCCAAGCCAACCTATCAGCAACCAAGAGCTCCTGCACCTCGTACCAACCCTCAGCCTCAGCAGTATGCCAACCCAAGGCCAGCTTTCAACCCCAATACCAGTGGTGGCAACAAGATCAACAATCCCAACCAAGTCACTTGCTTTGGATGTGGTCAGTCCGGACACATCTCAAGGGTGTGCCCCAACAAGAAGCCTGATGCCCCGCGCCCCAATGCGCAGAACCAGGGACAAGGCCGCGGGATGCCACCAAGGAACCTATCTCCTCGCAATCCACCTGACCATGGGAAGGGGCGTGTGAATCACGTCACTGCTGAAGAAGCCCAGGAAGACCCGGACGTCATGCTGGGTACGTTCCTTGTCAACTCAGCACCTGCAACTGTCTTGTTTGATTCTAGAGCAACGCATTCATTTGTCACTCAAAGATTTGCATTAAAAAGTGGCATGACCCCTACACCCCTGAATAACCCTATGGTGGTACAAACCCCCGGAGCGGAGATGGGAGCCAAGATAGGTTGTAAAGGAGTCAGTATTACCATTAACGGTGTAGACTTCCTAGCAGACCTTATCATCCTAAGATCGCAAGGCTTGGATTTGATCTTAGGGATGGATTGGCTCAGTAAGCACCAAGGCTTGTTAGACTGTGCCAATCGGACAGTCACTGTGACCAATGACCAAGGAGTCGAAGTCAAGTTTGCTTGCAACTCCTCTTCCGCTCAAGCCGCTCAAGTCAACTGTCTGTCTGAAGTTGGGCTAGAGCAAGTACCGGTGGTATGTGAGTATCCTGATGTCTTTCCGGATGAACTACCGGGAATGCCCCCTGACCGTGACATTGAGTTTGTCATCGAGCTCGTGCCCGGAGCAGGACCCATCTATAAGAAGCCTTATAGAATGGGGACGGAAGAATTAGCTGAGTTGAAGAAGCAACTGGAAGAGCAGCTGAGGAAGGGATTTATCCGCCCAAGTGCCTCCCCTTGGGGATCTCCTGTTCTGTTTGTGGCAAAGAGGGACGGTACCACCCGCTTATGCATTGACTATCGTTCCCTCAATGAAGTTACAATCAAGAACAAATATCCACTTCCCAAGATCGAAGATCCGTTTGATCAGCTCAACGGTGCCAAGGTGTTCTCCAAGATCGACCTCAGATCTGGGTACTACCAGCTGAAGATCAGACCCCAAGATAATCCGAAGGCAGCATTCGTAACCAGATATGGCCTGTACAAGTGCACGGTCATGTCCTTTGGGTTAACCAATGTCCCAGCCTACTTCATCTATCTCATGAATAAAGTCTTCATGGAATATTTGGACAAGTTCGTTGTTGTCTTCATCGATGACATTCTTGTCTTCTCGAAGTCGGAGGAAGAGCACGAGCAACATCTGAGGATGGTCCTAGACAAGCTTCGAGAGCACCAACTGTATGCCAAATTCAGCAAGTGTGAGTTCTGGCTGCATAAAAGTTGGATTCTTAGGTCATGTCTTGACCGAGGAAGGATTATCAGTAGATCCCGCAAAGATCGAAGCTGTGACCCAATGGCAATCTCCAACGACCGTCAAGGAAGTCAGAAGCTTCCTCGGACTTGCGGGCTATTACCGCAAATTCATGGAAGGATTCTCTAGCATTGCACGGCCAATGACTCAGCTCCTCAAGAAGGACAAGAAGTTCGAGTGGACGCCAAAATGCGAAGAAAGCTTCCAAGAGCTCAAGAAGAGATTGACCACTGCCCCAGTTCTGGCAACAACTAATATTCACAAGGAGTTCGTGATATATTGTGATGCCGCTCGAACCGGATTGGGAAGCGTTCTGATGCAAGAAGGCCGAGTCATAGCATACCTCTCCAGGCAGCTACGACCTCATGTGGAGAACTACGCTACTCACGATCTTGAGTTAGCGGCAGTAGTTCATGCCTTGAAGACATGGCGGCATTACCTCCTAGGGAAACGGTGTAAGATCTACACAGACCACAAAAGTCTGAAGTACATTTTCACCCAAAAGGAATTGAACATGAGGCAGCGAAGATGGATGGAACTCATCAAAGACTATGACCTCAGTGTTCAATATCACCCCGGGAAGGCTAACGTGGTGGCCGATGCCTTAAGCAGGAAGGCTTGCTCCTTGAATTCTGTTATTCAAGAACGGCAGCCAGCCTTGTTTAAGGAGTTCGAACAATTCAATTTGGAATTGGTCACCCCTGGATTTCTGGATCATTTGGAAGTCAGACCGACCCTCATGGAAGAAGTCAAGAAGGCACAAGATGGACACGCAAGCATTGAAGGCATCAAGAAGAAGATGAAGCTAGGCAAGGCCCCAGGATTCTCCGAAGACGAGCACGGGATTGTTTGGTACAAAGGTCGTATCTGCGTACCAAACAACACAGAGCTGAAGAACCTGATTCTGCAAGAAGCCCACGACACTCCGTATTCCATCCACCCCGGAGGAACCACGATGTATCAAGACTTGAAGGCACGATTCTGGTGGCACGGGATGAAAAGAGAGATTGCAACCTATGTTGCAAAGTGTGATGTGTGCCAAAGGGTCAAGGCTGACTATCAGCGACCTGCTGGATTGCTTCAACCACTCAAAGTTCCCGAGTGGAAGTGGGATAAAGTCGGAATGGACTTCATCACTGGTTTACCAAGGTCGAATAGGGGACATTACTCCATATGGGTCATAGTCGACCATTTGACCAAGGTGGCCCATTTCATTCCTGTCAAGACTACCTACTCAGGCAACCAGCTGGCAACTCTCTATATCAACCGAATCATGAGTCTTCACGGCGTTCCCAATGAGATTGTGTCAGATTGAGGCACCCGGTTTACTTCAAGGTTCTGGAGAAGATTCCAAGAAGCCTTGGGAACCAAGTTGTCTTTCAGCACCGCTTTCCACCCACAGACCGGAGGTCAGACAGAATGAGTAAATCAAATTCTCAAAGATATGCTCCGAGCCTGTGTCCTGGCGTATGGAGCCAAGTGGGAAGATTGTCTCCCTTTTGCCGAGTTCTCCTATAACAACAGTTACCAGTCAAGCCTTCAGATGGCACCATTTGAGGTGTTGTACGGGCGCAGATGCCGCACACCCCTCAACTGGTTAGAGACTAGAGAAGGACTAGTCTTTGGACCAGATATTCTCCGCGCAGCAGAAGAGCAGGTCCAACTAGTCAGAGAACGTTTGAAGGCAGCCAAGTCAAGGCAAAAGAGTTATGCTGACACTCGACGCCGAGACATGAGTTTCCGTGTCGGAGATCATGTGTACCTGTGAGTGACCCCTCTAAAGGGAACCAAGCGTTTCCACGTTAAGGGGAAACTTGCGCCAAGATTCATTGGCCCTTTCAAGATCACCGACCGACGAGGAGAAGTGGCTTACCAGTTGGAATTACCATCTGAGCTATCCGATGTGCACAACGTATTTCACGTGTCACAACTTCGGAAATGCCTCCAAGTTCCGGACAAGCCTAATCTCTACAAGGATGTTGATCACCAAGCCATTGATCTGCAGCCTGATTTGACCTACCGCGAGAAGCCTATTCGCATTCTGGATGAAGCAGAACGGCGGACGCGAAGCCGTACCATCAAGTACTTTAAGGTCCAGTGGAGCAACCACACCGAAGCAGAATCAACCTGGGAACATAAAGACTATCTTAGATCCGAGTTTCCCGATCTCTTTTAAGACCTAGTTTAGGAATCTCGGGGACGAGATTCTTGTAAGGGGGGTAGGTCCGTCACACCCTGCATTTTGTAACATGTTATTTGCATCAATGAAGCATGAAAATTTGGACCAACAAATTGTTTTGGCATCATTTGGCTTTTCTTTGGAGTTGAGTTTTTTCTTCTTGTGCTTTTTCATGTGCTCATTAAAGTCAACTATTACCTCTTGTAGAATTCATCTCCATACCCAAATCTTATGCCCAATGATCATGCCAAGTGTTATATAACAGTATAGAATTTTATTACAAAATTAATTTGGCCAAAATGTATTTTATAAATTTAGTTTTCCAAAAACCCCTGAATTGAGATTTGCACTTCAAGTGCTTGATTTTGGGTGAGAAAATTATTTCAAAAAGTATATTTGAGACCTAGTAGTCATAGGACTCCTAGAAAACACAAAAGTATAATTTTAAAAGTTATTTTCCTATTTTATTTAAAATCTTTTTCTTAAGGCCAGAAATGGTCTTTAATAGGGAAAAATTATTTAACTATTTCAAAAATATTTGCCAAAATTCAGGGAGACTCATAGGACATATATTGTCCATATATAAGAGTTTCAACACTTGGTCATGTTCAAAATAATGGGCTAATCCCTCTAAAACCCTTTCTGGATATTTCAAGCTTTTGAAATAATTACAAAGGAAATATTCTCCAAAAAAATTCCAAGGAAATTATATCATGTCATATATGACATACTTGATGATCTTGCCAAGTCCCATGCCTTGGGAAGCAAGAAAACATCCTCAAAACCCTCCATAACCATTTTGTCCATATTTGAAGTTTGAGCAACTTTACATTGCCAAACTTGTTCAAATGCTCTCAAACTTGGTGCACATGCTAGAAATGCCTAATAAGGCATCTAGGCCAAATGGCATAAGATTTGGAGTAGAGCAACTTGGTCAGAATACCCCAAAACCCTTTCTGTTCAAATGCAAATTTGAACAACTTTACATTACCAACTTTTTACCTGGAGCTTCAAACTTTGTGGGCATGATCAATACCCCAAATGATGAAACTACACCAAGTGGTGCATCCAGGGGAGATGATTAGCTTGACTCAAACAAGATGAAGCCATTTCTGTTGATTTTTAGGGTTCACCAAAGTTACATTGGCTAGTTTCTTCAAATGAGCCCAAATTTGGTGAAGCACCCTATTTTCACATGTCCTTCAATCCTGTTAAGTGTCATGGCAAGTGGAGATCATTTGCTTGACCAAACACTGATCAAACACCTTCTGCAGAATTACTAAAACCCTCTTCTTGATCACTTTTACCTTTTACCTTGGCCTCAACTTTCTACCACACGTTCATCTGGTTACTAGCTACCTCCAGTAACTTCCCCAAGTCCCCAGCTCCATGATTGAGGGGTAAAAACCCTAGTTCACCCTGCTGGACATCCATTTTCTACCAAGTCACCAGCCTCTCTTCTCTCTCACAGCATCTCCAGAGCATCCAAAGCTTAAACCATAGTGCTTGCATCACCCTGGACCCCCCAGACACGATGGACGCGTCCAGAGGGCCAATGGCATGCCATGGCATGCGATTAGGGCGCTCCAGAGCGCGCTACAGTGCGCACACGCACTGTAGCTTCGGCCAATCGTCTGCCCCCGACAGCCTCGGGCTCCCCCCTCGCGCCTCTCAACGCGCCTCGACGTCCGCAGCCTCCACCGGCGCTGTCCCCCTCCTCCTGCGCCCTCCAGTGGCCGTCGCCACACGCGCACCGGCCGCCCGTGACGCCCACTCCTCGGGCTCGCACGCGCGCACGGTCTGGAAGCCTCCCCGCTCCTCCTCTCTCCTCAAATGGACGTAGGGCTCGTCCAGCAACGCCGTAGACTCTCTCCCGTTGCCTCCCGTGCGCTGTAGCGTCGAGCAAGAGCTCGCCGGCGCACAGGTCCACGGGACCCCGCCGTTCCCCTATAAATAGGACCCCCCGAGCCCTCCTCTCAGCACTAGCAGCCTCACCACATCCTCTTCAGTCCCCCAGCACCACTAGTTCATCCCCGAAGAGCTTCAGTGCTCGGGATCGACCAGAGCTCCGCCGCGTCGGGCCACCGGCGATCTCGCAGTACAGGCCTCCTCCGCCCTTCCTTTTGCCCGATTTGGAACCACCACACACCACTGATACTTTCCCCTCGCTTTCCCCTCTCTGTAGCAGTCAGAATCGGCCAGAGCGAAGACCTCCCGAATATCCTCCGCCGTCCCACCTCGCCGCCGACGAACCCGACCTCCCCGGCGTGCCGCACCACCCCCACTACCTCCGCAACTCGACGCTGAGCCCGTACCTGCCCTCCGTTGCCGTCGTCGTGGCCGGAATCAACGCCGGTGAGCTCGCCGTGGCCGTGGCCGTGAGGTTGAAGATGACAGGCGGGCCCCGCCTGTCATCCTCACCCCTCTCTCCCTCCCCTCACAGCCGCTGACCGCCGGGCCTCGCCCGTCAGGTTTGAAAACCTGACGTGCGCGCGCTGGCACCCATGCGGCTGGGCTGGATGCCCTGGGCCGTGCACTGTGGCTCCTCTGGCCCAGTAGCACAGGGCCATTTCTTTTTATTCTTTCTGTAAATATTTCAAACATTTTTACAGAAATGAATATTGGTCCAAATGAAATGATTCCAACTCCTGAAATCTTGTAATATTCCAACCTATTTAATGGTGTCACTTTCACTCACATCCATGAAACTTTTCTGTTCTGTTCAAATTTAAATTCAAATTTGAGCATTAAAACTCCTGTTCAAAAATCCCTAGATTCCATTCTGTAACTCCAAAACCCCAACTAAGAATTTTCCCCATCTTAGATATCCCTCTAGTATTTAACAAAAATAAGTTGACATTTTTCTGAGCACTTTGATTTTTCTGTTTTATTTGTGGTCTTATTTTTCCATTGTTATTATACGACGTATAGATACCGTATTCGACGAAGTTGCTGAAGAGGGAGAAGGAGAAGGATTTGAAGACTTTAAAGACCAAGCCAATCCGGGCAAGCAGCCCTTTGACCATGATACACTTGTTCTTCGGAACTCGTTTGTTTCCGATGCATGATGATAGGGTTACGGTGGTGACCTAGTTGAAACCACCACATGATGCATGCTTTACTCTTGATCTTGCCATGTGCTAGATGCAATGCATATGGTTAGTACTAATGCTTAGTGATGCATGTGTGACATGAACCTTCGTGGTTGAAATCTTTGCATAAAACCCCGTCGGGTGCCATTCATGCCCGAGGGAGATGATGAGTTGGGTAACCACTTGATGACGAAGTGGTGTACCGAGACAAGAGTGTGTTTTTCAAACGGATTGGTTTAAGTTGCGACCGTTATTCCAACCATACATGTGCAACCACTCTACCCCTTATGGGACGGGGCGTTATTGATTACTTAGGCCGATACTAGCATGGTGCCTGCATGACTAGTGACGGGAAGACTTGAGGTCTTTCCCGGGACGGGGTCGTGCTTGTATAGACGACCATGACTGTTTTCACAGGGCACCGGACACACCGTTGGTCCCTTCGGGTACGCGTGACATTGAAATTAGGGCAAGTCCCGTGATCTATTGTTTGTGCTCGAGGGCCGTGTACCAACGAGTGGACTCTATGTTAGTGTCGTCTAAGGAAAGATAATGACCGGGTGCTTCCCCCGAGTACTTGAGGTACTGCGGGATCGTGGATGACACGAAAGCTTCCCAGATCTTGTGGGTAAAGTGTACAACCTCTGCAGAGTGTAAAACTATTCGAATAGCCATGTCCACGGTCAAGGACAGTTGGGTAACCGCTCTTGGGCTACGTCCAATGTTTGCAAAACCTTCTGTGTGAGTATGTTGAGTCAAGGTGGTGACTTGACTCAATGAGGTGAATCATATTCATGTTGTTATCAGTAACCTGCCTTCGAGGTTACGCGAGTTTATTGATGCATAAACTTGATGGTAGAATATTTATTCTAGCCTTTGCTAGATTGCTCATTATTGTTCAATTGCACTGTTACTTTGAACCACATCATGGGTTGCTTGCGAGTACATTCAAAGTACTCATTGGCTTGCCACTGGTTATTTAATTGGCCAGGCATGGAGGAACAGGAATATGAGGAAGAGTTCTTTGGAGACGAACATGCGAACTAGGACGCTATCCCAGTCAGAATGCCTGTAGGGTTAAGGCAGATGGCATGGGTTCTACCTATTATCGAAGACTTCCGCTATTTGAGTTATTTTCTATTCAGCCCGTGAGGCTTTATCTATGTAAGACTTGGCCATAATGGTCATAATTTGTGTAAGACGTTATGTATGGATGTAAGACTCTTGTTATTCAGCTTCTGTGTGTTCAGTGAGCATTGATCTCTGGGATCACTGTGCACGTGCATTCGGTGATCTCGACCTCTAAGTCGGGGTCCCCACATCTGGCGTACCGCAAAACGGAGGAAACGGACCTCCTACGGTCGAAACGGGGTTCCTGTTGATCGGGAGGGGTGTGGCGTACCGAAAAACGGAGGAAACAGACTTGTGTTGGAGCGCTACGGTCGAAACGGGGGTCCTGTTCATCGAGAGGGGTGTGGCGTACCGCAAAACGGGACTCCACGGGATACTGTTCATCTCCACCGTCGACCCCCTCCAGCCTCCACGGGCTATTGCTCATCCACCGTCGACCTCCTCCTGCCTCCACCTGCGACTGTTCAGCCTCCACCACGCGCTACTCCACTGGCTATTGTTCAACCAGGCCTCTCCACTGCTCCTGTTCAACCACCCCTCCACGGGATACTATTCATCCAGCCCTCCACCGTCTATTGTTCATCCAGCCCTCCACGGGGTGGTCCTGTTCATCCAGCCCTCCACGGGGTCCTGTTCATGCAGCCCCAACCGGCTCGATCGATCGGGGTCCTGTTCATCCACCCCCACCGGGAACTATTCATCCAAACCCCCCCCCCCACTAACGCTCACTGTTCATGCAGAGGCAGCATCGATCGGCTTCAGTTAGCAGCAGTAGCGAAGGAATCGCTCGATTGGGTTCAGTTAACAGCCATCGATCGATCGCTCGGGTTCAGTAACGCGTAGCCTGCAGTGCAATCTCTCAGGTTCAGTTAGAGCCCAACGCCTCGCTCGGGTTCAGTTAGAGCCCAACGCCTCGCACCCACGCGCGTGCGTGTATGAGAGAAACGCGCATCGCTCGGCCCCAACCACCCACCGTAACCAGGAACACCCCGATATTTTCCTCGCCCTCGCTTCTACCATGGTTTTTTCCATCATGGACGGCCCAAAGAATGTCATGCAGCTGGGTCTCCACCACATCTATGATGATACCATGTTTTGTCACAATTATTGTCATAGAAGTGTCATAAGTATGACAGAAAAAAATTCGTCCGGCCCTAAATGTCACGGATGTGTCTTTTTTTTGTAGTGAGAGGGGTTGTCAATCTCTCCCGGTAGTTGATTGGTAAATAGATAGATGAGTAATGGCAAATGGAACAATGGAAAATAAAATTCAGCGAGGTAGTTTTGGGTTTTCACTAGTGGCTTCTCTCGAGGAATAGCAAACGGTGGGTAACAAATTACTGTTGGGCAGTTGATAGAAAAGCAAATAGTTATGACGTTATCCAAGACAATGATCATGCATATATGCATCACCGAAGATTAGTAGACCGACTCCTGCCTGTATCTACTACTATTACTCCACACACCGCCCACTATCCAGCATGCATCTAGTGTATTAAGTTCATGGAAAACAGAGTAATGCAGTAAGAACAATGACATGATGTAGACAAGATCTATTCATGTAGGAATATATCCCCATTTTTATCCTTAATAGCAATTATACATGCGTGCCTTGCTGCCCCTTCTGTCACTGGGAAAGGACACCG
Organism: Secale cereale; assembly: GCA_902687465.1. Taxonomy (NCBI): domain Eukaryota; kingdom Viridiplantae; phylum Streptophyta; class Magnoliopsida; order Poales; family Poaceae; genus Secale; species Secale cereale. Next base: position 212,623,981 of record LR738711.1, on the reverse strand, counting down.
CAAGACTGAACCCATCACAAATCACCTCTTCACATTGCAAGATAAATAGATCAAGTTGGCCAAACAAAACCTAAATACCAGAGAAGAAATACGAGGCTATAATAATCAAGTACGGATATTAAATCAAGGAAAATATGATAATACATTCACAATTCATCGGATACCAACAAACACACTGCACAAAGTCATTACATCAAATAGATCTCCAAGAGAACTTTGTATTGAGAAACAAAGAGAGTAGAAGCCATCTAGCTACTGCCTACGGACCCGTAGGTCCGAGGTGAACTACTCACGCATCATCGAAGAGGCACCAATGAGGATGATGAACCTCTCCGTGATCGTGTTCCCCTCCGGTGGAGTGCCGGAAAAGGGCTCTAAATTAGATCTCGTGGTTTGGAAACTTGCGGCAGCTGGAACTAAATTTCGTCGACACCCCTAGGGTTTCTGCAATATTGGGGTATTTATAGATCGAAGAGGTGGTGCGGGAGGCCACTGAGGTGGGCACAACTCACCAGGGCACGCCTAGGGGCCTCAGAGCACCCCCCCAGGTGCTTCTTTGGCCCATTGGGTGTCTTCTGGCCCAGAAAAATTCTTCAAAATGTTTCGGTGCGTTTGGACTCCGTTCGGTATCGATTTTCCGCGATGTAAAAAACAAACAAAAAACAACAACTAGCGTTGGCCACTATGTCAATAGGTTAGTCCCAAAAAATGATATAAAGTTGCTATAAAATGATTGTAAAACATTCAAGAATGATAATGGAACAATAAAAAATTATAGATACGTTGGAGACGTATTAGCATCCCCAAGCTTAATTCCTGCTCATCCTCGAGTTGGTAAATGATAAAAACAGAATTTTTGATGTGGAATGATGTCTAACATGTTCATCACATATTCTTTTCTTTGTAGCATGGAAATTTGGACTTTTATATGGTTCAAAACAATAGTCTAGTTTTGATATGAAGACTTTAATACTCAAGCATACCAACAAGCAACCATGTCTTTTAAAATATCAATACTAAAGCAAGTTATCCATAGCCCATTATGCTCAGCCACTGATCCATTCTTGAAACACACTCGCATATTAGCTACATCCAATGCTCAACCATTGACCCAATCAAAACAATAGTCTAGTTTTGATATGAAGACTTTAATACTCAAGCGTACCAACACGCAACCATGTCTTTTAAAATATCAATACTAAAGCAAGTTACCCATAGCCCATCATGTTCAACCATTGATCCATTCATGAAACACACTCGCATATTAGCTACATCCAATGCTCAAGTACGGTCATAGTACCCCTTAGTTGGTGCTTTATAAGAGAAGATGGAGACTCAAATAAAAATAAAAATTGCATAAAGTAAATAGAAAGGCCATTCATAGAGGGAAGTAGGGATTTATAGAGGTGCGAGAGCTGAAAGCTTAAATTGGGAGATAAATTTTTTTTGAGAGGCATGCTTTTCCCGTCAACAAAAATGACTTAGAGTTCCCAATACTTTCCTTGCTAGATACATCATAGGCCGTTCCCAAACAGAAATTAAAGTTTATTCCTTTTCCACCATTCTTTCATAATCCATGCTAACCGTATCCACGGGTTCCCTCCATACCAACCCTTTCCAAGGAATTTATTATTTGACATCATAAAGTAAATTTCTTTTCCATTTTGGGACTTGGCATCCCTATTATCACCGCACTCTCGTGCAATGACAAGCCGATAAACACTCATCTTGAGAATAACAAATCTAGCATGGAAAAATATGGTGACCCCTCACTGCCTCATGAGCGGTACGGGCACACTAAATAGAAGTTTATTTTGAAATTTAGAGATGGCTAATGTCGCTTGAAGCTACGTCGGTTTTTTCCCAAAGAGGAATGGATGATGCAGCACAACGGCGGTAGGTATTTCCCTCAGATGTGAAACCAAGGTTATCGAACCAGCAGGAGAACCAAGCAACACAACGTAAACAACACATGCACACAAATAACAACACCTCGCAACCGGACGTGTTAAAGGGGTTGTCAATCCCTTTCGGGTAACGAACTTGAGGGAGATATAAATATTGGTAGATTGGTTGATAAATAAGATAAATTACAGCAACGTATTTTTGGGTTTTTGGTTTAGTAGATCTGAAAATAAAAGCAAAGGTAAATAGATTGCAAGGGCAAATATATGAGAAAGAAGACCCGCGGGACGTAGGTTTCACTAGTGGCTTCTCTCGAGAAAAATAGCAAATGATGGGTAAACAAATTACTGTTGGGCAATTGATAGAACCTCAAATAATTATGACGATATCCAGGCAATGTTCATTACATAGGCATCACGTCCAAGATTAGTAGACCGACTCCTGCCTGCATCTACTACTATTAGTCCAGACATTGACCGCTATCCAGCATGTATCTAGTATATTAAGTTCATGGAAAAATGGAGTAATGCATTAAGAATGATGACATGATGTAGACAAGATCCGTTTATCCATGGTGTTAGATATGGATCTCGTCGTCTTATCCTTAGTGGCAACGATACATACGTGCCGGTTCCCCTTCTATCACTGGGATCAAGCATCGTAAGATCGAACCCACTACCGGGCACCTCTTCCCATTGCAAGATAAAGAGATCAAGTTGGCCAAACAAAACCCATATTGGAGAAGAAATACGAGGCTACAAGCAATCATGCATATAAGTGATCAAAGAAACTCAAATAACTTTCATGGATATAAAAAGATAGATTTCATCATAAACTCAAAGTTCATCGAATCCCAAAAAACACCCCAGAAAAAGATTTACATCATATGGATCTCCAAGAAACCAATATATTGAGGATCAAAAGAGAGAGGAGAAGCCATCTAGCTACTAACTACGAACCCGTAGGTCTACAAGGAACTACTCACACATCATCAGAGAGGAACCAATGGAAGTGGTCAACCCCTCCGTGACGGTATCTAGATTGGATCTGGTGTTTATGGACACTGTGGTGGCTGGAGGAATATTTCGTCGACTCCCCTAGGGTTTCTGGAATATTCGGGTATTTATAGAGCAAAGAGGCGGTCCGGGGGGCACCCGAGGTGGGCACAACCCACAAGGGCGCGTCTGGGCCTCCTGGTGCGCCAATGGTGTGTTGTCCCCTCCTCGGGACTCCCCCTAGGTGCCACCGGGGTCCATAGTGTTCCTTCTGGCCCAAAAAAATCTCCAAAAAGTTTCGCGGTGTTTGGGCTCCGTTTGATATTTATTTCCTGCGTTGTAAAAAACATGCAGAAAACAGCAATTGGCACTTGGCACTATGTCAATAGGTTAGTACCAAAAAATGATATAAAATGACTATAAAATGATTATAAAACATCCAAGAATGATAATATAACAGCGTGGAACAATAAAAAAATTTAGATACGTTGGAGACGTATCAGCATCCCCAAGCTAAACTCCCGCTCGTCCTCGAGTAGGTAAGTGACAAAAACAGAATTTTTGATGTGGAATGTTTCCTATCATGTCATATCATATTGTTTTTTTATAGCATGGACATTTGGACTTTTATATGGTTCAAAGCAATAGTCTAGTTTTGACATAATAATTTTGATATTCAAGCATATCAACAAGCAACCATGTCTTTCAAAATATCAATGCTAAAAAAACTTATCCCTAGCCCATCATGCTCTACCGTTAATCCATTCATGGAACACACTCATGTATTAGTTACATCCAATGCTCAAGTACGATCATAGTGTTTCCTAGTTGGTGCTTGTAAGAGAAGATGGAGACTCAAATTCAAAAATAAAAATTGCATAAGTAAAAGAAAAGCCCTTCGTAGAGGGAAGTAGGGATTTGTAGAGGTGCGAGAGCTCAAAGCTTAAACTGAGAGATAATTTTTTTGGGAGGTATACTCATCCCACCAACGAGAATGACTTGAGGTTCCCAACACTTTCCATGCTAGATATACCATAGGTGGTTCCCAAACAGAAAATAAAGTTTATTCCTTTTCCACCAAACTTACACAAGCCATGGCTAGCCGAATCCACGGTTGCCTTCCATACCAACACTTTCCAAGAAATTTATTATTTCACCACATAGAGTAAATTTGTTTTTAATTTCGGTACTGGGCATCCCTAATACCTTTGCCGCACTCTCGTGCAATGACAAGTGAATAAACATTCATCGTGAGAATAACACATCTAGCATGGAAAATATTGGCCACCCCTCACCGCCTCGCGAGCGGTACGGGCACACAAAAGGGAAATTTATTTTGAAAATTAGAGATGGCACATACAAATTTTCTTAGAACGGCAAGGAAATACCACATATAGGTAGGTATGGTGGACTCGTGTGGCAAAACCGGGATAAAGGATTTTGGATGCACAAGTAGAGATCATACTTAATGCAAAATGAAGGCTAGCAAAAGACTGGGAAGCGACCAACCATGAAACAAATAATCTCGTAAGCGAACATTGAGCATAAATAACACCGAATAATGCACCACAAGTAGGATATAATTTCATTGCATAATTATTGACTTTCGTGCTTGCATAGGGAATCACAAACTTTAACACTAGTATTCTTACTAGAGCACAATTACTCATCATAACTCACATATCACATCATCATGTCTCAAAACTATTACAAGGAATCAAGTTTATTTTGTCCAATGATCTTCATGACATTTTTTTACTTTATCCTTCTTGGATATCTATCACTTTGGGAACAATTTTCATGTGTTTCTTTTGATAAGCTCAAGCAAATATAAGTGAAGATCGTGAGCATAATTTTTCTTTCTTCTCTCAAAATAATTTAAGTGAAGCAAGAGAAAATTTATTTAAAATTTTACTAACTCTCAAATAAATCTAAGTGAAGAAAGAGAGTATTTGTTCAAAAGTACTAAGCACACCGTGCTCAACAAGATATAAGTGAAGCACTAGAGCAAGTCCTAGCTCATAAAAAATTAAGTGAAGCATAGAGAGCTATTCTAGCAAGTCATGGCATAATTTTGGCTCTCTCAAATAGGTGTGTCCAGCAAGTATTGATGACTTAAAACACAAAATAAAAAAAGCAAAGACACATATCATACAATACGCTCCAAACAAAACACATATAATGTGATGAATAAAAATATAGTTTCGAGTGAAATACCGATAGTTGTTGGAAGAAAGCGGGGATGCCACTCAGGGGCATCCCCAAGCTTAGTTGGTTGCTCATTTTTGGATTGATAGCTTGGGATTCCGGTGCATCCCCAATCTTAGGCTCTTACATCCTTCCTTCATCCATCGTAAGATAACCCAAAACTTGAAAACTTCAATCCCACAAAACTTCAACAAAACTTCCATGAGACCCGTTAGTAAAACAAAGCAAACCACTACCATATGCTATGTGTCAAACCAATTCATTTTTTGTATTATATCTATTGTATTCCAACTTTTCTATGGCAAAAACTCATCAAAGAGAACCATAGAGCATCAAAATAAGCACACAACACAAAGAAAACAGAATCTGTCAAAAATAGAACAATCTGTAGCAATCTGGAAGTTTCGAAAACTTCTGGAACTCTAAAAATCTTGAAAGAAATAGGACCACGTGAGCAATCTGGATATTAATTTTCTGCAAAAAGAATCAACTAAAAACACTTTTCTGTTAAAAATGAGAATTTTTCTCATCAGCGCAAAGTTTGTGTCTTTTTCAGCAAGGTCAAACAACTATCATCCTAGAAGATCCTATCGATTCTACTTGGCACAAACACTAATTAAAACACAAAAAACACAATCATACCAGTAGCATAATTCTATAAACAATCAAGAACAGAAATGAAAAATCAAATATAGATTTTATTCATTGGGTTGCCTACCAACAAGCGTTATCGTTTTACGCCCTTAGCTAGGCATAAGGCCAGGATCTAAGTTTTGTCATCTTTATCTTTAATATCCTTAAGGATATCCTTGTCATGGGGTTTTGTAAAGACAACATGAAACATATTATCCATGGAAACTTTAGCAATCCTTAGTTGGTTTTCATCATAACCCCTTTGATTTCCAGCAACAACCCAAGAGTAATGTTGGCTAACATTATTGAAAATTTGTTGGATTATATCTAAAACAGGGACTTCTTTCTTAAGATTCTCATCAAAGATTCTATTATCCCCAAGCAAATTTCTTAAAGCATAATCACTATTGTAAAGAGTTTCATCTATCACGGGTTTTTCACGATTCATACAATAAAAATAAAAGATTTCTCTAGCTTCTCAAATTATGTAATCAAATTCATTTGTAAGGACAAGAGTAGCTAACTTTTTGGCTCTAGGATTCTTTATTTTGGGAAGCTCAAAAACAATCTTTGCAAAGTAGGATGAGTGCGGATAAATTTACTTTCAAGTTTCAGAACTAGTGCTGAAATAGCATCCACATAATATCTAGTAGTTTTAAGTATAGGGGCATCATCAAGGCTCAGATTTCCAGCACAATTGAAAAATTCGTGTATACGTTCTTTTCCCATAACGTTCCCTTGCCCCAGGATAAAAGTTTTAGCATCCAAATTGCATCTACGTCCAATTTTAGGAGTAAAGCCATTATCTGTTGGTGCCATACCGAAATCACTCATGATTGCAAGCAAACAATAGATCTGACAAGAGAATGGCGAACGAAAAAAAGTCGAATAAAACAGAAAATGTTTTGTGAAGTAGGGGAGATGAAAACGAGAGGCAAATGGCAAAAAATGTAATTGTGAAGAGATGAGATTTGTGATTAGTAACCTAGTTGTGTTGAAGATCCTCCCCGACAACGGCGCCAAAAATCCTTTTGATGTCGCTTGAAGCTACGTCGGTCTTTCCCCAAAGAGGAAGTGATGATTCAGCATGGCGGCAGTAGGTATTTCCCTCAGATGTGAAACCAAGGTTACCGAACCAGTAGGAGAACCAAGAAACACAACGTAAACAACACCTGCACACAAATAACAACACCTCACAACCCGACGTGTTAAAGGGGTTGTCAATCCCTTTCGGATAACGAATGTGAGAGAGATATAAATATTGATAGATTGGTTGATAAATAAGATACATTTCAACAAGGATTTTTTGGGTTTTTGTTTTAGTAGATCTGAAAATAAAAGCAAAGGCAAATAGATCGCAAAGGAAAATATATGAGAAAGAAGACCCGAGGTACGTTGGTTTCACTAGTGGCTTCTCTCTGGAAAAATAGAAAACGGTGGGTAAATAAATTATTGTTGGGCAATTGATAGGACCTCAAATAATTATGACAATATCCAGGCAACGATCATTACATAGGCATCACGTCCAAGATTAGTAGACCGACTCCGGCCTGCATCTACTACTATTACTCCACACATCGACCGCTATCCAGCATGCATCTAGTGTATTAAGTTCATGAAAAAATGGAGTAATGCATTAAGAACGATGACATGATGTAGACAAGATCCGTTTATCTATGGTGATAGATATGGATCTCATCATTTTATCCTTAGTGGCAACGATACATACGTGTCGGTTCCCCTTCTGTCACTAGGATCAAGCACCGTAAGATCAAACCCACTACCGAGCACCTCTTCCCATTGCAAGATAAAGAGATCAAGTTGGCCAAACAAAACCCAATATTGGAGAAGAAATACGAGGCTATTTGCAATCATGCATATAAGAGATCAGAGAAACTCAAATAACTTTCATGGATATAAAAAGATAGATATGATCATAAACTCAAAGTTCATCGGATCCCAACAAACACACGGCAGAAAGAGTTACATCATATGGATCTCTAAGAGACCATTATATTGAGGATCAAAAGAGAGAGAGGAAGCCATCTAGCTACTAACTACGGACCTGTAGGTCTACAAGGAACTACTCACGCATCATCAGAGAGGCACCAATGGAAGTGGTGAACCCCTCCGTGATGGTGTCTAGATTGGATCTGGTGTTTCTGGACTCTGCGGCGGCTGGATGAATATTTCATCGACTCCCCTAGGGTTTCTGGAATATTGCGGTCTTTATAGAGCAAAGAGGCGGTCCAGGGGGCACCCGAGGTGGGCACAACCCACCAAGGCGCGCCTGGGCCTCCTGGCGCGCCCTAGTGGGTTGTCCCCTCCTAGGAACTCCCCCCAGGTGCCACCGAGGCCCATAGTGTTCCTTCTGGCCCAAAAAAATCTCCAAAAGGTTCGCGGTGTTTGGGCTCTGTTTGATATTGATTTCATGCGATGTAAAAAACATGCAGACAACAGCAATCAGCACTTGGCACTATGTCAATAGGTTAGTACCGAAAAATGTATAAAATGACTATAAAATGATTCTAAAACATCCAAGAATGATAATATAACAGCATGGAAAAATAAAAAATTATAGATACGTTGAAGACGTGTCAATGGCACATACAAATTTTCTTCGAACGACATGGAAATACCGCATATAGGTAGGTATGGTGGACTCATATGGCAAAACTAGGTTTAAATATTTGGGAAGCACAAGTAGTATTTATAGTTAGTACAAGTGGAGGCTAGCAAATAGATTGAGAAGCAACCAACCAAGAAACGAAAAATCACATAAGCGAGCATTGAGCATAACTAACACCGAATAGTGCACCACAAGTAGGATGTAATTTCATTGCATAACTATTGACTAATGTGCTTGCATAGGGAATCACAAACCTTAACATCAATATTCTTACTAAAACATAATTACTCATTAACATGGCTCACATATCACTATAATCGTATCTCAAAAATATTAGAAAGAATCAAGTTTATTTTGTCTAATGATGTTCATGAAAGTTTTTATTATATCCCTTTTGAATATCTATCACTTTGGGACTAGTTTCTTATGTTACTATTGATAACCTCAAACAAATCTAAGTGAAGAACATGAGTATAAAATTTTCTTCCTGTCAAAATAATTTAAGTGAAGCAAGAGAGAATTTCTTTTAAAAGTTTACCAACTCTCAAATAAATCGAATTGAAGCATGAGAGCATTTCTTCAAAAACATTAAAGCACACTGTGCTCAAAAAGATATAAGTGAAGCACTACAACAATTCCATAGCTCTCAAAAAAAATTAAGTGAAGCACAAAGAGCAAAAGCAAACATGGCGTCGATTGGCTTTCTCAAATAAGTGTGTTCAGCAAGGATAGATGACAAAACTAAAAAGAAAATTAAGAAAGGACTCATATCATGCAAGATGCTCCAAGCTAAACTCATGATATGTGATGAATAACAATATAGCTTCAAGTAAAATACCGATGATCGTTAGAAGAAAGAGGGGATGCAAACAAGATTTCTTAGTACTTATCTCAATTTCAAGCAAGATATTGGGATAAGGAACATCATAATATTTTTGTTGATACATCATGACTACACAAACAAGATTGCAAACAAAAACATATCTGCCGATAAAACGGCGAACGAAAAAGAGGGCGAATAAAATGGCAAATTTTTGTGAAGTTGGGGAGATGAAAATGAGAGGCAAATGGAAAATAATGTAAATTTCAAGGAGATGAGATTTGTGATTAGGAACCTGATAGATGTTGACAATGCCTCCCCGGCAACGACGCCAAAAATTCATTTTGATGTCGCTTGAACTACGCATGTATTTCCCCAAAGAGGAAGGGATGATGCAGCACAGTTATGGTAGGTATTTCCCTTAGTGACAAGATCAAGGTTATCGAACCAGTAGGAGGACCAAGAAACACTATGTAAACGGTACTTGCACACAAATAACAAATACTTGAAACCCGACATGTAAGAGGGGTTGTCAATTCCTCCCGGTAGTTGACCGGTAAATAGATAGATGAGTAATGGCAAATGGAACAACAACAAATAAAATTCAGCGAGGTATTTGTGTGTTTTTTATAATATAGATCTTAAAATAAAAGTTGCATATAAAGGAAAAATAAAATGGCAATATAGATCTCAAAGTATATGATAGGAAAATAGACCCGGGGGTCGCAGATTTCACTAGTGGTTTCTCTCGAGGAATATCAAATGATGGGTAACAAATTACTATAGGGCAATTGATAGAAAAGCGAATAGTTATGACAATATCCAAGACAATGATCATGCATATAAGCATCACCCAAGATTAGTAGACCGACTCCTACCTGCATCTACTACTATTACCCCACACATCGACCGCTATCCAGCATGCATCTTGTGTGTTAAGTTCATGGAAAACAGAGTAATGCAATAAGAACGATGACATGATGTAGACAAGATCTATTCATGCAGGAATATATCCCCATCTCTTTATCCTTAATAGCAATTATACATGCATGCCTTGCTGCCCCTTCTGTCACTGGGAAAGGACACCGCAGGATCGAACCCATCACAAAGCACCTCTTCACATTGCATGATAAATAGATCAAGTTGGACAAATAAAACCCAGATATCAGAGAAGAAATATGAGGCTATAATAATCAAGTATGGATATTAAATCAAGGCAAATCTGATCATAAACTCACAATTCATGGGATCCCAACAAACACACCGCACAAAGTCATTACATCAAATAGATCTCCAAAAGAACATTGTATTGAGAAACAAAGAGAGAAGAAGCCATCTATCTACTGCCTATGGACCCGTAGGTCTGAGGTGAACTACTCAGGCATCATCGGAGAGGCACCAATGAGGATGATAAACCCCTCCGTAATCGTGTTCCCCTCCGGCGGAGTGCCGAAAAAGGGCTCTTGATTGGATCTCATGGTTCTCGAACTTGCGACGGCTGGAACAAAATTTTGTCGAGTCCCCTAGGGTTTTTGGAATATTGGGCTATTTATAGAGCGAAGAGACGGTGCGAGAGGCAACCGAGGTGGGCACAACCCACCAGGGCGCGCCCTGGTGGGTTGTGCTCCCCTCAGAGCACCCCCCAGGACCTTCTTTGGCCCATTGGGTGTCTTCTGGCCTAGAAAAATTCTCCAAAAAGTTTCGTTGCGTTTGGACTCCATTTGATATTGATTTTTTGCAATGTAAAAAATAAGCAAAAAGGAGCTGGTGGCACTGGGCACTATGTCAATAGGTTAGTCCGAAAAATGATATAAAGTTGCTATAAATGATTGTAAAACATCCAAGAATGATAATATAACAGCATGGAACAATAAAAAAATTGTAGATATATTGGAGACGTATCAAGAACCACCTACTCATGTATTGAGATCAAGAGATTCGATTCCTACCATTTGAACCTTGATTTCTAGCCTCCCGTAAGTTGCTTTCCACTCCAATTCTTCTTCCACCATATTCAAATATGTGAGAAAGAGTTGAGTGTTGGGGAGATTATCATTTGAAGCACAAGAGCAATGAGTTCATCATAAACACATCGTCTATTACCTTTTGGAGAGTGGTGTCTCCTAGATTGGTTAGGTGTCGCTTGGGAGCCTCCGCCGTGATGTGGAGTTGAACCAAGAAGTTTGTAAGGGCAAGGAAATCGCCTACTTTGTGAAGATCTACCCGAGTGAGGCAAGTACTTTGTGTGCAATGGCCATGGTGGGATAGACAAGGTTTCTTCTTTTTGGACCCTTCATGTGTGGAACCCTCCGTGGACTTGCGCAGACGTTACCCTTCATGGGTTGAAGTCTCCATCAACGTGGACGTACGATAGCACCACCTATCGGGACCACGCCAAAAATCTCAGTGTCTCCATTGCATTTGCCTTCTTCAAACCCTTCCCTTTACCTTCATATGCAATTTTTTACATTCCACTGCTATACTCATAGAATTGCATGTGTAGGTTGATTGCTTCACATGTGCTAATTGCTAAAATCTGCCCACAACTAAAATTAGGAAAATGATATATTTTTATTTGTTCAAGTGGTCTAATCACCCCCTCTAGACATAGTTTCGATTCTACAAGTAGTATCAGGGCTTTAGTCTCCATTAGCCTTGATTTCCATAGCTTTGGTGATCATAGCCTTGGTTTCACAACCTAGGAGAGTATGGCATCAAGCGAGGATAATTATCACTGTAGAGGTCCTTACTTTGATGGTACAAAATTTGCTAGTTGGAAACGTAAGATGAAAATGCATATTATTCGTCATAACCCCGCCGTTTGGGACTGTTGTTAGTATTGGCTTGCAAGGTGAATTATTTGAATATGGTAGAGAACCGGATCGTGAAGCGTCCGCGGAAGAAATGAGGATGTCGTAGTACAATGCTCAAGCTTGTGATATTCTTTTCAATGGATTCTGCCCCGAAGAATTCATCAAAATCAACCACCTTGAGAATGCAAAGGAAATTTGGGATACTTTGGTTGATATGCATGAAGGTACCAGGTCCTTCAAGCAATCCTAGTTGGATGTGCTTTAAAGTCAACTTGACAAGTTCAAAATGAAGGATGGTGAAGGAGCCGCTGAAATGTACTCTAGGCTTGCTCTCATCACAAATGAGATTGTCGGCTTAGGAAGTGAAGAGATGACCGACCAATTCATCATCAAGAAGAACCTTAGAGCTTGGATGAAAAATATGATACCGTGTGCACATTGATCCAAATGATGCCCAGTTACAAAGATCTCAAGGCTACGGAAGTCATTGGTAGAATTGTTGCTCCTGAGATGTCACTCAAGGATAAGGAATAGCTTCACAATAAGTCTAGTGGTCAATAGAAATCTTCATGTGATGCTCCTACAACATCATGTGAGAAGCAAATTTTCAATGAAAAATTGCGCTTAATGGTGAAGAACTTCAACAAATTCTACAATAGTCGAAGCAAAGATAGAAGCTCCAAGTCAAGGTCCTACAATGACAAAAGATCTTCTAGTCGACATCGCAGTTGCTACAATTGCGGATGACCCGAGCACTATTCCAATGAGTGTACGTGTAAGTGCATCTAGTGCCACCCTGAGTTGGTTTTGGAGTATTGATGAAAACCCTGGTTGAGGGACTAATGTGTTTGTGAGAATTGCAGGATAAAATAGGTAGTAGTCCCTCATTGATTCGGTTTACCCACCGGACATGACCCCTAAAAATGTATGAAGACATTGACATCAGTGGTGATATATGAAGATAATCATATTGAAGACTATGACAAGAGAAGACATTGTGTGAAGAGTATGGAGAGCGAAGACTTAGATGTTTCGTTGTTTCCTTTTCTTCTTTGTTGAGTCATAGGAACCACCGTACTCTTAACTGGGGTCCAAGCGAACTAAGTCAGAGTGACTGAAGTGGTGCTCAACCAAATCCTATGTCTTCAAGTGAAGACAATGAGAGCAAATCTTAGCCAGAGTTGGATGAGTCATCCTTACTTGTAGCCCAAGTAATGTTGCCGTGTGAGTGTTTTAAATCTGACCGTTGAAACACGTGTCAGTTCCTTAGTGACCCAGGGTCACTTCGGACAAATCAGGTCGAGTTGCCCAGTGGCTATAAATAGCCCACCCCATACACCATAAATTGGTGGCTGCTCAGAGTTATTACATGGCTTTTGTCGTTTGAGGGCAACCCACCTCCGAAGCGTTTGAGAGAGAAATCCTTACGGGGATAAAGCCAAAACACCCAGAGCCAAAGAGTGTTAGTCATCACTGAAGTCTTTTTCTCTGTGTAACCTGAAGACTTATTATACTTGAGGACTGTGTTTCCTCCAGCCGGTTAGGCGTCGCGTTCTGAGCATCCAAGAGTCATTGTGGATCGCCGGTGAACGAAGTCTGTGAAGGTTTGGAAGTCTACCTTGAAGACTTACCAGAGTGATTAGGCGAGGACTAGGTGTCCTTAGCTCAAGGGGAATACGGTGAAGACGCGGTCTTCTGAGTTAAATCTCAGACTCCCTAACCAGACGTACAGTTGACACAGCAACTGGAACTGGTCTAACAAATCACTGTCCTCCCCGAGCTACTGGTTCTATCCTTTCCTTCCTTTTACTTACTATCCTATGTTGTGAAGTCATTGCCTGCTTGCTTTATCTGATTGACTTCACTGAGTTTCTACTTGTTGTGATTGGCTTCATTCCTTCTTCCATTATGACCCCTACTGCCTAGCTGCTATTAGTCTTCACACTTTCACTTCATTGAATACATGACTATGGCTTGTCTAGTGTAGTCTACTTTCCACTGCATACTAATAGGATTGAGTTTATCTTTTGTCTTCAAAACTACCATGTTTTGAAGCATTTCATAAAAATTGCCTATTCACCCCCCTCTAGTCGATATACTTCACTTTCAATTGGTATCAGAGCCTGGTACTCCCTTGTTCTGTGTGATTCGGTTTAACCACCTGGAGTTTTAGTTATGTCGACCGCAGGAATGAAGACAGTGTCTTGCCCCATGTTTGACGGTCACGAGTATCCCAAGTGGAAGGCCATGATGAAGAAACGTCTCATGGCGATTAACAGTGAGCTGTGGACTGTCACTGAGATTGGTCTTACCGATCTATGCAAGAGGGCAGAAGCTGATGACATTCGCAAGTTCACTCTTCTCAATCTCACAGCAAAGGACGTCATATGCTCCTGTCTGTCTCAAAATCAGTTCAGAAACATCATGCATCTTGATCATGCGAAGCTTATCTGGGACCGTCTCTCTGAAGTCTATGAAGGTCATCGAACTCGTGATGATTCCAGGTTTGAGGAATTCAAAGAATCTCTCAAGACGATGACTTTCGATCCAGAACCATCATCCTCTGCACCATGTCTTATGGCAAAAGGTGCCAAGGTAACCGAATGTTATCCATCTGAATCTAGTGATGATGAATCTGGTGATGAATTTGGACCCAGCTATGTCAAGCTTGCTTCCCTTGCCACTAAACAACAAATTGCACTAGAAAAGGCTCAAAAAATGCTTAATAAGAGCAATGATATGTTGGGTGAAGAAATGGATGAGTCGAAAAACTTAGCTGAACGTCTTCAGAGACTTCAAGCTAAGTTAGCTACGCTTCAAAGTCATCATAACACTCTCTTATCTAATCATGAAAAGCTAAGAGTATGTTATGAAGATCTTCAGAAGGAGCATGATTCATTACTTGATCAACAAATCAGTGCTACTCACGAAGAGGTTGAACCACCATGTCTAAAATGCATTGAGCGTGATAACGCTACATCTGTTGCTGAATGTTCTACTGCTACCACTATTGCAATATCTTCAACTACTGATGTGGTAACTAACCCCTCTGCTGAGGATACCACTACTATTGCTGCTGAAAATGCTAGGTTGAAGACTTTACTTGAAATAGGGGTGTACAAAAGCCTCAAAGGGCATCAGACTCTATGTGATGTCCTCAAAAAACAGATACTGAACCAAAACCCTAGGAAAGAGGGTGTTGGGTTCGACAGGAAAATGAATGTTGATGGTTCATATTGGAAGCCTGAGCAGTATCCCAAAACCACATGGGTTGCTGCAAAGGAACCTTCAGTGGATCCATCTACCCTATCTAGCTTCACTTGTGCTAATCCTCTTATCATTGATGAATCATTTGATGCAAACTATAAACTGTTTAAGAATCAAAATGGTGAAGTGTTTGCTAGGTATATTGGTACTAACTGCAGGAACGGGCCACCTATGAAGAAGATCTGGGTACCCAAAGGTTGTCTTGAGAAACTTCCAGCAAACGTCATCATGACACCTCTTGGGAAGAAGACAAACCCCAGACCAAAGGCTTCATATGGTCCTAAGGCTTCATACAGACAAAGGACTCACCTGAGTCACCCTAACGCGAATGTTTTGCAGGGAAACCATACTCAGACCCATGAATATGACTGTGTTTCTTCAAACCGCTATATTCATAAAACAAAGAATTTTTCTGCCTATTCTCATGAGTATTATTCTCCTCCTGCAAGATTATTTTCTAGGGCTCCAAAGCCAAAATTCTCAGATGCTGCTCTTAGACATGGTGGTTAAGAAAAACTAACTTTCTCTTAGAGGGAAAGGTCTCCAGCCGAATATCAAAGGCGTCTGATGCTATTGCTGGGGACCTAAAACACTTGTAGGGCACAAGATCAAATGTCCAAAATGACTTACTGCTCATACTGCTCATGAATCACTTGCTAAACATCTTAGCAGTCCTAACTTTGGTCTAAGCTTTCATAATCCACTTATACGTCAAATGTTTATGCTTCATAATGGCTTTTGGTGAAGCCTATCCTCCTAACTGCATTGTAGGGAGTGACACCAAAGTCTTCAGAATGGATTATGGACAGCGGATGTACAAATCATATGACAGGAGATCGAAACCTTCTCATGGACTCAACCTTACGTCCATCTAACAAGAGTCACATCACATTTGCTGATACTGGTAAAAGCAAAGTGTTGGGTCTAGGTAGAGTTGCAATCTCAAGAGATCAACACATGGATAAAGTCATGCTCGTTGAATCTCTTGGTTTCAACTTAATGTGTGTCTCAATGCTTTGTGACTTAAACATGATTGTGATCTTCGGTAAATTTCGTTGCCTTGTACTAATGGAATCTGACAAGTCTTTAGTATTTGAAGGATACATAAAAGGTGATCTGTATATGGTAGATTTCTCAGCTGGACCGCAGATGGCCGTATGTCTTCTAGCAAAAGCTTTAGAGTGCTGGCTCTGGCATCGGAGGCTAGGACATGCCGGCATGAGGAACTTGCTGATACGTCTAAAACGTATCTATAATTTCTGCTTGCTCCATGCCTCTTTTGTGTGATATTGCTATGATATTTATACACTTCCATACACTTTTCATCATATTTGGACTAACCTATTAACTCAGTGCACCCCAGTGCCAGTTTCTGTTTTCTGCTGTTTTTGTATTTCAGGTTTTCCCATCACGTAAACTGCCAGAAAAATCCCGGAAAAATTATATAAAAAATCAGCATGCCGGAAGGTTCCACACGGCCGAAGTAGGGCCGGAGGGGGGCCACCAGGGCTCCAGGCGCCCTGGTGGCGCGGCCCCCTCCTGGCCGCGCCGGGGGGGCGCCTGGGCCCCCCAGGTCTCCGCTGATGCCCCCCTTTGGCATATATTTAACACGCGTCCCGAAACCCTCGAGGACGGAACCCTTTTTCGTGATCTCATCTCTGTTCCGTCGCCGCCGTACTTCCAAGATCGGGAGCACCAGGAGAACCCTTCCCGGCACCCTGCCGGAGGGGAGGAACACCACCGGGAGCCTCTCCACCACCATGGACGCCTCCCGGATGAGTTGTGAGTAGTCTCCCTTGGACCATTGGTCCATGACCAGTAGCTATGTGATGTTCTCCTCCCCTTCTTGTGCTTCACTAATTAGACCTCGTGAGCTGCCCTACATGATCGAGGCACATATGTAATCCTTATGCTGTTGCTATGTTGAGTTTGCTGGGATCCGATGGATTGTGAGATTATGTTCAAATTGTGTTTGAGTAATATATTTGATTCACCTCTTTTATATTTATGTTCGTAAGTAATTCTTGCATGTTCTCCGTTGCTATTTATTGCTTTGGCCGAGTAGTAGGTAGTGACTCCAAGAGGGAACGTTATGCTCGATTGTGGGTTCATGCCCCTCGATGACTAGTTTGAGTGACATAAACATGAGTCTAGGGGATGTGTTGTTGCCACAAGGGGGAAAACAACGGTGCTTGTGCCCGCGGGTGCAAGGATTGTTTACTTTACGCAAAGTTCTTTTAATGCAGTTGTCTGTTGCTTTGAGTTTACACTATGGGTGGGACTCGCAACTTAATACCAGCGAGATGTTCTGGATAGATATCTCAAGGTGGATGATTAGTAGTAGATGCAGATGGATTTCGGTCTACTTGCCTTGGCGTAGCGCCCATGCTTTGAACCTCTACCTTTCTTGCAACATAGTTAGCATTGGTTTGCGCACATAATTTTGTCAATTGCCCAGCTGTAATTCGTTTACCTCACATAGCTGTTTTATCGTCTTTTGGGAGAGAGATATCGCTCGTGAACATCATGGAACCCCGGTCCATATTACCATCACTGATCACATCCGCTATTTACTTTCTGCTTTTACATACTACTTACAGTTTTACCTATCACTATTAGCTCTTGCGTTTGACCCTTTAAATGACAAGGCTGGAGGGATTGACAACCTCTCTGTACTCGTTGGGAGAAAAGTTATTTGTATCTGTGTGCAGGTCCAAGTTGATTGCTAATATCTGGTGCCGTTAGCAGTTGACACCTTCTTGTTGAAACTAGGAGTCTCAGGGGAAATTGATCCTTGGTATCTTTGCCAAGGGAAAACTACCGTTACACTGCATCTCAAACCTTCCACTTGGGGTAGCCAATGAGGGGCGAGAAGCCATCAAGCAAAGTTTTCTGGCGCCGTCGCCGGGGACTCCACTCTTCAAGATAGGGGAGTTGCACGCTATCTTTTACCTTTGCTTTTTAGTCTTGTTAGTTTACCTTTCAGTTTTGCTTTAGTATCTTTTATCGAAAATGACAAAAATAGTTATCTTGCTTGCTTGCTGCTATGGGTTCCACCGAGAACACCAAGTTGTGTGACTTCACTAGTCATAACAACAATGACTTTATCTGCACACCTATCACTGCACCTGCCACTTCAGCACCTTCTTATGAAATTAAACCTGCTTTACTGAACCTAGTTATGAAAGATCAATTCTCCGGTGCTGGAGATGATGCTGCTTTACACTTAAACAATTTTGTTGAACTCTGTGATATGCAAAAGTACCAAGAAATAGATGGTAATATTGTTAAGCTTAACCTTTTTCCTTTCTCCTTGAGAGGAGGAGCTAAAATTTCGTTTCAATCTTTGCCTAGAAATAGCATAGATTCTTGGGACAAGTGCAAAGATGCTTTCATTGGAAAATACTATCCAGCTGCTAAAATTATCCAACTAATGAGTAACATAATGAATTTCAAACAATTGGATAATGAACATGTTGCCCAAGCTTGGGAACGTATGAAATCTCTTGTCAAGAACTGCCCTACTCATGGTTTGACTACTTGGATGGTTATCCAAAACTTTTATGCAGGCTTGAACTTTACCTCGCGGAACTTGTTAGATTCGGCCGCGGGAGGAACCTTTATGTCAACTACACTTGGTGCTGGCACAAAGCTTCTCGATGAGATGATGACCAACTATTCCCAATGGCACACCGAACGCGCTCCAACGGGTAGGAAGGTAAACTCTGTCGAGGAGATTTCCTCCCTAAATGAAAAAGTTGACTTGATCATGTCTCTACTTTCGAAGCAATCTTCTGTTGATCCTCGTGATGTTCCTTTAAATTCTTTGATTGCTCAAGAACAAGTAGATGTGAACTTTATCTCTAGAAACAATTTTAATAACAATGCTTATAGGAGTAACTTTGGTAACAATCCTAGACCGTTCCCCTCTAATTCCTATGGGAACAACAATGCTTATCCTAGCACCAAGAACTCCACTACTGAACTAGAGATTATGCTTAAAGATTTCATCACTACCCAAAAAACCTTTAATAAGAGTGTAGAAGAAAAACTAAACAAACTAGATGATCTCTCTTCGAAGGTAGACAATTTAGCCCATGAGGTAGAATTGCTTAAAATTAGAACTTCTCCTCTTGAGGAGAGGAAGGTCACTCCTATGAATTCTATTCAAGTGCAAATTAATGAAAACATTAGGATGTTGGCTAAACTTAAAGAGAGATGGGCTAGAGAAAGGGAGGAAGAAGATAGAATTAAGAACCTTCCTACCCACCACACTATTGCTACTATCCAAGTTGTTGAGGATATCCAAACTCTTAGCACCCAATGCACTCCTGGTCCCATTGGACCTATTAATGGTGATGCTATGACCATAGAAACTACCAAACAAGTGAACCTAAAGGACACCACTACCACTTTACTTGATAGTAGTGACCTTGATTTTGATAATTGCACTCTTACCGAAGTTATTGATTTCCTTCACAAGATGTCTAGAGATCCCCGCACTAGCACGCTTAACCTTGCCTTCACAGAGCATATCACAAATGCTCTCATCAAAGCTAGGGAGGAGAAACTTAGAGTAGAAGCCTCCATTCCTAGAAAGCTAGAAGATGGTTGGGATCCTATGATTAAAATTAAGTTGTTCTCTTGCTATGCTTTATGTGATGTTGGAGCTAGTACCTCTGTTATGCCCAAAAGAACATATGATATGCTTAAATTGAAACCTTTTGATTCTTGTTCTTTTGGTGTTCGTCTTGTTGATTCTTCCACAAAGAAACCTTTGGGGAGGATCGACGATGTTCTTATGATTGTCAATGACAATTATGTTCCCGTTGATTTTACTATTATGGATATTGAATGTGAACCTTCTTGTGCAATTATTTTGGGACGTCCTTTTCTACGCACCGTTGGTGCCATCATTGACATGAAAGAGGGGAATATAAAATTCCAATTTCCTCTTAAGAAAGGGATGGAACACTTACCTAGAAAGAAGATTAAGTTACCTTTTGAGTCCGTTATACGGGCTAGCTATTCTTTTACTCTCGATAAAACTTGATCTTTTTGCATTATGCCTAGCTTAAAGGCATAAAAAAGAAGCGCTTTTGGGAGGCAGCCCACAATGAATAAATTTTTATTTTGCTTTTGTTGTGTCTTGATGTTGTTACTACAGTAGCATCATCATTGTATCTTTACTTTTCAACTTTGTGCCAAGTGTAGCCTCTGATTGCAAGAAAGTTCAAAAGTTGTGACGTGCTGTCCAGGAAACAGATTCTGTCCTTGGATAGAAAAATTCGTATAAAATCACCAGGTCATCTTTTTAGTCTGAATTTTTTCGACAGTGTGCTCTATACAATTGTATTTCGGGCGTCTGTTCTGAGTTTTTTGATTAGAGTTGCAGAAGTGCCCCGAAAAAATCATTTACTACCTGCTGGTCTGTTTTCCACAGATTCTGTCCTGTTTTGCCTTTCCTTCATTTTGCAAACCTTGAGCTTGCTTTTTCTTTGCAAAAACCTTTTGGAAATCTTGAGAAACAGTAGACCTTCAAGAATATCTTTATTTCCAGCAAGGAACAATTATTTTATTAAGGGTACTAACCTCGCTAATCAGATTATGATGAGTTATGTATGAAGGGAGTTTTCAAGTGTGCGAGGGAAGATGATAAAAAGATTCAGGAGTGTCAAGCGCTCAAGCTTGGGGATGCCCCCATGCACCCCCAAGAAATATTCAAGAAGACTCAAGCGTCTAAGATTGGGGATGCCCCCGTGCATCCCCTTCTCCATCAACATTATCAGTTCGTCTTTCGTTCAACTATATTTTTATCACTTCATGTGTTATGTGCTATGCTTGGAGCGTCTTGCTTTTAGTTTCCTTTTTAGTTTTCTTTAGCTTTGCTTGCTTTTCATAACGAGTTGGAACTCAGCTTTCTTTGTGTGGGAGAGAAACACGCTCCACTTCAACCTAGAACATAACATAGAATTTTCATGTCTATCCTTGTTGTGTGTGTTCTTTGTCTTTCAATAGCTACTATCATGTTCAACTCTTAGTTTTCATGCTTATCTTTTTAAAGAGCCTTTTGTTTAGTTGGTCGCTGGAACTCTCTTTATTTATCATGCTTATCTTATTAAGAGAGTTTGCTTCTGTTGCATTGGTCGATATGTCTATGATAAAAATGCTACGTGCATAATGGTGCTTAGTAGTTCATGTTTTCTTATGGTTAGTCTCAAATAGCTGGGGGGTTCCCAATGTGTTATTGGAGTACCAACATGATTTGTTTGCCTATGATGTGGTATGGTTTTGTAATATCTTCCTTCAAGAATTTACTTTGATTGACTTGGCGTGTGCTCACGCATATTTAAGACTGTAAAGAAAGTCTATCAAGCCTTGATGATCTTTTATTTCTGAGTAGCGATATAACTTCCATGCCTGATTCAATGTTGCTTTGTCGCTCTACATGATTATGACCGTCATTGCTCTTTTAGTGGGTCGCTCCTAGTCTTTTGCTAACCTCCACCTGTACTAAGCGGACTGACTGCTTGTGCATCCAAAATCCTTTAAACCAGTTATGCCATATGAGTCCACCATACCTTCCTATACATGGTATTTACCTGCCATTCCTAACGAAGACTTTCATGTACCATCTCGAAATTATTCAAAAAAAAAGCATTTTTGTTTTGTGCCTCTGTTTTAGTTCATGAGGAAGTAGTAGCTAATTCATGATCTTTTTAAGTTGGGCAAGCTTCACCCCGGGATTGCATGTCTAATGTGCAAACCCATAATACGAGAAGGAACTGGCATAGAGTGCGCCCGGCTCTTTAAAAAATAATACAACAAACAAACCCTCCTTCACGCTTTGTTCATAAGAAATCAGAAAACTTTGGCAGTGATAAACAAAGGAGATTAAGAGGATGTGATCGTCCTCATTCGGGAGCCGTTCCTCGAAACTTGTCCATCTCAAGAAGTAATTGAGTTATCTGCTAGCATTCGTTGACGAAACATGCATAATCTAAAAATAATAATTGTTACTTCTGTTTTTAAAACCAAGAGCTCTGGTACATGCTTTGTCTTTGTTTCCGACCATGGGTTTTCAACCTTTCCAACAAAAGCCACGGTTCGAGAGTCTCCACCTTCTTTAAGCACCAACTACTGAGAGCATGATTGTCATTCTGAGTGTAATGTGCATTGTCCCAAAGTAGCATTGTCTTTTGCATGATTATGATATTGTTTATTCTGAAATCATTGTATCTAGTCATCACTTAAACCTTGGAGGTGCCCCTGCATTTATGATTTGCTTCACTAAAGGGGGCAAGCGAGATATCACTTTGTCATATCTGCACACCATGCTCATTACAAATCTATTTGATGTTTCAGTATCATATTGTAAAACTTTCAGTTCTTTGTGATTTTCTCATGAGGCAACTTAATTACTATAGATTCATTGTCTCAGTAAGCTTTTGTCATGTGACTATGAAAAGTCCTTATATGGTTAATAGCATGTCACCACAGAAATTATGCTTGTTATCATTTACCTACTCGAGGACGAGCAGGAATTAAGCTTGGGGATGTTGATACGTCTAAAACGTATCTATAATTTCTGCTTGCTCCATGCCTCTTTTGTGTGATATTGCTATGTTATTTATACACTTCCATACACTTCTGATCATATTTGGACTAACCTATTAACTCAGTGCACCCCAGTGCCAGTTTCTGTTTTCTGCTGTTTTTGTATTTCAGGTTTTCCCATCACGTAAACTGCCAGAAAAATCCTGGAAAAATTATATAAAAAATCAGCGTGCCGGAAAGTTCCACACGGCCGAAGTAGGGCCGAAGGGGGGCCACCAGGGCTCCAGGCGCCCTGGCGGCGCGGCCCCCCTCCTGGCCGCGCCGGGGGGGCGCCTGGGCCCCCCAGGTCTCCGCTGATGCCCCCCTTTGGCATATATTTAACACGCGTCCCGAAACCCTCGAGGACGGAACCCTTTTTCGCGATCTCATCTCTGTTCCGCCGCCGCCGCGCTTCCAAGATCGGGAGCACCAGGAGAACCCTTCCCGGCACCCTGCCGGAGGGGAGGATCACAACCGGGAGCCTCTACACCACCATGGACGCCTCCCGGATGAGTTGTGAGTAGTCTCCCTTGGACCATGGGTCCATGACCAGTAGCTATGTGATGTTCTTCTCCCCTTCTTGTGCTTCACTAATTAGACCTCGTGAGCTGCCCTACATGATCAAGGCACATATGTAATCCTTATGCTGTTGCTATGTTGAGTTTGCTGGGATCCGATGGATTGTGAGATTATGTTCAGATTGTGTTTGAGTAATATATTTGATTCACCTATTTTATATTTATGTTCGTAAGTAATTCTTGCATGTTCTCCGTTGCTATTTATTGCTTTGGCCGAGTAGTAGGTAGTGACTCCAAGAGGGAACGTTATGCTCGATTGTGGGTTCATGCCCCTCGATGACTAGTTTGAGTGACAGAAACATGAGTCTAGGGGATGTGTTGTTGCCACAAGGGGGAAAACAACGGTGCTTGTGCCCGCGGGTGCAAGGATTGTTTACTTTACGCAAAGTTCTTTTAATGCAGTTGTCTGTTGCTTTGAGTTTACACTATGGGTGGGACTCGCAACTTAATACCAGCGAGATGTTCTGGATAGATATCTCAAGGTGGATGATTAGTAGTAGATGCAGATGGATTTCGGTCTACTTGCCTTGGCGTAGCGCCCATGCTTTGAACCTCTACCTTTCTTGCAACATAGTTAGCATTGGTTTGCGCACATAATTCTGTCAATTGCCCAGCTGTAATTCGTTTACCTCACATAGTTGTATTATCGTCTTTTGGGAGAGAGACATCACTAGTGAACATCATGGAACCCCTGTCCATATTACCATCACTGATCACATCCGCTATTTACTTTCTGCTTTTACATACTAGTTACAGTTTTACCTATCACTATTATCTCTTGCGTTTGACCCTTTGTAAACGACAAGGCCGGAGGGATTGACAACCTCTCTGTACTCGTTGGGAGCACAGTTATTTGTATCTGTGTGCAGCTCCAAGTTGATTGCTAATATCTGGCGTCGTTAGCAGTTGACACCTTCTTGTTGAAACTAGGAGTCTCAGGGGAAATCGATCCTTGGTATCTTTGCCAAGGGAAAACTACCGCTACACTGCATCTCAAACCTTCCACTTGGGGTAACCAACGAGGGGCGAGAAGCCATGTAACGCCCCGGACACTCCCGCCGGTGGTCGTTACTCCTGGCAGGATCTAGACTGGCCTCACATATCAATACTAGTCTTTTCTGCGCACTTTGTCCTCACTCGTGCGCACCCGGGAGCAACTTCCCGGTCGGTCACCCATCCTGAAACTACTCCAAGCTGAGCACGCTTAACTTTGGAGTTCTATCCGAATGGGCTCCCGGAAAAGAAGGAATTCCTTATTGATATGAGTAGTCTATCATCCCTAATAAGCCAGGGCATCACATACACCCTCACTCAGAGGAACCGACGTCCTCGTCGGGCCACAGGAACGTTCCCTCTTGGCACAACCGTCTGTGCTTCCAGGACAGCACATGTGCCATGTCGTGTGCCACGACGGGTCACAAACGTCATGCACAACATGACTGCAAACTGTCCGCAAACATCCGTGTAACCGCGAGGGTCGGCTCTGATACCAACTTGTAACGCCCCGGACACTCCCGCCGGTGGTCGTTACTCCTGGCGGGATCTAGACTGGCCTCACATATCAATACTAGTCTTTTCTGCGCACTTTGTCCTCACTCGTGCACACCCGGGAGCAACTTCCCGGTCGGTCACCCATCCTGAAACTACTCCAAGCTGAGCACGCTTAACTTTGGAGTTCTATCCGAATGGGCTCCCGGAAAAGAAGGAATTCCTTATTGATATGAGTAATCTATCATCCCTAATAAGCCAGGGCATCACAAGCCATCACTTGCACACTCTCGAAAAGAAGAAGCATGTAGTAGGCATCGAGGAAGTCAAGTTCAAGAAAGATCATCTCTGTGGTGCCTGTGAAGCTGGGAAGATGACTAGAGCCAAGCATCCCTCGCAGACAATCATGACGACATCCAAACCCTTCGAGCTGCTTCACAGGGACTTATTTGGCCCTACTCACTACTCCACATTCTCTACCACAGCCTGTCTCTATTGCTTCGTCATTGTTGATGATTATTCAAGATGCACATGGGTGCACATAATACTCTACAAGACTGAAGTGCAAGATGTCTTCAGACGCTTCGCCAACCGTGCCATGAACAACTATGGCGTCAAGATCAAGCATATCAGAAGCGACAATGGCACTGAGTTCAAGAACACTGGCCTTGGTCTTGATTTGGATACAATGGGAATCACTCATGAATTCTCAGCCCCATATACACCTCAGCAAAATGGGATCATTGAGCGCAAGAACAGAACTCTAATTGAGATGGATCGAACGATGCTCGATGAATACAAGACACCAAGAAGGTTCTGGCCCGAAGCTATTGACACTGCATGCCATTTCATCAACCGTGTTTATCTTCACAAGCTTCTGAAGAAAACGTCCTATGAACTCCTCACTGGGAAGAAGCCCAACGTAAGTTACTTCAGAGTATTTGGAGCTAAGTGCTGGATCAAGGATCCACATCACAAGTCAAAGTTTGCACCGAAAGCACATGATGGCTTCATGCTCGGCTATGGAGAGGACTCACACTCCTATAGAGTCTTCAACATCTTTCTCTATAAAACTGTTGAAACTGTGGATGTGCGGTTTGATGAGACAAATGGTTCACAAATAGAGACCCTACCAAATGTTCTTGATGAGGCTTCACCAAATGAATCTATCAAGCTAATGGGAACCGGTGAGATCATGCCTTCTGAAGCACAACCTGACGAGGAACTCATCATCTCTGCTCCAAATCAACCTGACGACAATGCTCAGCCTGAAGACAACACTCATGATGATGACAGTGTACATCAAGAGCAAAATCTTCGTCCAGCTCATCCTCATGTTGCAAATGAAGTACAAGTTGAGAAGATAATTGACAACATAAATGCTCCTGGTCCACTTACTCGTTCAAGAGCAACACAACTAGCAAATTTCTGTGGGCACTTTGCATTTGTATCAATATCTGAACCCAAGAAAGTGGGTGAAGCTTTTATGGAACCCGAATGGATTCAAGCAATGCAAGAAGAGCTTCAACCGTTTGAGCTGAACAACGTGTGGGAACTTGTCAAGCGTCCTGACCCTCGCAAGCACAACATAATAGGCATAAAATGGATCTATCGCAACAAGCAAGATGATCATGGTCAAGTGGTCAGAAACAAAGCCCGTCTCGTTGCTCAAGGATACACTCAAGTCGAAGGGATTGACTTCGATGAAACATTTGCTCCTGTGGCTAGACTTGAAGCTATTCGTATACTGCTAGCCTATGCAAATCTTCACAACATAATTCTGTGTCAAATGGATGTAAGGAGTGCCTTTCTCAATGGAAGGATTAAAGAAGAGGTGTATGTTGCACAACCACCTGGCTTTGAAGATCCAAAACGTCCTGATATGGTATACAAACTCAACAAGGCACTGTATGGCCTCAAACAAGCGCCTCGTGCTTGGTATGACACACTCAAAGACTTCCTGAAGAGCAAAGGCTTCAAACCTAGATCCCTAGATCCCACACTCTTCACGAAGACATATGATGATGAACTATTTGTCTGCCAAATCTATGTGGACGACATTATCTTCGGCTGCTCTGACAAAAGATACAGTGATGAGTTTGGTCACATGATGCAAGAGCAATATCAAATATCCATGATGGGTGAGCTGAAATTCTTCCTTGGTCTTCAAATTCGTCAGCAAAGCAATGTCATCTTCATATCTCAAGAGAAGTACCTTAAAGACTGCCTGAAGAAGTTTGGAATGCAAGACTGCAAAGGGTACTCGACGCCTATGCCTGCTAAACACCATCTGGGTCCCAACGCAAATGGTAAAGAGTTTGATCAACAGGTATACCGCTCCATTATTAGTTCTTTGCTTTATTTATGTGCATCTAGGCCAGATATTATGCTTAGTGTTTGCATGTGTGCTCGATATCAAGCGGCACCAAAGGAGTCGCATCACTTAGTTGTGAAGCGAATACTTCGATATTTGGCTTACACCCCAACACTAGGATTATGGTATCCAAAGGGCTCAGAGTTTGATCTAGTTGGATTCTCAGATGCTGATTATGCTGGTGACAAAGTTGATCGCAAGTCTACATCAGGCACATGTCACTTTCTAGGAATATCTCTTGTTTGTTGGTCTTCGAAGAAGCAGAACTGTGTATCACTCTCCACTGCTGAATATGAATACATTGCTGCTGGATCTTGCTGCGCTCAGCTTCTCTGGATGAAGCAAACGCTCAAGGACTATGGCGTCCATCTGAAGCATATGCCACTCTACTGCGATAATGAAAGCGCTATCAAGATTGCCAACAACCCAGTTCAGCACTCGAAGACAAATCACATTGAAATTCGTCATCACTTTCTCAGAGATCATGTCATGAAGGAAGATATTGATATCATACACGTCAACACTGAAGAACAACTGGCAGATATCTTCACAAAGCCCTTGGATGAGAAAAGGTTTTGCAAGTTGCGGTGTAAGCTAAATATCTTAGAATCCTCAAATGTCCTGTAATCAGGCACATATCCTAACACTTATGCATATTGATGACTTAGATGTGTAACACACGAAGTAAAGTATATCTTCAATCAATGAAGAGTTACATTCTAAGTGTGAATACATTAACATGGAATTTGACTTCGGAGCGCCATGATAATTGTGCGCCGTGTCTGGGTCTAATACTTCCTATACGGTGGGTAACGCCACCACCAAATCCTTGTTTGAAGTGTTTCTCTTGGCGTTACATTTGCAAAGTCTTCGAACTTGGTTTATCTTCGTATAGGACATATATATATATATATATATATATATATATATATATATATATATATATATATATATGGTGGGTCTATTCTCATAACACCCCTTAAGACCTTATTCTCATAACAAAAACCTTATTCTCATAACACCCCCACTTAAATAGGTTTCTAGCGCGGAGCGCCCCGAGGACAGCAACCACTGCCCCGCCTCCTACCCCCGCACTGCTGCCCCGCCTCCTTCCACCAGCACTGTCGCACCGGCTCCTACCCTGATGCAGTGCGGTTTTCTTGTGCAGTTCGGAAGCGCAAAAAACGCTCGCTGCCATTATTCGTCGGTCGCACCGTTTTCAAAACTGCTCTTAAATCGTACGGAATCTCGAAAAGTATTCAACATGGCGAAGTTGCGTCTACTCCATAGCTTTTCAACGGTATATTACACACGTAATTCTGATAAACGGTTAAAAAACTAGAGCAAAAAAGGTACCGACAAAACAACACGTACAGTTTTTTCAAACATGCAGTTCGCCGTTTTCAAAACTGCTCTTAAACCGTGCGTAATCTCGAAAAGTGTTCAACATGGCGAAGTTGCGTCTACTCCATAGCTTTTCAACGGTATATTACACGCATAATTCCGATAAACGGTTAAAAAACTAGAGCAAAAAAGGTACCGAAAAAACAACACGTACAGTTTTTTCAAACATGCAGTTCACCGTTTTCAAAACTGCTATTAAACCATGCGGAATCTCGAAAAATGTTCAACAAGGCGAAATTGCATCTACTCCATAGCTTTTCAACGGTATATTACACGCATAATTCCGATAAACGGTTAAAAAACTAGAGCAAAAAAGGTACCAAAAAACAACACGTACAGTTTTTTCAAACATGCAGTTCACTGGTCTCTGTGTTGCAGTAACATGCAGTTCGGAAGCGCAAAAAAACGCGTCGATTTGGGTGTCGTGAAAAACAGAGTTTCCTCGTTTTTGTAATTTCAAAACTGCTCTTAAACCGTAATGAATTAGAGGGGGTGTTCTATATGAAAAAGTAGCGTCTCGATGATATCTTTCCAATGGTGTATCATTTTGATCATTTCGACCAACGTTTTGTAAAAATTTAACGAAAAACGGCCACCGCCCTTCGTAGTCAGCCGCACGATTTTCAAATTTAACTAAAAACTGTAAGGAATCTCAAAAACATTTCAACATATGAAAGTTGTGCCTCGTTCGTAGCTTTCCAACAGTATATTACACGCCTGTTTCGACAAACGGTTAGAAAACTGGAGTGAAAATAGTACCGAAAATTTAAAAAAATTCGAAAAACACAATTCCGCGATTTAGTACATTCAAAACTGCTCTTAAACCGTAGCGAATTAGAAAAAATAATATATATGAAAAAGATGCGCGCCGACGATACCTTTCCAACGGTGTATCATACGTTTCATTCCGACGAGCGGTTAGAAAAAAAGGCAAAAAAAAACGCTCGCTGCCATTCGTTGTGAGCCGCACGATTTTCAAAACTGCTCTTAAACTATGATGAATTTTGAAAAGTGTTCAACATGGCGAAGTTGCGTCTACTCCATAGCTTTTCAACGGTATATTACACGCATAATTCCGATAAACGGTTATAAAACTAGAACAAAAAAAGTACCGAAAAAACAACACGTACAGTTTTTTCAAACATGCAGTTCACTGGTCTCTGTGTTGAAGTAACATGCAGTTCGGAAGCGCAAAAAAAGGCGTCGATTTGGGTGTCGCAAAAAACAGAGTTTCCGCGTTTTTGTAATTTCAAAACTGCTCTTAAACCATAATGATTTAGAGGGGTTGTTCTACATGAAAAAGTAGCGTCTCGACGATATCTTTCGAAACTGCTCTTAAACCATGATGAATTTTGAAAAGTGTTCAACATGGCGAAGTTGCATCTACTCCATAGCTTTTCAACGGTATACACGCATAATTCTGATAAACAGTTAAAAAACTAGAGCAAAAAAGGTACCGAAAAAACAACACGTACAGTTTTTTCAAACATGAGGTTCTGTTGCAGTATCTGTGAAGTGCGCATAGTTTTCCAATGCAGTAAAACAAAGCAGTTTGGAAGTGTTATGAGAATATTATTCTCATAATGTTATGAGAATATATATATATATATATATATATATATATATATATATATATATATATATATATATATATAGTCGTGTTCTGTCCTCTACAACATTCACTTATAGCTATGTCTTCTTATTTGAATCTTTTGAACTAAGTGAATGTGATCGGACCCTAACCTCTCTATGCTTTCTCATCTCACACTCTGTCTGTCCAAATCATATGCATTCTGTTGAAACTGTCGAATATCTTCTCTGCATCCTTGTCAGCAGAAGATACGGAGACAAACTTAAAATCAGATTTTAATGCTCCATCCTTTATGCCTGAAATCCGAAGAAGCCGGAACGACCACTCCGACAGTCGTGGTGTACGTGGGATCGTGGGACAACTCCCAATGCGTTACATGACCGCCACGTGTCCCTCGTAGGTGAACCGCCAGGGGCACCTGCGTAATTGCGCTGTGCCGTCTCCCATGCTTATAAATGCACGTCCCATCACGGTCAAAAGTTCTTCCACCACCTCTCCACCTCGACCAACCCTAGCGCCTTCGCTAGCTCTCGACGACGCTGGTGACGAAGCGCTTCGCTGCCGCAACCTTGTCGACGCCGTCCTCACGCCGGCCACGGACATCGTCTACTCCGCCGTCGCCGTAGCTGTCATCCGTCGCCAAGTTAGGGCACGGAAGATCGAACAGCTGGGCATCCAACTCCTCTCCGTCTAAGCAGTTCATCGTGTGGTAAATAAAACTTTCCTTTTACCATCATCTTGATCCATAAAGATTCATCACTTTTACCACAAGAGGTTTCTGCCTACACAAATATATAGATCTATCCTGTCTGCATCTCATATATTGCCTAGTACATTCACATATGCTTCAAACATAGTTAGATTCCTCACTTGTACCTATTCGTGGATTCGTACAAATCTGGAACCAACTCTCATCATATGAGTGAATGTCTTCGCGCTATGAGGTCAAAGTCTTCAAAACTTTTTTATCTTCAAAAAACTTCTAAGAATGCATATGACCTCTTCCCCTTCCCTCGCATCTCTACTACTGTCACAGGTACATGTCCGTGGGAGAATCCCTTGGTTCTCATAGTCTGCATTCATTTGCAGAATTCTTGCAGCGTCACATTCACTCCCCTAAAGACAGTTCCTATCTGACCAGCAGACCGAAGCATTTGCTAGTTTTGAAGCCATTCAGTTTGAAGCCCTTCAGATTGAAGCCAATGGCAACTGACATGACAGTTAGAAAGGGTGGCAGACAGCGCCGTGGCAACACCTCCAAAGATTTGCCTCCTAATCTAAGTGAGATGTACAATACTGATCCAGAGGAGGATTGTAATCAGAGGAAGACACGAATCCAATGGATTCAAAGATATTGAGCTGAACAGTGGTTCAAGTACAGGTTCGTGACCCAGGAGTATGCTGAAACGAACACCATCAAGCATCCGTGGGGAGATATCACCTACCAAAATCTTCCACCCAAGACTCGTGCTGAAGCCATTGCTCAAGGCTTCTACCCGTGCATGGTCAGAGGGCCTCAACCTACTGATGCTGATCCTACTTCTCTGCTCTGGTGTCGCGACGACAATTTGTTCAAGCGAAATCTTCAATATGCCAAGAACTCAGCCAAAGAGAACAAGAAGAATTGGGGATTAGACTTCAATCCTGGCCCCTCTGCTCCTCGCGCTGATGGCACGCACGAAGCTGAACCAAACCTGGTTGTGCCCTTCTACAACTTAGAAGGCCTCATCAGTCACATCAGGGTTCAAGGGGCGGATGTGGATCAACCTGTAGATGAAGCTGATTCTGAAGAAGCGCCTGCAACCCCGAAGCCCAAGAAGAAGAAATCCAAGGCTTCGAAGACCACTCCACCAATTGCTTCTAGAGTGAAGCTTTTGGCCACCGCTCCACCAGCACCAAGTGTGTAGTCTGAGGAGCACTCTCGCATCTCCAAGAGCAGACAGCTGAGGAAGAAGCCCTCGCACAACCCCAGTACAGCTCGCACTCCTTATGCTGTCTCAAAGACTGCCAATGAATCCCTTGATCTCTCGAGCGATGAGGATCTTGGTGACGATGCTCTGGAGCAACTGATCAAGAGCAAGCAAGATGCTGAAATCTTCAATGATTTGCCGCTCTTTGATGTGGAAGTGCTCAATAATTTCATTGATGAATGGTTTGACACCCCCAACCTCAGCTTCGACGATCTTCAACTTCTAGTTGGCCTCAACGTCTCCTTCCATGGCGCCATTGCTTCTGAGCTAGCTCTGGCTCAGAGAATTGTTGAGCTGAAGCAAAAGATCGATTATGAAAAGGCTTAGTTCAAGAAGCATGTGGACAAACTCAGCGTCCAAGAGATTCAGAACTTCAAAGTCATGATGCATGAGCTCAAGGAAGCCTTTCGCCAGAGGCGTGAGGAAGCTAAAGGTTCTCGTGAGCGAATCAAGGACTTGGCTGCCAAATGCGTTCAAGCTTTTAATGAAGCAGAAAAGCGCAAGGCCCTTGGGCGTCCTGGCATTGACCCAAGGATGGCTGCCAAGAAAAAGAAGAAGCAACCTGTGCCTGAAGCTGAAGAATCAAGGCAGCAAATGCCTCGCATAGTCTTCCCTGCCAGCACGACTGGCACGAAGCCTAAGGTCACCCCAACTGCTTCGGAGCTCAAGAAGACAAAGGTGGCTAAATCAGAAGCTCGCAAGCGCAAGCAATCTACTGATGAAGCTCCACCCACCAAGAAGCGCAAGACCAAGAAGGACAAGGCTGCTTCCAAAGAGCCTATCTTTGTCGAGCCCATATCAGTTGCTCTCCCTGCATCTGAACATAGAGAACGTCGCTTGACAGTCCATGAGCCTGCTCCCACAGAGGTTGAAGATAGTCCAGCTGTTGACCCCATCGCAGCTGAAGACATTGGTCCTCATGACAATGTTGAAGATGATGAAGTCCTTCCTCAGATCAAGTACAACGTTGAATCTTTTCCTGCTCTTACGAGCAGCGAACGCATCAGCATTGGTTGTCCATTGACGCCAATTGCACAGGATGACTCATGGGCTGATCACCCACAGGATACACCAGCCACACCCCAACCAACTCAAGACACCAGTTCGGTGCCTGAAGATGAAGACTTTGAGGCCCAACAACCTCCATCCCCTCAGGCGTCGCCAGCATTTCACAGGCTTCGCAAAGGATCAAGGCTTCAAGTCGTCACCCCAATTGTTCCAGAAGGAGTAGAGCAACAATATGTACCTGATGCTGCTCCTACTGTGAACCCCTCAGAATCTGAAGCCAAAGCGGCTGAAGATATTCCGGCTGCATCAGCCGAAGAAGAACCACCCCAAGAAGAAGCACAACCCCAAGCAGAAGAAGAACATACTGCCACACCCCCTGTTCTCGAGGAGAACGTGTCCGACCCTCCAGCTCCTGAAGTGGAGGTTACAAACTCAGAGGATGCCACCACCAACACTGAAGCCAATGACGTGGTCATGGCTGAAGCTAATATGGCACCTGAAGACATAGTGGTGCCTGAATTGATGGCGCATGAAGCTAATATGGCTCCTGTTCCGCCTCCAAGGCCCCATACAATTGAGCAAACATACAACCAAGATGATCAGCTCATTACTGTCCTGTGGCCCATTCTGACTCCACCACCTACTACTGGACCGCATGCTGCTGGTCCTCAGTTTGATCATCATGTTGAGCACATGCCTCAAGTTCAGAAGCCTAAGCCAAGACTGCCAAGGTTTCCAGGTATTGCAACCTCTCATGGGTCATTCAATAACAATAGCTTCACTGCGCACAATACATTCTTTGACAGCGCCAAGAACCCATATTCCAAGCCAAGAATATCATCTGATAGGTTCTGGAGCCATCAGCAGCGCAGTTATTACTCAAGAGTACTCTATGATCAAGGGCGCATTTTCCCTCATATGCATCTTGACACTAAAGCTATTGCTGGTCTGCCCTGTCTAGAGGAAGATCTTGATTGCTTCCGTGATGCTGGCCTACTAAATTTTGTAACTGACAAGGAGCATTGAAATGAAGAGCTGCTTCTGCAATTCTATGCAACCCTCCACATTCCAGGCTACAGCAGGGATCCGAAGACATGGCTCCTTGAGTGGATGACATGCAATGTCCATCATGAAGCCAAAGCCTTTGCTCTCATTGAGCTTACTGGCCTGCCCACTCCAGGAGACCTGTATGAACCTGGCTGTCAATTGCACAGTGAAGCCTTGGAGAGTATCTTTCAGAAGCGCAAACCCAACATGAGCCAAATGCTAAGCATGATGAAGCCTCTGCCAAGTGATGCTGAATATCCTAAGGAATTCTTTGTTAAAGACCTAGAGTACCTGCCACACACCATCTATCATATCATCAGGCGTACTCTATGGCTCGTCAAAGGACATTCTTCATCAGCCAAGCTTGAAGGCACCATGAAGACTTTGGTCTTCTATATCTTCAATGGCATCAGCTTCAATGCTCAAGATTTCTTCATTAGGCAATTGGCTATGTCTGGCTCTGATCTGTTTGGTCTGAAATTCTATGCCCCATGGATTATGCGCCTCATCAAGCTTCATTCAGCTATCACCTATCAGCCCTCTGCTCGCAACCATCATATATTCTTGCCTGAGGTTGATATGTCAGCTGAAGCTATATACCAAGAGCCTTCCAAAGAGCATGTTAGTCTTCACAACGCTGATCACCAGAGCTTCACTTAGCAAATTGAAGGAGTTCCAGCAGTCTCTCGCATTTATCCTCTGGCTGGCCGTACTCGTCTACCTCGACACGCTGAAACCGAAGCTACTGAGAGCACTATTGCCCAAAGGCCTCAGAAGCGATCTCGTGTTCTCAATAACCGAGAGCTTCTGGTTGCCCTCCATCAGAAACAGGATAAGCATCATTACTGGCTAAAGCGTCAGATGCAAAGCCTCTTGGTGGATGTAAATCGCATTCGCAATCTTGCCACCAAGAATACCTTTGTTGCTCATGAAACCCGTCAGAGGTCTTGGAAGAGTTTAACCATGCTGAGTGCTGAAGCGGATCTTCAAGACAATAGCTTCATGGAGAGATTCAAGTTTGATCACACTCCTCCAAGGAATGCTGTTATGCGTCAAACTCCGTCTCTTGAAGATTCTGAATACTCCTCCTCCGCTGCAATAATTGACGCCAGGGTGATAGATGATCAAGATGATGCTACCTTACCTCCTCCTACTTCAGCGCATATCGACACTGCACCAACTACTTCTGCACCGTGCCGACCCTGCATCCTCTCTTGCTCCAACTGGGAACGAGTAGAGGCTCTGTGTCTTCAAACCTTTTTGGTCCTTACTGACAAAAGGGGGAGAAGCATATGAGTTGATAGTCTTCAAGCGGGTCCATATGGGCGGGTGCTATATATTTTGCCTAGTGATTACAACTCTCGTTTTTGCTACATTTGGTTCTTTGAGTTGTAACACTTAAAGTGATGGTCGTCTGCTACGTTTTTTTGCTACTCTGTAATGCGATGATAAATTCCGCATCTGCTACCTTATATTCCGCACTTAGTCATTATTGCAGACGTCCATTTTTCATTATGCATGTCATTATATTCGACATATCAATTGTGCATAATGAATTGTCTTCATAAGTCGAAGGGGATCTCCACAAGTACAACCTGCCATGTACATTTGCATTAATGAATTGTCTTCATAAGGCAAATCAACTATATGCACATCTTTAGGGGGAGCCTTTGCTACTTACGAAGACAATACCTTTATCCTTTACAATTTCACATACTTTTATCCCCGTTGAAAACTTCAACCAGTTTGTCATCAATCACCAAAAAGGGGGAGATTGTAAGTGCATCTAGTGCCACCCCGAGTTGGTTTTGGAGTATTGACGACAAACCTGGTTGAGGGACTAATGTGTTCGTGAGAATTGCAGGATAACACAGGTAGTAGTCCCTCATTGATTCGGTTTACCTACCGGAGATGACCCCTAAAAATGTATGAAGACTTTGACATCAGTGGTGGTATATGAAGATAATCATATTGAAGACTATGACAAGAGAAGACATTGTGTGAAGACTATGGAGAGCGAAGACTTAGATGTTTTGTTGTTTCCTTTTCTTCTTTGTTGAGTCATAGGAACCACCGTACTATTAAGTGGGGTCCAAGTGAACTAAGTCAGAGTGACTAAAGTGATGCTCAACCAAATCCTATGTCTTCAAGTGAAGACAATGAGAGTAAATCTTATCCAGAGTTGGATGAGTCAGCCTTACTTGTAGCCCAAGTAATGTTGCCGTGTGAGTGTTTGAAATCTGACCGTTGGAACACGTGTCAGTTCCTTAGTAACCCAAGGTCACTTCGGACAAATCAGGTTGGGTTGCCCAGTGGCTACAAATAGCCCACCCCCTACACCATAAATTGGTGGCTGCTCAGAGTTATTACACGGCTTTTGTCGTTTGAGAGCAACCCACCTCCGAAGCGTTTGAGAGAGAAATCCTTGCGAGGATAAAGCCAAAACACCCAGAGCCAAAGAGTGTTAGGCATCACTGAAGTCTTTCTGTCTGTGTGACCTGAAGACTTATTACACTTGAGGACTATGTTTCCTCCAGCCGGTTAGGCGTCGCATACTGAGCATCCAAGAGTCATTGTGGATCGCCGATGAACGAAGTCTGTGAAGGTTTGGAAGTCTACCTTGAATACTTACCAGAGTGATTGGGCGAGGACTAGGTGTCCTTAGCTCAAGGGGAATAAGGTGAAGACGCGGTCTTCTGAGTTAAATCTTAGCCTCCCTAACCAGACGTATAGTTGACACAGCAACTGGAACTGGTCGAACAAATCACTGTCCTCTCTGAGCTACTGGTTCTATCCTTTCCTTCCCTTTACTTACTGTCCTATGTTGTGAAGTCATTTCCTGCTTGCTTTATCTGATTGACTTCACTAAGTTTTTAGTTGTTGTGATTGGCTTCATTCCTTCTTCCATTATGATCCCTACTGCCTAGCTGCTATTAGTATTCGTACTTTCACTTCATTGAATACATGACTATGGCTTGTCTAGTGTAGTCTACTTTCCGCTGCATACTAATAGGATTGAGTTTATCTTTTGTCTTCAAAACTACCATGTTTTGAAGCATTTCATAAAAATCGCCTATTCATCCCCCCTCTAGTCGATATACTGCACTTTCAGTACGGCTCCCTACAAGAAAAGAGAAGATTCACCCAAAATGAGAAGTAAAAGAGACGAATCACCTCATAGAGAGAGAAGGAGTAGAGATGATCACTATGAACGAAGATACTCTCGAAGAAGCAAGGATTTAGACAGGAGAGACAAGTC
This sequence comes from Secale cereale, assembly GCA_902687465.1. Taxonomy (NCBI): domain Eukaryota; kingdom Viridiplantae; phylum Streptophyta; class Magnoliopsida; order Poales; family Poaceae; genus Secale; species Secale cereale. Next base: position 212,586,396 of record LR738711.1, on the reverse strand, counting down.
ATCAAAGAGCTACACAAGACGAAGACATCAAGCTCATGTTGGGGAAAGGATTTCCGGCGCCGATTCCTATACTCACTCCGAGAGAAGTTATCACTCCGACTTTGACTATAGTCAAGATGAAGGTGTTGCCGAAATTGCTCTAGTATCATCCAACTCCTACAACAAATTTGATTCACGAAATGAAGGAATTAGAAGATGCTTCATGGCTAAAGGCCCCAAGGTATCACACCCCGAGTATCTTGATTTTAGTAGTGATGAAGAAGATTTTCTAGGTGATGATGAGTTACTTGTTGACAAAGCTAGTGATGTGAGCTATAATGAACTTGCTAGTAATCATGATAGTCAATATGAAACGAATGACAATGATAAGAAGGAGATTGAGTGTCTAACTAAAGAACTAAACACTCTTAACTTAGCTCATGAACAACTCTAGAGGATCATAGAGAGATCCTAAGAACTCATGGGAAGCTATGCTTTGAGAAGCTAAATTTAGAGCAAGAGCATGGGTTTCTAAAAGTTATCAATGATGATCTTCGAGAGATGAGTTCCTCTTGCATTGCCAAATGTCTCCTCTTGTCTACCTATACGCCACAAGTTAAAACTAGTAACAAGAGCAAGAAAGATTCTTCTTCTTGTAGTAACAATAACAATGCTAAATCCACTATTGTTGCTTCTAGTAATTCTCTTGATTCAACTAAACATTCTCTTAGCCAAGTTACACTTGAGCAAGAAAATGGCTTATTGAAGGGAATTATAGAGAAAGGTGTTTACAAGAGTCTTGCCAGGAGTAAGCAATTTGAAAAAATTGTACGCCAGAAAGAAGGCACCAAAAGAATCATGGTGTTGGTTTTGAATGAAAGTTCAATGCCAATGGAGTTGAATGGGAAGAAGATTAATACCCCAAGATGAATTTTGTTCCTCAACAAGAGAAGTATGACCTCACTTCTTTTGAGGGAACACAAGCTCAAGATGATCACCATAAGACCACAAGCTAAAAGGCAAGGACAAGCTTCAAGAAGAGATTGACTGATTTGAAGAAGCTCCTAAGGCCATGGTCAAGTGGGTTCCCAAGACTACGTCAAGCTCTACTTCATCAAGTTCAACTACGATTCTAAGGACTCCCGTCAAGTTGATGTGGATCCCAAAGAAGAAGAATTGGAGTGTTCTTGAGGGTGACTCCGCCAACATACTTTACTCATATTAATTTTGGCAAGGATTTATGCAATCAACTTTCATATCTTGCACCAAGTTCGTGGAGTCACAAACCCTCTTGTTGGTAAAACAAGGGACATGATAACCTAATACTTTCATGGACATCATCATATGTGCAATTCACTCTATGGCTATGGATATCCTTGTATGTTCCTTGCGGGACTAACCCATGTAGGTATTGAAAGTGCAACACTCCAAAGGATTGCTCTGAATGATCTACATCAACATTGAGCATCCACATCTTCACTATCTACATGAAGTCATCATCAACAAAACCCAAGGTTAGTTCATCTCTCTTTGGGGGGGGGTATCACATCTAGGTGGAGCTTTTCTCTGAAAAAATTGAGCTAAAGCAACTCTAATGGTGTGAACACATTAATGCTTTTTGTAAAAGTGGTAACCCCACTTGTTCTTAAATGATGAGTATGACCTATGATCAAATGTTCTCATTTGACTCCTAAGTCAATATACTCATATATAGATGACCTAGTCATCGCCAATTGCTTGATAGATGCTAGAATTGATTGTGCATGCTTTGACACATATTTCATTTGCTATCTTATTGCATGAGCATGTTGGTTGCATATTTTCTTCATTCGAGGAAATCCATTTGTTGTTTTGATTGTCTTGGGTTTTATTGGCCAAGTGGATGTACAAGAATGCCTAAGAATTTTCCCTTGCTGTCTATGCTCTTCGTGTCTCAAACTCTATTCATGCTATATCACAAAAATTGAACAAGTTATTATCGGACCTTCTGGGTGAGGAGCACTCGGAGCCACCGATCTATCAAGGGCTGCCTTCCAAAACCTTCTACTGCATTTCGATCAGACCAATCCACTCAAACATGGTCACAACGAAAGCATTAGACTGATCTAGGTTTCCAATCTCGGTGCTACCAATTAGACTGACCCGGTCCCATCGATTTGCTATAACTGCACATAGTTTCACAACTTGGTGCCACCAATTTATTCCAGTCGGTGCCACCAAGAGCACATGGGTATATATATCTAGCGGCCCCACTACTGTAGGATGCTGCTAACGCGACACTACAATTAGAGACCCTTCGATGAAACTGTGTGCGATGCAATAATCGCAAACGGTGATGTAGAAAAACGTCAAAAAATATGAAAAACATTTGCGATGGCAGATCCATCAAACACGGTTTGTATTTTAGTTGCGTGTGTGATGCAAGGCATATGGTTCAGTACAATGACCTATTTGTGATGAGGAAGAACAATAGAAATGGGCAGCCAGATGAAGGTGTGTGCGATATACGACATATAATTCACTCGGATGAACTATTTGTGATTAGGCAACACAAAAGAAACGGTCAGCAAGATCAAGGTGTGTGCGATAGAGTGCAAACTGTTCACTCGGATGAACTGTTTGCATTGATTCAAGAGAATAGAAACGGTTCAACTTAACAAGATGTGTGTGATACGCGACAAACATGCATGTAATCAGAAATGTATGCGAAGAACGATAATAACACAGATGATTGCTGCTAATAAGATGTGTGTGTTGTGCGATGGAAATGCATACAAAACAACAACATATATATACACATTTATAAGGACATGGTTGCATAACCAAATTAAACATCCAATTACATAGGTGCCTACTACACACATGACATTTGCACACACCAAAGTAAACTATTACATGCATAATTACATAGGTGGCTACTACACATATGACATTTCCACACACCAAAGTAAACTATATATACATGCATTATTAACTAGGATAAACGATCATCCAATCGTCATCTACTTCTTGTGACGCTTGCTGCTACTGCTCTGCTTGTGGCTCAATCCGGCCTCGTCGATTTCGATAACGAGGCACTTCCTCATGTCAACGATCCGCCTGTGCATCTCATAGCATGTGTACACGCTCTTGGTCGCAAACCTAAGGTAGGGTTCATCCATTTGCCGCCTCCAGGTCCCGTTCTAGGATACGGGATTTGTTCTCTTGGCATCCTACTTCATCTTTTTGTAGTAGGGGTTGATGATGGCCGAGGTGAGTTCAACTAGGGAGTCCTTCTTCGTGCTGCCCCTGACCCTGTTGTTATCATGGATTTCGACAAGGTTTTGGCAGGCCAAGCCCGTAACCTTGAGCGCCTTTACATCATTGCTGGTTTCCACGATAGCGAACTTGTAGTCGGTGTTGTTGACAAACCTTGCTAAACGGTCGCAAGGCTCGGTGGCCATGCAGTAGTGGAAGATGAGGACATGATGGATCATGCACAACTGGGCGGCGACAACCTTTTAATATTTGTCAAGATGACCGATGGTGTACTGGAGGTTGATGCCGACCACCTTGTACTTGTCTCAAGCAAGCAACTACTCCACGATGTTGATATAGTCCTCCACCATGTCCGGGTCGATGGTGTACAACACCGAGAGATCCGCCTCCCTCGCGTGGGTCTCCACTTTGTGCTCGCCAAACTCCATTAGAGCACCGCTAGATATCCCTCTCTGTATGTGTCGTCATGGGTGTGCTTGTTGTGTTGTGGGGTGAGATCGAAAGGTTGAAGAGACTAAGGCCATAATGGTTGCGGAAATAATGGGAAAGCCGGACGGCTTGGAATATCCGCATGTCGTCGTAATTCCATCGTGCCACATGTAACTGCATCGTGGTGATGCGCATGGCGCAACCGCATGCATGTGGGCTCCCAAGATGATCATGTGCAGGCCCCAACCGCTGGCAGTGCGCGCGTGGAGGGACGCAAGCAGAGCATTCCGCAACACCTCGACGGCGAGCAACCATATATATGCATATAACAATTGAACACGCAAGGAAAACCTATCCACAAGCCGAGCACGTGGAGGTACGCTAGCAGAACGCACCGACAGACGCGAGCACAGTGTGCTGCGGCGCCTAACGGCGGGCAGAGCAGGCCGAGGGATGCGAGCAGAGGCCAGAACAGTGATACGTCGCAAATAAGACGAACTGTGCAAGCGATGGCGGATACATCGAATCATATTAGAGTTGCGTGTGCGATACGTGACATACAGTTGATCCATCCAAGCTGTTTTTTTGATGGAATAAGTCGTGTGTGTTGTGGCCAAATGCTTGCTAGTATACAACCATTTGCGATTGATGAATTCATCACCGACGGGTTCCCTAGTGTGGTCAGTGTGGGATGTAATATGCTCTGTCTACACAACATCTATTGGCCATTGGGCGACGGGCGGTCATCCGGGTACGCCATAAGGATGCGAGGAGGCAACCTATATCAGCAAGGACCGATTGTTCCACCAATAGCTCATCTAAGAGAACTCTCAAGTTAACTGTGTTCAGGCTGGAGCAGCCATTAGATGGGTGACTGGAAGGAAAGTTGTCTTGATGTTAAATTAACTAATGGGATAGATCATAGACGTCAAATTAAATGACCTATATGATCCATCCCATCAATTAAATTAAGCTCGAGGTCCTTGTTTTGAATTTTTTGTCTATGATCCATCCCATCAGTTAAATTAACCTTGAGGTCCTTGTTTTGAATTAGTTTTTTGTTTTTTAACACATGTTAAAGAAGGTCTACTGCATTAGTTTTTGACAATGTGAGATACATGACATACAGTTGATCCATCCGAGCTGTTTGTGATGGAATACATCGTGTGTGTTGTGGGCAAACACTTGCTGGTATACAACTGTTTGTGGTTGATGAATTCATCACAGACAGGTTCCCTAGTGTGGTCTTTGTGCGATGTGATATGCTCTGTCTACACAAAATTTATGCTTTGTATACAGAAGAATAGCACATATATACTTATAACAGGACATGATTGCAAAACCAAATTAAACTCCAATTATGTTATATAACAAATACCATAAATATTGCAAGGTTCAAATTCCAGCATTAAAAGGTTCAAACTATTCAAACACATAAAATTCATCTTCTTTAGAATCTTTTTCATGCATTATTTCTACGAAAGGATCAGCCATCGAGAAGTCATATAACGGCTCAATACAGTGACTTCCGAATAATCTGTCATATGAAGTTACAAACTGAAATTCAGCTTTTGCAGAGCCTTTTCCATTCAGCTTTATACGCATGCGCTCTTTAGCAATCCATTCACTTCTGCGCAATAAATATAGGGCAAACCTCATTACCTTGAGCAACTTTGCTTTATCAACAAAGAACCTGGCGAATTTAATTTATGTTATGGTGTCTTGGTACTCGTTAAAAGTAAGTTCTTTGAGATGATGATCAAGGCATTCAATGGGATTGTTATATTCCACAACATTTTCTACTTTCGGGTCTGCTAGTATCTGCAAACGAAGTAAACATATTAGTGCCTAGCTGCAGATTTGAACACTTTGAGCTTCTTTGATTTGCAGGATTTCTAAAATACACGAAAAGAGTAAAATGCCACCTTCAATTTTTCATGATCAACTTTTATAATGAAAGCATATCGGGCGAAGGAATAAAACATGTACAACACTGGCATATATAAAAATGTATCGAAAACCTCAAAATTTAGAAATCATTCTACATTTGTCATTGTAATCATGGGTAAAAGTAACAAAAAAATGAGCTTCGTTGTGGTTAACAATTAACAGGAAAGGAGCATCACCTCAATGTATAGCTTCTCCGTGCAAGGAAAGCATCTAAGGAATCTAACAACTTCATCTAGACCGAGGCTGACAGATTGTATTGCCAAGATCTTCACTATGCGCAGAGGCCGGGTCAAGCTTGTGGGAATCATTTTTTGGATGACAGGCGAACATAGAGATCAACAAAAATTAGATAAAATATGTTGTCCAATAATATATAAGAAGGAGAAGAAGGCTATTGTACCTGAATGGATAATGATCCAGTAATAAGTTCGTTGAATTCAGCACACAGATAGCCTAACACTATCAATTTCGATGCATGAATGACCCTGATTCTTGCTGGACCTAATTTATCAAGCACATACAATATCTCGAGGAAAGGCACATTCTCAATGACCATATCGTGAAACACCTCAATTGTCAGCCTTGGGCGGCGCCAGCAATGCACATAAATCGCACATGCATTCGTCGAGGTGATGTGGATGCTACTAAACCCATCCATCACATGAATACGAAGGTACTCGAGCACTGTACAGCCGACGAGCAAGCGCTCCAAATCCTCCTTCGAGATGCGGATGGCAATGAGCTTGAGGTGCTTAAGTTTAGGGAGATGAAGAGCGTGCTCGGCATCGATCCGGGGGAAAATGCACGGCCTGAATGTAGCGCAGCGCAACGTGGGCGCCAGGTGAAGCACGGACGGCGGCAATGAGCAAGGACGTCCAGCATGAAAGAGACCTCCTCGAGCTGATCCAGGGCTGGGATAGGAACCAGTAGTGCAACCTGGGTTCAGTGTTGTTGTGGGGTTTGAGCCTGCCAATAGCAAGGCATCTGACCGGCCACGGTGCATGGCGAGCATATGGGACAATGTGTCCAGGCATTGCTGCTCCCCGCTGCAGATCTCGTGGTCGACGATAAGGTCTAGGGGGTGGAGCGCTAGAGAGGACGCCACCGCCGCGAGAGAACAATGGTCTGCGCGCCATATTTGATGGGGAGGTCGGATTTGATGGTTACCAACATCTCATCGGGGAGGCTGTTGATGAAGTCCACGTTCACCGGAGGCTCTTGCGTTTCTAGCTCGACCCGCCCCCACTTGTTGTCCGGCTCATCCTCCATCTCGCACCCAGCGGCGATCCTCGACGACAGTTCTTGTAGATGAGAACGGATAACTATTCTACATACCTTCCCGAGGTGGCCCAAACAAAAATACAAAACCAGCAATGAGTTGCAGCGCTCGCGGCTCACTTCCAAGTATGGTGAGCATGCGCGGCGGACTGCTCACAATCGCCTCGTCTAATCAAACAGCTGCCCGCAGTAGTAAATGGTCAGTTGAACGCCCACATTTGGACTAATACGATCGTTTGTGTTAATAATGTGCTGGCGATTTGTTAAAAATTCCTAGGAAAATCAATGTATAAAAAGGTGAAACAAACCCTGAATAATTCCATATGTTTAGCACAGTTGCATGTTGCCTCTATAAAATAAATCAAGGCGGGATATACAACGTATGTCGTCTCGCACACAGATCATGTGACCAAGTTCCCTCTCAGAACAATGAGGCTTCTTGATAGAATCTCCGGTTTGTATGAAAGAAAATATGGGTCAAAGACAAGTTGAAAAGGGCAGCAATATCTAACCCCAACTTACAGAAGGTACAAAAGCACGATGATTACTTGTTCATCAGGTTTACACAAAATCCAAATTGGACGGGATAATAACAACTAACACAACCAAAGTTTTAAGCAGTCAAAATCAAATGGATCGTTCTGATCCATAAAATCAAGATCCTGGGCCAGAAAATCTACCGGTACATGAAGACAAGTTGTTGTAAATAGAAGCCGGGTACTTTCGGAAGCCCTTTTGTCCACCTAAAACTTATTTTTATGCTGTTTAATGTGTCCATCCGTGAGAAAGTTTTTTTTAACCTAATCCTCATGGACAATAGTACTCTCACATTCAACAGGAAAAATGTGACAAAGTTAGTGAGCCTACACAGCGGACTGCTGGCATGCCTAGCATCATTTCAAACAGCTACTGGCACGCCCCACGGTGAGTGCATATCAAACACGTGCATGCCTCGGCATCTCGGTATGCGTGCGCGGCAGAATGCTAGCATGCATCTCGTCAACTCTCGCATGCTCGTACGGCACATGGGACGCCTGCGCGGCACATATTATATTGATTTTTCCTTTTTGAAGATTAATCTGCCGCTTTATTACTTAACCAAAGCACGACACGTACATTATTGGTCTAACGCACACGGTTCGAATAAAGAGTCCGTTTCATATATTGGTTGATAATTATTAATAATTTCCTGTTTGTAACAAGATTATATCAAAACTTGTCTCAAATTTGAAAATAAATCACGGTATATTGGTGTTCATATAACACCACGATAAGTTTCATGAATTTCAACTTAGTTTTGGATTTACTGGATTTTAAAATCAAGATTCTCGATGTTAGAAATTTCTTGCATGTGGACTAAACATGCACCCAGGGACACATACACATATGATTTTGCAATCCAATTTCGTGCACTATCACAGGTCTCATGTAGATCAAATCTGCTGCACATTAAATCCCTGGGAAATTAATCAATGTATAAGAACAGACAAATGTTATCTATTTTTTTTTTCAATTTTTAACACTAAACTTCTTTGGTCGCATGTTTGCTGTAGAAATAGTTTGACATGCATCTTTGGGCCACATTGACGCGGTGGTCCTAGGACACTCACTCGTGTGCGACACTCTCTATGGGCCCGTGAGGTCGCCGTCCAACACTATGACATAAAGTGAGAGAGGTTAATTTGACCAACAATGATGTTCATTTTTTGTCTTTGTTATGTACAATAGGAGTATATATATAGTACGCGTTGAAGAAGGTGACCGAGGGCAACATATACTGCGCGTCATATAGGACAGTCCCTTGCGTGCGATGCTTCCATCCGTGGGCTCGCGAGGTTTTCCTCCATCACTTTGACCCAACAAGGAGGTTTCTTTTTGGGCTGTGTTGTGGTAGGAGTATATAGTATGCGTCGAAGAGGGGAGGAGGGGCTGGGGAAGCACATACTACCCACACGTAATGCACGATCTCGCTCTGTGTGGGGACTTTTCTGTTTTCGAGGCAGGTGGATGACACAAAGAAGATGTGCATATTGGGTATTAAAAACATCACCAACACATTCGGCCACATGCAGACGATGGTTTCAGTCATTCGCCTGCGATGCTTCCCTCCATGGGCTGGTGAGGTCGTCGTCCATCTAATATATGACACAACGAGAAAGGTAATTTGACGAACAAGGATGATTTTTGCCGGGTTGTGTTATGGTACGTAGGAGTATATATTACGCGTTGAATAAGGGAAGGGGGCAGCATGTATATACTGGGTGTGATGAAGCTCAGTTCGTTCGGGGGACTTAAAAGGTTTCCAAGGTAGGTGCCACATCAAAGTTCTGCATATATATTTGGTATTCAAACATCACAACCACACATCTCCATAAATGTGTTTGGCCCACAAGGAAGCGATGGTGGTTTTCCTCTAGCACTCACTCAGGGGGTTATCGGCGAGATGCTTCGTCCATTTGTGTGTGCCTGCTTGGTCAATCACTTTGACCGATAGCAAAAGAGGTTAACTTGACATAAAATCAGGTGGGGATTAAATTTTGGTTCGTCTTATACGGTACGATACATGCATGCATATCATGATGTGAGAGATAATACATTATACTTTGAGCGCATGTGTGCGCATGAATCCCTCCCACCGTGTCGAAGCGGTATCAAGGCGAAAGTACACGATGTGTCATGAACCAAATCTGTGTGGGGACTGTGCGATTTTCGATGCATGCATGTGCCACATCAAAATGTCGTTCTTTTGGTACTCAAACATATATGCATGCATCACGCATGTCCATACATATGTTTGGGGCAGATGCATGTAGTGGTTGTCTTTGGACACTCTCCCTCGCTTGGTTATCATCGATGACCTATATATTCGGTGGCCCACGTGGACGTCCATCACTTCGACCAACAACGCGAGAGAGGTTAGCAGGGTCGATTCTTCTTCTATTGGTTCACATTACCATATAGTCGTACGTCGATCATGGTGAGATTCGAGACCTAAGTTCGAGGGCTTGCATACACATGAATCCCTATATATAGTATACGCGTCATGAACCCTCGCTCCATGTGGGGACTTTCCGGTTCCAAAAGCACGGTACCACATCAAAGTTGTGCATTGGGTATATTATATTCAAACTCCAGATGACACTTCATACATATGTTTGCATTGGGCCACATGCACGTAGTGGTTGTCTTTAGGCACTCCCTTGCATGGTTATCGGCGACAAGGTAGCCTACTTTGTGGGGCCACGTGTGGACTTCCATGCATGACTTTGACCCAACAACAAGAGAGGTTACACGACCAAGGTGGTGATTCTTCTTGGTCAATCTTACAATACGCCTTGGTAAGATGCCCCTCCCACCGCCTCAAAGTGTGTGGGGGGGGGGGGCACAGTACTACTTTGCACTAGACGAAACTCCGTGGGATCGGGGATGTCTGGTTAATTTGTGATGCACATGTGCCACATCAAATTTGTGATTTGGTTATTTAAATATCACG
>LR738711.1:212525835-212575999 GCA_902687465.1 Secale cereale | reverse complement strand
ACACACACACACACACACACATATATCAGGCCACCCGCAGGTGTGGTTCGTATGTGGTCTAACCCATCTAACGCTAGAAGAACACATCTGTGGGCTAGCACATTGTAACATCCCAAATTTTCAATTTGGAATGTTATACATTAGATCATCATGCATATCATATTTTCTTGCTTTTGGTGATCCAAGAAAATCCTAAGCAACTCAAGGACCCTCGGAGAGAGTTGGGGATTTCAATATTTTCATATTTGAGGTTTCTCAAATTTTGAAAATAGGATCGTTTGATTTTATTTATTTTATCTTCAAGTACTTCTATCATAAAACTATGAGAGAGGGAGTAAAATGACTCTCCCAAAATTAAAGAAATACGGAAGATTTAATAAAAAGATCAAATAAGTTTTATTTGGAGTTTTATTTGAATTAGGAAAAATTGCACATTTTCGAAAATTGCATTTTAGTGCCAAGAAAATGTTCATCTTGTCCTAAATATTCCATTTAGACGGTGAAAGTTTGTTTTGGCAATTTTAGATTTTTATTTCTTTTTCTAGAGTTTTCTTTCTTCGTAGTGCCGGCGTAATTAAAAAAAAAAGAGGACCCGACCCGACTGGGCTGAAGGCCAGCCTAGCCAGGCCCAGCGCCCCGCCGCACCGCCTTCCCCGCCAGCGCCGCTCGCCGTGGCCGAGCCGGACTGCCGCCGCCACTGACTATGCTTGCCCCCTCCCCCAAGCCTCCAAGCCCCCCCACTATATATATTGCCCCCCTGCCCCTTGCAGCACCCCGCCGCCGCAAGCACCCACGCCGCCGCAAGCTCCGCCGCCGCCGCACGCCACTGCCGCCGCCGCAGGCCACCGCCATAGCCGCATGCCACCGCCGCCGCCGTCGCTGCTGCCCACCACCACCACCGCAGCCCCGCCGCCCCACCGTCGCAAACGCCACCGCCTGCCGCCGTCGACGAGGTAGCCGCCCCGCCGGCCGGTTTTCTGTAGAAGACCGTCGGTTTTTCTTTTAGAACCCTAGTTCGTTTTTTTATTATTTAGATCGGTTTTCTGTTTTTTTTTGGTTTAGTTATTTAGTAAATGTTCACCCGTTCGTTCGTTCTAAGAAAGAGTTCGTTGTTTAGTCTGAGCTGATGAACGTCCGTTCGTTAAGTTGTTTTAGTTTTCTTTTCGTAGTTTAGTTTCTGATCGTGATCTTTGATCCAATCTTCGTTTTAGTTTATCTTTTTGCTCGTTTATCGGAATCAGGTGATTCAAGCGCCTGGAGTTTCATCTCAAAATTCTCTTTCCGTTTAACCTAGTCACTCAAGCGTTTGCCTCCGCTAAAATTTGGACTTAGGTCCAGATTGGTTCGGTAGTTGTTTCTCTTTCGCCGTTTGTCTTTCGTTGCTTTTCTTTTGCCGTTTCTTTTGCAAACCGGAGTTCTTAAGTTGAACTTTCTGGTTAGACCTCTTATTTGAGTTTTACCCGTGCATTAGTTAAGTACTTATTGTATGCTTGTTTGTTTGCGATAGAGTACCCGGAGTGCGCCGCTTGCTAGTTTGAATCTCTAGGTTTTGCGGATCATCAGCAAGGCAAGTAATACTTTGATCATACTTTCCAATACCCAGTTTTCATTGCATTAGTCAAAACCTCACACATTGCATGAGTAGGTTCAATTAACTTGTGGGACTGCGAAGTAGATTGAGGTAGTACCTATTACCTGCTTTACATTCAAACCTTTGGGAGTTACTTCTACGTTTGCTGTTAGGCCATGCTATGCTCATAGACGTGGTTTGGGTTTGAGTGAAATCCATGACAGCTGTGAGTTGTTAATTAATGGTTCAACTTAAGGTGGCTACTTGAATACACATCTGGGTGGATTGGTTGGGGCACCCTGGGACTGAACCAGTGGATTGCCCGGACACCTGGTGATGCCAGTGTTGTCCTAGGAAATCGCGGGGTTCCGTGTGATTGTCCTATTGGAATGCCACCCAGGCTCAAAGGGATCATATAATATTTTCATGCCTAGAAACTTCCGTGTGCAGCCACATGCCAATATGGGCTCTGGCATAGTTGAGTAAGTTGTGGGAAACCTTTCCATGATGGGCTAGCAGATGTAGAGGGATTGTAGGTGTACCGGCCTATCTATCTGGTTAAGGGGACCTCTTCGGAAAGACTGTGTCTCGGTCATCCGTTTCTCAAACACCATGCAGTGCGAGAAACCAAGAGGAGGCGATCGAGTCTTGTGGGGAAAAGTGCACAAACCTCTGCAGAGTGTACAAACTGATCATGATTAGCCGTGTCCCCGGTTATGGACGTCTTGAGTATCTAGTACTTGGATTATCATGTGAATCACATCATGTTACTTAAATTAATTTTGTTGGGTTTAATGATGACTTTTAATTGGGGTTGAGAGGATGTCTATCTTCTCAATGATGTTTCAACTACCATGATAGTTAATTAAAATCTATTCCTTTGTAGTAGGGAAAAATTGGCTTTACGCAAAAACTGTAACCATAGAGATTTCCACCAGCCATATTGCATATAGTATAGCTTTACTTTTGTTGCTCTCTTTGTGTTACTTTGCCAGCATATTCCATGTGCTGACCCGTTTTCGGGATGCAACGTTCATGTTGCAGACTTTTCAGACGACGAGTAAGGTGCATTATAGGTCGTGGTTCTATACTCAGTGATGCCGTTGGAGTTGATGGACTCACTTATCTTCCAAGCCTTCCGCTGTTATCGTGTTAGATGGCCTTAAGCCATTTTTATTGTAATAAGTTCATCGTTGGAACTATCGATGTAATAAGTGTGTGATTGCTACTCTGTTATAAATCCTTCAAGTACTGTGCGTGTCAGCATTACTGATCCAGGGATGACACTGATGCACAGAGATCAGACTGTTTGAGGTCTGGTCGCTACAAGATGGTATCAGAGCACACGCTGACTGTAGGACACGACCACTAAGCTAAAACCCTAGAGCACTATTCACTCTTCTGTTTTTCTGACTCCTCATCTTTTCTACTCTTTTAGGATGGTGGATGCAAGGAATAAGTTCACGCAACCGGATGAAGATACACCATTTGGACAACACCTGAAGGAAGTCACCAGATATCTAAACATTGGACTACCAAGTTTCACCGGAACCTACAACACCACTTTACCTGAAGAAGAGCGTTGGATGATTCAAGCTCAAGTTCCAGGAAGAACGTTCAAGCCAGTCACCGCCCCATAGAATTTTACTTTAATGCACCTACATGGAGCTTAGGCAGAAGCATGGCAGCCCATATCGCTATGGGAAGGATTGGAGAAGTCTACAAGCAGGAGCTAAAGGTCACCATCTACCAGATTTGTGGACGCCGAGATGAGAATTGGGATATGATCAGCACCCGGAAGGATAGATCCATTGCAGCCTTCATCCAAAAGTTGAACCATCACATTCTTCGCCAGGAGCACCAGATGTGTGGAGGGATGATAAATTTGAAGAAAGCACTAAACAGAAACTTGGAGTTAGAAGAAGAACTCAAGTCTACACGCGACGGATACGAGGAGGAGGTGCTAATACTTGTGGAGAAGAATGATGATTTGACACGGAAGTTAGGGATACTCATGGGAGAAGAAGAATAGGAAGAAGAACCCAAGGAGATTCCACCTGAAGACTACATCATCATTAACGACACGGACTCAGACCCTGATGATAGTGATGATGAGGACTATGAAGATGAAGCTGGAGAGGATATCATGGAATCCTCTGTCGATCAAAATTTCTAGAAGACCTTCCTATGACTAGTAGTTTTCCCATTTAGTAGACTTAGAACACTTTTGTAACGATTAGATCCGTGTAAGCCCTTGTTTGAAATTGATATTGGTATGATAATATGTATGTTTGCCTCATGTGCATTGGGTAGTGATTTCCCTTAGACCTCTTTTCTATTCTAATCTCTTCCCTCTACACCCATCAGATGCCTCCAAGACGTGAGCCCGGATTTGAGTTTCCCCCTGAGCTCACTCAGTTGATCCAACAGCAGAACACCCTGATGCAACTTCTTGTCCAAAACACTCAGAACAACCAGAACAACAACAACAACCCTCCACCACCACCGCCCGTGGATAACCTGACCCGTTTCTTAAGGTTACAACCACCGGTGTTTGCTAGCAGCATTGAACCAATAGTCGCTGACGACTGGCTGCGCAAGATTGGAAGGGATTTGACCATTGTTAACTGCTCAGATGCTGAGAAGGTGCGTTTTTCCGCACATCAGTTGTCTGGACTAGCCGCAGCATGGTGGGAGAATTACACAGCCACTTTTCCCATAGCCAATGTGACTTGGGATCAGTTTCAGCAAGCTTTTCGTACCACCCATGTCTCAACTGGAGCTATGAGTATGAAGAAGCAGGAGTTTCGCCACTTGCGCCAAGGCAACCGTACTGTGGCTCAGTACGTGGATGAGTTCAGTACCTTGTCTCGTTATGCCCCAGATGATGTGGCCACAGATGCCGCTAAGCAGGAGAGATTCATGGAAGGGTTGAATGATGAGATGAGTGTACAGTTGATGGTGGCAACTTTCAATAACTATCAGGAGCTGGTTGATCGCGCTCTAATGATTGAAAGGAAGCACCAACAGATTGAAAGTCGCAAGAGGAAGTATGGACAAGGAAAGTATAATTCTGGAGCTCAACAGAAGCCTCGTTTTACCCCTAAAATGGTAGGACAATTCCAACATACCCATGGAGGAGGTAGTGCACACAATCATAATGGCATCAAGAATGGAAATGGAAATGGAGCAAGTAGTAACCAGAGCCGCCCTACCCTGTCCACACCCACCAAGAAGGATTTCAGCCATGTCACCTGTTACAAGTGCGGGAAGAATGGACATTATGCCAATGAATGCCCAGAAGCTAAGAATGGGAACGGCAATGGAAGCGCCGCAAAGAAGCCCAACCCGTTCAACAAAGGACAAGTGAACCACATGACCGTGGAGGAGGTAGAAGAGCAACCAGATGCTGTTGTCGGTAAGTTTTTGGTTAAGACATTTACCGCAATAGTTCTTTTCGATACTGGTGCATCGCATTCATACATTTCAAGGGGATTCGTAAATAGACATAGGATGTCCACCCGAGTTCTTAAGACCCCCATGTTAGTAAGTTCACCAGGAGCAGAGTATATGGCCCACCAAGGATGTTTTCAGACATCGTTGACCATAGGACGCCACACTTTCCCCTCTGACCTAATAGTCCTGGAGTCACAAGGATTGGACGTGATATTAGGTATGGATTGGCTATCGAAGTATGGAGGTAACATTGACTATGCCAGTAAGTCTATTTTGCTCACCACCCCGGAGGGAAAAAGGATTAAGTATGTATCTAGGCATTCGCCTATAAGGACTCAAGTACATTCTCTCACGGGAGTTGTTCAGGAGGAAGTGCCAGTAGTGAAGGATTATCCGGATGTGTTTCTAGAAGAGTTACCTGGCATGCCACCGGATAGAGATATAGAGTTTTTGATTGAGCTTTTACCAGGCACCGGGCCAATTTCTAAGAGACCATATAGGATGCCCGCAAAGGATTTGGAGGAGATTAAGAAACAGATTAAGGAGTTACTGGATAAAGGATTCATACGCCCAAGTTCTTCGCCTTGGGGTTCGCCAGTACTTCTAGTGGAGAAGAAGGACAGATCGTTAAGAATGGTTATTGATTACCAAGGGCTGAATGAAGTAATGATCAAGAACAAGTACCCACTGCCGATGATCAATGATCTGTTCGATAGATTGCAAGGAGCTAATGTATTTTCCAAGATCGATCTGCAATCAGGGTACCATCAATTGAAGATTCGAGAGCAGGATATACCTAAGACGGCCTTTACCACTAGGTATGGGTTGTACGAGTATACCGTTATGTCTTTTGGTCTAACTAACGCACCAGCATACTTTATGAACCTGATGAACAAAGTGTTTATGGAGTATTTGGATAAGTTCATCGTGGTGTTCATAGATGATATATTGATCTTCTCAAAGGATGAAGAGGAGCATGCAGAGCATTTGCGTTTGGTATTGGAGAAGCTCAGAGAACATCAGTTGTATGCCAAGTTTAGCAAATGCGAGTTTTGGTTGAAGGAAGCGGGATTTCTCGGACACGTTATATCTAGAGATGGAATAGCAGTAGATCCCGCCAAGGTGGACACTGTGACAAATTGGGAATCACCGACGACAGTTGGAGAGATCTGGAGTTTTCTTGGACTGGCAGGATACTACCAGAGATTTATTGAGAATTTCTCGAGGATTGCAAAACCAATGACAGAGTTGTTAAAGAAGGACACCAAGTTTAGTTGGATAGAAGAATGTGAGGCCAGTTTCCAGGAATTAAAGAAACGGTTGGTCTCATCACCTGTGTTGGTTCTGCCAGATCAACATATGGACTATGAGGTGTACTGCGACGCTTCACGTCGAGGACCTGGAGCAGTTCTTATGCAGGAAGGAAGAGTTGTTTCGTATGCTTCACGACAACTGAAACCTCATGAGTTGAACTACGCCACTCATGATTTGGTGTTAGCTGCCGTAGTGCATGCATTGAAGACGTGGAGACATTTTCTCATCGGAAACCATTGTGAAGTATATACGGATCACAAGAGTTTGAAGTATATATTCACTCAGAAGGAGTTGAATCTCAGGCAAAGGAGATGGATGGAACTCATTAAGGATTACGACATGAGATTGCATTATCTTCCCGGAAAGGCTAACGTAGTAGCCAATGCGCTAAGTCGTAAGAGCCATGTCAATACCCTAATGACGGAGGAATTTCCAAAGGAGTTAGCCGAGGACTTACGAGAACTACGTTTGGAGATAGTTCCGAGAGGCTACGTAGCAACACTAGAGATCCAGTCTACCCTGATGGATCAAATCAGAGAAGCTCAGAAGACTGACGAGGAGGTTGCCTCTATAAAGGAGAGGATGAGTGAAAGAAAATCTAAAGGATTTCGTGAGGATGAACACGACACCTTATGGTTTGAGGACCGCATTTATGTGCCTAATGACCCGTGGATCAGGAAGTTGATTCTACAGGAGGCCCATGACTCACCATACTCGATTCACCCAGGAAATACTAAGATGTATTTGGATTTGAAGGATATTTTCTGGTGGAACGGTATGAAGAAAGACATTGCAGAGTATGTAGCAGTTTGTGATGTATGTCAGAGAGTGAAGGCAGAACATCAGAAGCCAGCAGGATTATTACAACCATTGCCAATACCCGAATGGAAGTGGGATAAACTAGGTATGGATTTCATTACGGGATTACCCAGAACTCGTTCGGGCTATGACTCGATTTGGGTCGTAGTCGATCGTTTGACAAAGGTAGCTCATTTCATCCCCGTAAAGACTACTTATACCAGTGCAAAGTTGGCAAAGATATACATGACCAGGATCGTATGTCTGGATGGAGTTCCGAGGAGCATCGTATCAGACAGAGGAACCCAGTTTACCTCAAAGTTCTGGAATCAGTTACACGAAACTTTGGGTACCAGGCTAGAGTTTAGCACAGCTTTCCACCCGCAGACAGATGGACAGACTAAAAGAGTCAATCAGATTTTGGAAGATATGCTGAGAGCCTGTGCACTTGATTATGGATCTAGTTGGGACGACAATTTGCCGTATGCCGAATTTTCTTACAACAACAGTTATCAATCCAGTTTGAAAATGGCCCCTTTCGAAGCGTTATACGGAAGGAGATGTAGGACTCCATTGTCGTGGGACGAAGTTGGAGACCGCAAGTTGTTCAGGCCAGATTTGATCAAGGAATCGGAACAGAAGGTGAAGTTGATTCGCGATAGGCTCAAGATAGCTCAGTCCAGGCAGAAGAGCTACGCGGATTCAAAATGCAAGGAGATCGTTTACGAAGTCGGAGACAGAGTTGACCTTCGAGTATCTCCACTTCGAGGAGTTAAGCGTTTTGGAGTTAAGGGAAACTAGCGCCCCGTTTTGTAGGACCATATAAGATTATGGAACGTATGGGAGAAGTAGCCTACAAGTTGGAACTGCCCGAAGGATTGTCAGGCGTTCACGACGTATTCCACGTTTCCCAGTTGAAGAAATGCCACGCCGAGATGGCCGACATACCGCTGAGGGATACTGTGCCATTGGAAGCTATTCAGTTGGACAGCGACTTGACCTATGAAGAGAAACCAGTCAAGATTCTTGAGTATGCCAGTCGAGTCACCCGCAGCAAGGTTATCAAATTTCGCAAAGTTTAGTGGAGTCACCACACCGAGGATGAAGCCACCTGGGAGCGAGAGGAAGACCTGCAGAAGGACCACCCTCACCTATTTTCTAGCCAACCCGAATCTCGAGGGCGAGATTCATCTTAAGGGGGGTAGGTTTGTAACATCCCAAATTTTCAATTTGGAATGTTATACATTAGATCATCATGCATATCATATTTTCTTGCTTTTGGTGATCCAAGAAAATCCTAAGCAACTCAAGGACCCTCGGAGAGAGTTGGGGATTTCAATATTTTCATATTTGAGGTTTCTCAAATTTTGAAAATAGGATCGTTTGATTTTATTTATTTTATCTTCAAGTATTTCTATCATAAAACTATGAGAGAGGGAGTAAAACGACTCTCCCAAAATTAAAGAAATACGGAAGATTTAATAAAAAGATCAAATAAGTTTTATTTGGAGTTTTATTTGAATTAGGAAAAATTGCACGTTTTCAAAAATTGCATTTTAGTGCCAAGAAAATGTTCATCTTTTTCTAAATATTCCATTTAGACGGTGAAAATTTGTTTTGGCAATTTTAGATTTTTATTTCTTTTTCTAGAGTTTTCTTTCTTCGTAGCGCTGGCGTAATTAAAAAAAAAGGACCCGACCCGACTGGGCCGAAGCCCAGCCGAGCCAGGCCCAGCGCCCCGCCGCACCGCCTTCCCCGCCAGCGTCGCTCGCCGTGGCCGAGTCGGACTGCCGCCGCCGCCGACTATGCTTGCCCCTCCCCCAAGCCTCCAAGCCCCCCCCAATATATATACTGCCCCCCTGCCCCTTGCAGCACCCCGTCGCCGCAAGCTCCGCCGCCGCCGCCGCACGCCACTGCCGCCGCCGCAAGCCACCGCCGCCGCCGCAAGCCACCGCCACTGCTGCCTACCACCACCACCGCAGCCCCGTCGCCCCGCCGTCGCCAACGCCACAGCCCGCCGCTGTCGACGAGGTAGCCGCCCCGCCGGCCGGTTTTCTATAGAAGACCGTCGGTTTTTCTTTTAGAACCCTAGTTCGTTTTTTTATTATTTAGATCGGTTTTCTGTTTTTTCGGTTTAGTTATTTAGTAAATGTTCACCCGTTTGTTCGTTCTAACGAACGAGTTCGTTGTTTAGTCTCAGCTGACGAACGTCCATTCGTTAAGCTGTTTTAGTTTTCTTTTCGTAGTTTAGTTTGCGATCGCGATCTCTGATCCGATCTTCGTTTTAGTTTATCTTTTCGCTCGTTTATCGGAATCAGGTGATTCAAGTGCCTGGAGTTTCATCTCGAAATTCTCTTTCCGTTTAACTTAGTCACTCAAGCGTTTGCCTCTGCTAAATTTGGACTTAGGTCCAGATTGGTTCGGTAGTTGTTTCTCTTTCGCCGTTTGTCTTTCGTTGCTTTTCTTTTGCCGTTTCTTTTGCAAACCGGAGTTCTTAAGTTGAACTTTCTGGTTAAACCTCTTATTTGAGTTTTACCCGTGCATTAGTTAAGTACTTATTGTATGCTTGTTTGTTTGCGATAGAGTAACCGGAGTGTGCCGCTTGCTACTTTGAATCTTTAGGTTTTGCGGATCATCAGCAAGGCAAGTAACACTTTGATCATACTTTCCAATACCCAGTTTTCATTGCATTAGTCAAACCCTCACACATTGCATGAGTAGGTTCAATTAACTTGTGGGACTGGGAAGTAGATTGAGGTAGTACCTATTACGTGCTTTACATTCAAACCTTTGGGGTTACTTCTACGTTTGCTGTTAGGCCATGCTATGCTCGTAGACGTGGTTTGGGTTTGAGTGGAATCCATGACAGATGTGAGTTGTTAATTAATGGTTCAACTTAAGGTGGATACTTGAATACACATCTGGGTGGATTGGTTGGGGCACCCTGGGAGAGAACCAGTGGATTACCCGGACACCTGGTGATGCCAGTGTTGTCCTAGGAAATCCCGGGGTTCCGTGTGATTGTCCTATTGGAATGCCACCCAGGCTCAAAGGGATCATATAATATTTTCATGTCTAGAAACTTCCGTGTGCAGCCACATGCCAATATGGGCTCTGGCATAGTTGAGTAAGTTGTGGGAAACCTTTCCATGATGGGCTAGCAGATGTAGAGGGATTGTAGGTGTACTGGCCTATCTATCTGGTTAAGGGGACCTCTTCGGAAAGACTGTGTCTCGGTCATCCGATTCTCAAACACCATGCAGTGCGAGAAACCAAGCGGAGGTTATCGAGTCTTGTGGGGAAAAGTGCACAAACCTCTGCAGAGTGTACAAACTGATCATGATTAGCCGTGTCCCCGGTTATGGACGTCTTGAGTATCTAGTACTTGGATTATCATGTGAATCACATCATGTTACTTAAATTAATTTTGTTGGGTTTAATGATGACTTTTAATTGGGGTTGAGAGGATGTCTATCTTCTCAACGATGTTTCAACTACCATGATAGTTAATTAAAATATATTCCTTTGTACTAGGGAAAAATTGGCGTTACGCAAAAACTATAACCATAGAGCTTTCCACCAGCCATATTGCATATAGTATAGCTTTACTTTTGTTGCTCTCTTTGTGTTACTTTGCCAGCATATTCCATGTTCTGACCCGTTTTCGGGCTGCAACGTTCATGTTGCAGACTTTTCAGACGACGAGTAAGGTGCCTTATAGGTCGTGGTTATATACTCAGTGATGCCATTGGAGTTGATGGACTCACTTATCTTCCAAGCCTTCCGCTGTTATCGTGTTAGATGGCCTTAAGCCATTTTTATTGTAATAAGTTCATCGTTGGAACTATCGATGTAATAAGTGTGTGATTGCTACTCTGTTATAAATCCTTCAAGTACTGTGCGTGTCAGCATTACTGATCCAGGGATGACACTGATGCATAGAGATCAGACTGTTTGAGGTCTGGTCGCTACACACATGGTCCACATTTGATCGGAAGCACAGGGGGGAGTTGACCAGGATGTACTCCTTTCGGTTTTGTGTTACGGTAGGCTGAGATGTCAGACCTAACTATTTGGGGCATTGATACATCTCCAACGTATCTATAATTTTTTATTGTTCCATGCTATTATTTATGAAGTCTTGGATGTTTAATGGGCTTTATCATTCACTTTTATATCATTTTGGGGACAAACCTACTAACCCAAAGGCCCAGTTTAGATTGTTGTTTTTTGCCTGTTTCAGGGTATTGCAGAAAAAGAATATCAAACAGAGTCCAAACGGAATGAAACCTTCGCGAGAGATATTTTTGGAGAAAATCACGCACGCGAAGCTTGAGAACCACGTCAGGGGATCAAGAGGTGGCCCACGAGGGTGGAGGGAGCCCCCCCTTCCCAGGGCGCGCCCCCTGCCTCGTGGCCCCCTCGAGCGTCCCCCGGTGCCTTCCTTCTTCCTATATAAGTCTATGTACCCCAGAACCTCCGTGAACAGAGAGAAAACCCTACTTCCACCACCGTGCCTTCTGTTTGCGTGAAGATCCCATCTTGGAGCCTCTTCCGGAGCTCCACCAGAGGGGGATCCATCACGGAGTTCTTCATCATCATCATCATCGCCCTCGCCATGAGTTGTGAGTAGTTTACCATAGACCTTCCGGTCCATAGCTAGTATCTAGATGGCTTCTTCTCTCTCTGGATCTCAATACAAATTTCGCCTCGGTCTTCGAGGAGATCTATTCAATGTAATCTCTATTTGCGGTGAGTTTGTCGAGATCCGATGAATTGTGAGTTTATGATCAAGGTTATCTATGAAAGATATTTGGTTCTTCTCTGAACTTTTTATGTGTGCTCATAATTTCCTTGCAAGTCTCATCGAATTATTGGTTTGGTTTGGCCTACTAGATCTATAGTTCTTGCAATGAGAGAAGTGCTTGGCTTTGGGTTCAATCTTGCGGTGTCCTTTCCTAGTGACAGTAGGGGCAGCAAGGCACGTATTGTATTGTTGCCATCGAGGATAAAAAGATGGGGTTTATATCATATTGCTTGATTTTATCCCTCTACATCATGTCATCTTGCATAAGGCATTACTCTGTTCTTATGAACTCAATACACTAGATGCATGCTGGATAGCGGTCGATGTGTGGAGTAATAGTAGTAGATGCAGGTAGGAGTCGGTCTACTTGTCTCGGACGTGATGCCTATATACAATGATCATGCCTAGATAGTCTCATAATTATTTGCTTTTGTATCAATTGCTCGATAGTAATTTGTTTACCCGCCGTAGAATATCGCTATCATGAGAGAAGCCATTAGAGAAAACTATGGCCCCCGGGTCTATTCTCAACATATCAATCTACATCTACTTTACTTTTATTGCTTTTATTTGATGTTCTTATAAACTAAAAATACCAAAAATATAAACTATCATCTCTATCAGATCTCACTTTCGTAAGTGACCGTAAAGGGATTGACAACCCATTATCGTGTTGGCTGCGAAGTTCTTATTTGTTTGTGCAGGTGCGAGGGACTCGCGCGTGGTCTCCTACTGGATTGATACCTTGGTTCTAAAAAACTGAGGGAAATAGTTACACTAATGTGTTGCATCTCCCTTTCCTCTTCGAGGGAATACAACGCAAGGTCAAGAAGTAGCAAGAAGAATTTCTGGCGCCGTTGCCAGGGAGGCTTATGCAAAAGTCATATACCAATTACCTATCACAAACCCTTATCCTTCGCATTACATTTAATTGCCTCTCGTTTTCCTCTCCCCCACTTCACCTTTGCCGTTTTATTTGACCTTCTTCCGCCGTGTGTTTATCGGTTTCTTGCTTGCTTATCACTATGGCTCTCCCTATTAGTGTTCACCCTCACCTCAAGAGGCTGGAGGAGATTGAAAACAATATTTGACATTTGATGACTATACAATTTGAGCATAATGAATTTTTCAGAAGTGAGCTTAAAGAATAGAAAAAGTTTATGGAGTATATGAATACAGACCTTGATGATATGTCTAAAGAATTTTATGGCTTGAAATCTCAGTTTGCTCATCTTGAGAACTTAATTGCCCAAATTTTGGATAAACAGTCCACCTTGATCAATAAGATGGCTGCTAAACCGGAAGAGCATGAAAATAAAGATGAAGATCTAAAAGTTATTGATGTGTCTCCTATTAGATCCTTGTTTTCTAGTATAAATCTTGATGAAGATAGGATTGGAGATGATTCTGCTTTAAGGTGTCCCAATGATTCAGAGTTTTTTTGATCTTGATGCCAAAATTGATAAAAGTGGGAGTGAAGAGATTAAAACTTTGCATAGTGATGAACGCACTACTTTGGATTTCATGGGATTCAATTATGATAATTGCTCTTTGATTGATTGTATTTCCTTGTTCCAATCCGTGCTAAATTCTCCGCATGCTTATAGTCAAAATAAAGCTTTCACCAAACACATAGTTGATGCTTTGATGCAATCTTATGAACAAAAACTTGAGTTAGAAGTTTCTATCCCTAGAAAGCTTTATGATGAATGGGAACCTACTATTAAAATAAAAATAAATGATCATGAATGCTATGCTTTGTGTGATTTGGGTGCAAGTGTCTCCACTATCCCAAAAACTTTGTGTGATTTGCCAGGGTTCCATGAGCTTAATGATTGTTCTTTAAATTTGCATCTTGTGGATTCTACTATTAAGAAACATATGGGAAGAATTAATGATGTTCTTATTGTTGCCAATAGGAATTATGTGCCCGTAGATTTCATTGTTCTTGATATAGATTGCAATCCTTCATGTCCTATTATTCTTGGTAGACCTTTCCTTAGAACGATTGGTGCAATTATTGATATGAAGGAAGGAAATATTAGATTCCAATTTCCGTTAAGGAAAGGCATGGAACACTTTCCTAGAAAGAAAATCAAATTACCATATGAATCTATCATGAGAGCCACTTGTGGATTGCCTTCCAAAGATAGCAATACCTAGATTTATCTTGTATCGTGCCTAGCTAGGGGCGTAAAACGATAGCGCTTGTTGGGAGGCAACCCAATTTTTTGTTTTTTGTTTTTTCTGCTGTTAGGGAATAAAGTTTGCATCTAGCCTCTAATTAGATGTGGTTTCATGTTTTGTTTAGTGTTTGTGCCAAGTAGAACCTTTGGGAAGACTTGTGTGAAGTTTATGTGATCTTGCTGTGAAAAACAGAATCGTTAGCGCTCGCTAAAGTGGTCTTTTGATTTTACTGGGGCTTTATTTATAGTTGATTCTTTTTGAAGATGATTGGTAGACAAATTCCAAAAATTTACCAATTTAGTTTCAATTTTTTGGAGTTCTAGAAGTAGGCCAAAACTGCAGATTACTACAGACTGTTCTGTTTTTGACAGATTCTATTTTTCGTGTGTTGTTTGCTTATTCCGATGCATCTATGAGTAGTATTGGAGGATATGAACCATAGAGAAATTGTAATACAGTAGGTTTAACACCAATATAAACAAAGAATGAATTCATTGCTGCACTTTTGAGTAGTGGTTTGCTTTCTTATACTAACAGAGCTCACCAGAATTTTTGTATAAGTTTTGTGTTGTGAAGTTTCCAAGTTTTGAGTATTGCTTTGATGGACTATGGAACAAGGAGTAGCAAAGGCCTAAGCTTGGGGATGCCCATGGCACCCCAAGTAAATTCAAGATAATCAAAAGCCTAAGCTTGGGGATGCCCCGGGAAGGCATCCCCTCTTTCGTCTTCATCCATCGGTAACTATACATGGAGCTATATTTTATTCGCAACATGATATGTGTTTTGCTTAGAGCGTCTTGTATAATTTGAGTCTTTGCTTGTTAGTTTGCCACAACCATCCTTTCTGGAGACACCTATTTGAGAGAGTTAAATATGTCCTAGAAATTATTAGAACACTCTATGTGCTTCACTTATATCTTTTCAGTTGAATAGTTTTTGCTCTAGTGCTTCACTTATATCTTTTAGAGCACGGTGGTGGTAATATTTTGTAGAAATTGTTAAACTCTCATGCTTCACTTATATCCTTTTGAGAGTCTATTAAAACAGCATGGTAATGTGTTTAGGCTAAAGAAACTAGTCTTCACATGATAAACATCCAATGGCAATGTAGTAAAAACAATCACACTAAGTGCATTGAATAGAATGAGATGTTGGATGCTTGATAGACATGAGGATAGTGATATTAGAGTCATTCTAGTGGAGTTATTATTAAATTATGAAATACTTGTGTTAAGGTTAGTGATTCCCATATCATGCACGTATGGTGAACTGCTATGTGAAGAAG
Organism: Secale cereale; assembly: GCA_902687465.1. Classification (NCBI taxonomy): domain Eukaryota; kingdom Viridiplantae; phylum Streptophyta; class Magnoliopsida; order Poales; family Poaceae; genus Secale; species Secale cereale. The sequence continues at coordinate 212,560,582 of LR738711.1, read as the reverse complement.
TTAGAGCATGAGGTATTTGTAGAGTGCCAACCTTTGTGTGGAGGTCGGGGCGCGCGATGGTTAACTCCTACCAACTTCCCCCCTAGGAGCATGCATTGATTGCTTTGATTTGATGACTCGTAGATTTTTTCAATAAATATATGAGTTCTTATGACTAATGTTGAGTCCATGGATTATACGCACTCTCACCCTTCCACCAATGCTAGCCTCTCTTGTACCGCGCAACTTTCGCCGGTGCCATAAACCCACTATATATCCTTCCTCAAAACAGACACCATATTGTTCCTCAAAACAGCCACCATACCTACCTATCATGGCATTTCCATAGCCATTCCGAGATATATTTCCATGCAACTTTCCACCGTTCCGTTCATATGACACACATCATATTGTCATATTGCCATGCATGATTATGTAGTTGACATCGTAGTTGTGGCAAAGCCACCATGCATAATTTTTCATATATGTCACTCTTGGTTGATTGCATATCCCAGTACACCGCCGGAGGCATTCATGTAGAGTCATACTAGTTGTAGTATCGAGTTGTAATAAAAAGTGTGATGTTCATCATTATTAGAGCATTGTCCCATGTGAGTAAAGGGCAATAAAAAAATAGGAGATGGCCCAAAAAAATAGAGAGGGGCTAATAAAAAAAGAGAAAGCCCCTCCAAAAAAATGAGAGAAAAGAGAGAAGGGACAATTGCTACTATCTTTTTTCCACACTTGTGCTTCAAAGTAGCACCATGTTCTTCATTGTAGAGAGTCTCATGCTTAGTCACTTTCATATACTAGTGGGAATTCTTATTATAGAACTTGGCTTGTATATTCCAACGATGGGCTTCCTAAAATGCCCTAGGTCTTCGTGAGCAAGCAAGTTGGATGCACACCCAGTAGTTTCGTTTGTTGTGCTTTCATTCATATTTAGCTCTAGTGCATCCGTTGCATGGAAATCCCTACTCACTCACATTGATATCTATTGATGGGCATCTCCATAGCCCTTCGATATGCCTAGTCGATATGAGACTATCTCCCTCCATTTTGTCTTCTCCACAACCACCTCTATTCCACCCATAGTGCTATATCCATGGCTCACGCTCATGTATTGCGTGAAAATTGAAAGGTTTGAAAAGATAGAGTATGAAAACAAATGCTTGGCTGAAATCGGGGTCGTGCATGATATGAATATTTTGTGTGATGAAGAGGGAGCATAGCCAGACTATATGATTTTGTAGGGATAACTTTCTTTAGCCATAGTATTTTGAGAAGACATGATTGCTTTGTTAGTATGCTTGAAGTATTGTTATTTCTTATGTCAATATAGACTTTTATCTTGAATCTTTCAGATCTGAACATTCATGCCACAATTAAGAGAATTACATTGAAAAACTATATTGGTTAGCATTCCACATAAAAAATTCTTTCTTTATCATTTACCTACTCGAGGACGAGCAGGAATTAAGCTTGGGGATGCTTGATACGTCTCCAACGTATCTATAATTTTTTATTGTTCCATGCTATTATTTATGAAGTCTTGGATGTTTAATGGGCTTTATCATTGACTTTTATGTCATTTTTGGGCCTAACCTACTAACCCAAAGGCCCAGTCCAAATTGCTATTTTTTTCCTGTTTCAGGGTTTTGCAGAAAAAGAATATCAAACAGAGTCCAAACGGAATGAAACCTTCGCGAGAGATATTTTTGGAGAAAATCATGCACGCGGAGCTTGAGAACCACCTCAGGGGATCAAGAGGTGGACCACGAGGGTGGGGGGCGCGCCCCCCCTTCCGAGGGCGCGCCCCCTGCCTCGTGGCCCCCTCGAGCGTCCCCCGGTGCCTTCCTTCTTCCTACATAAGTCTACATACCCCAGAACCTCCGTGAACAGAGAGAAAACCCTAATTCCACTATCGTACCTTCTGTTCCCATGAAGATCCCATCTTGGAGACTGTTCCGGAGCTCCACCGGAGGGGGATCCATCACGGAGTTCTTCTTCATCATCATCATCGCCCTCACCATGAGTTCTGAGTAGTTTACCATAGACCTTCGGGTCCATAGCTAGTATCTAGATGGCTTCTTCTCTCTCTCTGGATCTCAATACAAAGTTCTCCTCGGTCTTCGAGGAGATCTATTCGATGTAATCTCTGTTTGCGGTGTGTCAGGGATATTACTAGCAGGTATAAACCGGCTAGGGAGATCCGGATTACGGTAATGTAGATGAGTTGTTACAAACTCAGTATGGATTATGGCCCATAAAGGCTTAGGGCCCCTGTGTAATGTTTACGGTTTATAAACCGTCCTATTATGTAACTTGAGATACAAGGAAGGATGAGCAGAGACCGAGGCGGACACGATTATGAGCCGGCCTCGGGACTCTGTAAACCGGACCGAGTGTTGCCTCCTATATAAAGGAACGACCCGACGATGGTTCAGGGACAGGCAACAATCCGTCGAGAGACAGGCAAGCTATCTGCTCCCTATTCATCGACGCCCAAGCAATACCAAACCAAAATAGACGTAGGCTTTTACCTTCATCGAAGGGGCCGAACTAGTATAAACCCTCTGTGTCCTTTGTGTGCTTTTAACCTCTTCAAGCTAACCCGCGCGATGGCTCCACACCTAAGTCCTCTAAACCGGACATCTGACGTGTTAATTCCACGACAGTTGGCGCCCACCGTGGGGCTATCGCACGATGGTTTCGAGTTCTTGAAGGGAAGCTTTGAAGGACTCAAGGGCTACGCGGTCGGCCGGATGACTTAGAGTCGCCGCAGCCGGATCTACATCGACGATGCAGGCTGGGGCCCGGAGGCCGATTCAATTGAATACGGGTACCGGGTTCCCTTCGGCGGCATCCACGTCTTCATCGGTAAGATCGGCAAACCGGAACCTGAGCCGGACATCTTCCCCAACACCGTCGAGCCGGCTCAGCGTGCGAGATCGGCCTGGATTTAGCCTGCCATGAAGCACGTTTTCATTGGAGCGATACATGGAGTTCACGCCGAGGACGGATCGGATTCTGGTCGCGAGACAGCTATCTATTCCGATGATGAATCTTCATCCGGAGAGACTGAATCTTTGTATCTGTTGCGGGACGGTCGATCCGAGGGTGTGTCCAATGGAGATAGTATTCCGGATCCCTTTGATCGGCCAAACCGGGCGGCTGTCTTTATGGCCGGATCACAGTCTGCGCCACAGCCCACGGCGACTGGGGCGTTCACAGCCGAGGTAGCTGGTGCGGGGACGAGCAACCAAGCCCCCTCATCGTCCGACGCTCTATCCACCTTGGTTGAGGAGTTGGCAGCCCGAGCAACAGCAGAGGTGGCTCCTGCTAACAAGGCGCAACATGATGCAGAGATCCTTCAGCTAAAGGGCCGGATCGAGCAAGCCAGACGGGATCTGGACGCAGAGAAAGTCATGATAGCGACAAGGCAAGCAGAGTTGGATTCTCAAGCTTTCCGGCTCAGGATGGATCAGGTTTCTGCGCAGGGAGTAAGGAACAGAAGGTATCAGTCTCGTCTACCGCCGGTTTATGAGGCGATGAATCTCTTTGGCACACCAGGAGCGGGAGCCAGCAATAATATAGAAGTAAACCGGAGGGGAGCCCCAGCAACAGGCGCACCGGTTCAACAACCCACTGGGGAGCAAGATCGTCGGGTTATCCCCGTGCCGCACGTCCCCACTCCTCCTAGCCATTACTCAAACCCTCTGGATGACATTGTCGTCGCCGCTTCACGTCTGGCCGCTTTACCCATTGAGGGAACATCCCCTATGGCGATGGAAGCACGCAGGGTCAAGGATCTGCTCGACACGACATTGACACAGCAGCAGGCGTACTCCTACAGCAGGGAGAGACTTCATTCAACACCCCACCACAACCGGAGTTATACTAGGCATTGGGATGAACCGGACGTGTCCAGTAGTGAACGGAGGCGTCACCGTCACAGACAGGATAATCCGGCAGGAGCAGAGGCGCAAGCCTAGGAGGCGATAAACCGGGCTAGACCTACGACCCGCGAGGACATCCGCCAAACGACGCCGGTTCACACAACCACGGCAGAGACGGGAGTCACGGCGAGTTCCTTTTGAGTGCAGTGTCTCATTCCTGCTTTACGAAGCGTAAGGTTACCCAAGGACTTCAAAGGTCCACGAAAGGTGCCTAACTACACGGCAGATCTGGCTCCAGAGGCTTGGATTGAGAGCTATGAGATGGCTATGGAGATGCTGGACGTAGATGAAGCGGCATGCACAAAATATTTTACCATGATGCTTGAGGGTACAACCCGGACATGGTTAAAGGGCTTACCACCTAACTCCATCGGATCATGGGGTGAGTTGCGCCGCCAGTTTATCAAAAATTTCAAGGACACGTGCAAACAGCCAATGTCAGTAGTAGACCTAGCGGCGTGTATACAAGGAGAGCAGGAGCCTACGAGCACATGGGTGCGGCGAGTGTCAGAAATCTTACACTCTTCGAACCGTATCAGTCCCAGTACAGCAATAGTAACACTGGAAAACAATTGCCGGTTCGAGTCTCTGAAGCTGAAGTTGGGATGGCTCAAGCGGGATTGTAATGACATGGGGACACTCATGAGCGCTCTGGTAAAGTATGGGGACTCTGACAACACTAAATACCCAGAAGCGGATGGGGATAAGTCCGAAAAAGCAAATAAACTTGGTAATCCGGCGCAGGCTAGTCCGGTTGGAACAAGCTTCAACGGTAAGCGAAAGGCAGAGGGTGGCTCTGATTTTGTGGCCAATACCAAGGTTCAGGGAAGCTTTCAACGTAACAAGGGTAAGCCACCTCCTCGGAGCGGCGGAGGATTCATTAATCTGGATCAACAGTTGAACGAGCCTTGCCCGAAACACAGCACAGAGGAACGCCCAGCTAACACACATGGGGGGAATGCCGGGTCATGATGGAGGCCATGAACCGGGCCAGATTCAACAACGGGCCACCGGGCGGCGGTTCAGGTCCCGGATTTCATGGTCCAGGTCACCAGGGTAATGGCTCCGGATCAGGATATCATGGAGGCAACAATGGCTACAACCAAGGCAATCACCAGCATGGTCAGGGCGGTTACAATAACCAAGGCAACCATCAGCATGGTCAGGGCAGTTACAATAACCAAGGCAACCATCAGCATGGCCAGGGTAATTACAATAACTAAGGCAATCAGCAGCGTCAGCAGCAGCAGCAATCCCGATACCAGAGTAATCCGAAGGAGCTGAGTAGTGGATAGTATCACGTGTTCACTACGAGTCTGTGCAAACGAGATCAAAAAATCCAAAAGTGGGCGGTACACACGGTTGAACCGACAACACCACGATTCATGCGCTGGTCGGACCAGCCTATTGTGTGGAGCAGAGAGGACCACCCACCGCGGGTGGATAATCCGGGCCAGTTGGCCTTAGTAGTAGCACCACAGGTGGGTGGCTACAAATTCACTAAGGTACTCATGGACGGCGGCAACAGCATCAACATCTTATATTACGAAACTTTCCGTCGCATGGGGTTAACGGACAAGAAGCTAAGGCAGTCAAATACAGTATTTCATGGGGTGGTGCTAGGTAAATCAGCTTACCAAGTTCGGAAAATTGACCTAGAAGTTAGCTTTGGAGATGAACAGGATTCCAGGTAAGAGACGATAACCTTTGAAGTGGTAAAGATCCGGAGCCCATATCATGCGCTATTTGGATGGCCGGTTTACGCCAAATTTATGGCTAGACAGTGCTATGTTTATCTACAGCTCAAGATGCCGGGTCACAAGGGAACCATCACGGTTCATGGGAGTCGCAAGATTGCATTGGAGTGCGAGGAAGGAGACGCTGCTTATGCAGAGGCAGTATGTGCTACGGAGGAGTTGAAATTCTATAGAGATAATGTTGATCCGGCAGATATGTCCCCGTTGAAGAAGCCAACTACAGAGCATGATCGGGCGTTGAAGTTTAAATCGGCAGAGGAAACAAAGCAAGTCGACTTTATACCAGGCGACTCATCCAAGCAGTTCACTATCAGCGCTAACCTTGACCCTAAATAGGAAGGCGCGCTCATCGAGTTCATCCGTGAGAACCGGGATATCTTTGAATGGAAACCTTCTGACATGCCAGGTATACCGAGGGAACTCGCTGAGCACAGTCTTAATATTGATCCGAAGTTCAAACCGGTCAAGCAGTATCTGCGCCGCTTCAACGAAGAAAGGCGCAAGGCTATAGGTGAAGAAGTGGCCAGGCTTTTGGCCTCAGGGTTCATAGTTGAGGTGTTCCATCCAGAGTGGTTGGCTAATCCGGTTCTGGTGTTAAAGAAAAATGGAAAGTGGAGGATGTGTGTGGATTACACAGACTTAAAAAAAGCTTGTCCAACGGATCCTTTTGCTCTCTCCCGTATTGATCAGATCATTGATGCTACGGCGGGATGTGAGCGGCTAAGTTTTTTGGATGCGTATTCAGGGTATCACCAGATCAAGATGGCAGTTAAGGACCAAGAGAAGACAGCTTTCATAACTCCTTTTGGTGCCTTTTGCTACGTATCTATGCCTTTTGGGCTCAAGAGTGCCCAATCAACTTACCAGCGTTGCGTGCAAAACTGTCTTAAGGGACAGATAGGGAAAAATGTTCATGCCTATGTGGATGACATCGTGGTAAAGTCAAGGAAGGAGGAGACATTGATAGAGGACCTCAAGGAATCCTTTGATAACCTTCGGGCCTATAAAATGATGCTTAATCCGGAGAAGTGCGTTTTCGGTGTTCCGGCGGGCAAGCTCCTTGGATTCTTGGTGTCGAACAGAGGAATAGAAGCCAATCCGGAGAAGATCAAGGCAATCACGTCCCTGACTAAACCAGTTTGCATCAATGACGTCCAACGTATTGCCGGCCGGATTACAGTGTTGAGCCGGTTTATCAGTCGTCTCGGAGAGAAGGCAATTCCGCTTTATCAGATGCTAAAAAAGACAGACCGGTTTATATGGAGTGATGAAGCAAACGCCGCGTTTGAGGATTTAAAGCGGCAACTGGCAGAGCCACCGGTCCTTGCTGCCCCCGTTGATAAGGAGCCGCTACTGTTGTACGTACCCGCCAATGCACGGGCAGTTAGCGTGGCAATCGTGGTCGAGCGCAAAGAAGCGGGCAAGGAATATCCGGTTCAGCGTCCGGTTTATTATGTCAGTGAGGTTCTCATTGAGTCCAAACAAAGGTACCCGCATTGGCAGAAACTAGTTTATGGCATGTTCATGGCACACCGGAAGTTGAAGCATTATTTCCAAGGCCACCCAATAATTGTTGTCAGTTCAGCTCTGTTGGGGGATATAATCCAGAACAAAGAAGCCACTGGCAGAGTCGCAAAGTGGGCCATTGAGCTTAGCCCGCACGGATTGAAGTATGTGCCACGCACCGCCATCAAATCGCAAGCATTGGTTGATTTTATCAATGATTGGACAGAGTTGCAAGCACCAGAGGAAAAGCCAGATCATACATACTGGACTATTCACTTTGATGGCTCAAGACAATTGGAGGGCTCGGGGGCTGGAGTTGTGTTAACTTCCCCGCGAGGTGACAAATTTTGCTATGTCCTCCGTCTAATGTTTCCTTGTACTAATAATGCAGCGGAATATGAAGCATTGCTTCATGGCCTGCGGATGGCTAAGGAGATGAACTTGAGCCGGGTTAAGTGTTTTGGTGATTCATACTTAGTGGCACAGCAAGTATCTGGGAAGTGGGATTCTAAAGACCCTCTCATGGCAGCCTACAGACGAGAAGTTGAAGCAGTCGCAGGATATTTCAAAGGATATAAGGTGGATCACATAGACCGGCGGAAAAATGAAGCGGCCGATGCTCTAAGCCAGCTGGGTTCTCAGCGTAAACCGGTGCCACCGAATACCTTTTTGGAGCTACACAGTCCATCAGTTCAGGTACCATCGGAGGAGGATTTGGCTGTTCCTGATCCGGAGGTGCAGTTGGTTGCGGCACTTCATGTTATTCCGGATTGGACACTCCCTTACTTGGCATATCTAAGCCGAGGAGAGTTGCCGGATGATGAGATTGAAGCAAGGCAGATAATCCGACGATCTAAATCCATGACAATTATAAACGGGGAACTTCACCATCGCAGTGTTTATGGAGCGTTTCAGCGGTGTGTCTCATCCAAGGAAGGCTGCGACATCCTGCGAGAGATTCATGAAGGGGATTGTGGTCATCATGCCGGTTCAAAATCCTTGGTAGCCAAAGCTTTTCGTCATGGGTTCTATTGGCTGACAGCCCATGCTGATGCGGAGGATCTAGTCCGGAAGTGCGATGCTTGTCAGAAATTTTCACGGCGTGCTCTTGTTCCGGCACAGGAGCTGCGGATGATACCAATTACATGGCCGTTTGCGACTTGGGGGCTTGATATGGTTGGGCCTTTTAAATGATCCCAAGATCAAAAAACTCATCTGCTGGTTGCTGTGGATAAGTTTACAAAATGGATTGAGGCAGAGCCGGTGAGCAAGTGTGATGCGGCAACAGCGGTTAAATTCATCAAGAAGGTAATTTTCCGGTTTGGCTTTCCACACAGCATCATCACTGACAATGGCACCAATTTATCTAAAGGAGAGATGGAAGAGTTTTGTCAAAGGGAGCATATTCGCCTAGATGTGTCCTCTATAGCTCACCCTCAATCCAATGGTCAAGCTGAAAGGGCCAATCAAGAGATATTGCGAGGCATCAAGCCCCGGCTTATGACTCCCTTGCAAAGGACACCAGGGTGCTGGGTTGAGGAGTTACCTTCTGTCCTCTGGAGCATCAATACTACGCCGAACAGGTCCACAGGTTACACACCTTTCTTCATGGTGTACGGTGTTGAAGCGGTTCTTCCAAGTGATATCCGCCATGATTCACCGAGGGTGGCAGCGTATGTTGAAGCAGCCAATGAGCAGGCAAGACATGATAGTTTGGACCGGCTAGATGAAGAGTGTGACATAGCAGCAGCACGGTCCGCGATTTATCAGCAGGACTTGCGCAGATATCACAGCCGCCGGGTTAAAACCAGGACGTTCCAGGAGGGGGACTTGGTACTCCGGCTCATCCAGGACCAAACAGATATGCACAAGCTATCCCCACCTTGGGAAGGGCCCTTTGTGGTCAGCAAGAACTTACGCAATGGTTCATACTACCTGGTGGACGTTCGAGAGCACAAAGACTCACGGACATCAGAAGAAGAGACGAAGAGGCCGTGGAACATCGCTCTCCTGCGGCCCTACTACACCTGAGCCATGAGCTCTACTGTATCCTATGTATATATTATGATTAATAAATAAACCGGCACCCTTGGTAAACCGGGGGATCAGCCTTTTTCTTCTAAATATATGTCCTGTGAAAATTATTACAGATATTTCGAAACAAACTATTTTATGCAGAAGGGACCAAACTAGGGGGCTACGGATTACATGTGAATCCTCGCTAAAGTCTTTTCTGGTCCGGTCTACATGCTTATCTTCACATCAAGCGCCCTTTGGATAAACTCCATCGATTGGCAAAAACTGTTCTTGTCCCTAGGGATCCATCCTTTGATGGCAAATGCAAAAATTCTTGCCCCTTGGTTGATCAATCCCTTTGATGGCAAAAGAAAAAAACTGTTCTTGTCCCTAGGGATCCTTCCTTTGATGGCAAATGCAAAAATTCTTGCCCCTTTGTTGATCAATCCCTTTGATGGCAAAAGAAAAAACTGTTCTTGTCCCTAGGGATCCTTCCTTTGATGGCAAACGCAAAAATTCTTGCCCCTTGGTTGATCAATCCCTTTGATGGCAAAAGAAAAAACTGTTCTTGTCCCTAGGGATCCTCCTTTGATGGCAAATGCAAAATTCTTGCCCCTTGGTGGACCACTCCCTTTGATGGCAAAAGAAAAAGTTCTTGTCCCTAGGGGTACTTCCTTTGATGGCAAATGCAAAAATTCTTGCCCCTTGGAGTACATCCTTTGATGGCAAAAGAAAAAGAGTCACAGCCTTTTGGGTCGCACCCTTTGATTGGCACATATGGAGCCTGGCAGCTCGTAAAAAGCCTTAACTACATGGTCTTATTTGCAATCTGCGTTTTGTGTTTGTGATTTCTCAAATGTTTTCTATGGTTTTTTGATCCGGAGCTGGACAACTTCAAAGTTGAACACATATTTTCAAAAGTCTGGACATAGAGCTCCAACATTATTTAAACCGGTAGTTACTATAACCCGGAACAATTATTGGGTCCACCCCAACAGAGCCAAGAGCTTCCTCAGAAACTACAATGTTCACCGGATTAAGGATGTCAAGCGTACTTAATCAAAGGTATGAAGTATTTTTGGTATAAAATAGATACTCGTGCGATATATATAAACATATGAGAGCACTTTAATCGGTCCGGCAGTAAACCGCCTGGACATTGTTTCAGTGTTATCTATGGAGATACAGATAAACCATAGCAGACAAAGGATTCAATTTGGCAGACGCCAAAGCAAAGCTGTGACATCCGGATTAAGACGGACAATGTTTTGAACTATCCTATTACAAGGCCCGGACGGATTAAAGTGTTTCAGCAACAGATCACAACAGCTAAAAGTTAAACTGAGCGGCTTATGCTTCTTCTTCCTGCTGCGAGGGCTGAGGATCGACTTGTTCCGGAGCATCTTCATCTTCTTGAAGCGGTTGGAAAGCAGGAACGCGCCAGTCGATCTTTGATAAAGCACGGAAGTACATCTCCTCAGTAATGAGATCAGACGGATCAACATCTGGGGTGAAAGTATGGGGGCGCACTGGTGGGATTAGATTTTCGGTGTCATAAACCGGCCGATCCACCTGCTCATTCTTTAAGTCATACGCCGGATGATACCTGGTCAAGTCCGATTCATCAGCAAGCTTGCTGGCAAGGGGACGCATTTCTTTCGTCAAAGCGTGAAGGTCTTTGCCAGAGATGGTCGATCCATCTTCCTTGGTACTGGGGTACCCGTTCATGGCTTCTTCCGGATCAAAGTCCGGAACCCACGCCTTGGCTCTGGTTAGCGCTACAAGAGAACCGGCTCGTGCAGCAGATTTCTTCACCTCTTCCAAGCGTACAGGCAAGATAGAAAGCTTCTCCAAAGTGCCTTGGATAGTGGTGGGGTCCGGTTTATTAAAAGACATCGCACTTATAATCCTTTGAGCGCCCGAATACAGCTGCTCAACCAGAGTATAAGAGGCCTTGAGTTTCTTCCGGAGGTCATCCCCAAGATGGGTGACGCGTCGCCCTGCATATGATTATCACAGTTAAACCGGAGCGGTATAAAGATTGCAGAGACGAAAGCACCTGCAAGTTAAGTATTTACCAAAGACGGCAGAGGTCATAAGCTCTATTTGCTGTTTTAAACCGGTCAGCTCTTGTGTCACCGGGTTAAGAGCCTCTTCAGCATCCTTTGCTCTTTTTTCAAGAGCATTCCTCTGCACTTCCCAGGTTGTCCGCTCCGCTTCAAAATATTTTTTTGAATTGTTCAGCAGTGGTTAAGCTCAACGCCAGATCATTTTTGGCCTTGACAGAAGCAGTTTCTGTCACATCAAGTCTATTCCGGAGTTCAGTTATTTCTGCAGCCCTCCGGGTCAAGTCAGCCTGCAAGAAAATCAAGTGGAATAAATGACAGTTCAGACAAGTCTCAGGCACATAACCAAGTTATCCACTTGACACTTGGGGGCTAATGAGCAATTGAAGTATCAAAAGAAGACAATTAAAGATAAGTTTCAAGCACATAACCAAGTTATCCACTTGACACTTGGGGGCTAATGAGCAATTGAAGTATCAAAAGAAGACAATTAAAGATAAGTCTCAAGCACATAAGCAAGTTATCTACTTGACACTTGGGGGCTAATGGGCAGTTGAAGTATCGAAAGAGAGATTCAGACAAGTCCCAGGCACATAAAACGAGTTATGCCCCTGGCACTTGGGGGCTAATGTAAGATCATTTGCACACATTTGGAAGTACCGGTTCACCTCCAACAAAGCTAAACCGGAACTTGGGGGCTACCATGACATAGACAGAAATACAAAGAAAGCAAAAGCAAAGACAAGTAAGGTACCTCGTATTTGTCCTTCATCATATTAACCAAGCCCGCTTCATAGTCCCGGCTGGTATGAAGCCGGTTCAAGTACCCGGAATAAAGTTCCTGGGCACTCTTTTCGGCATAATTGGACAAATCTGTACTCCATTTGCCCTTCTCTTGCTGAAGCTTCTCTGCTTTAGCAGAATGCTTGGCTAAGACGGTAGGCTCAGCAGGAGCAGTAAAGCCCGTCCCGGTTACTTGAACATCCGGAGAGGAAGTAGTGGTTGGCTACGAAGGGGCGGCAGTACGAGCCGGACTAGCTGGAGCCGGGCTAGTCCGAGGAGGGCTAGCCCGGACAGGACTCGCCGGTTCAAGGACGTCTTCTGCATTCGTATTTTCAGGAGCAGCAACATAATCATGATCCATGGGAGCAGGATCGTCAAGCTGAGTTGCAGGATCGTTCTCCGGAGGGATGACATCATCCGGATCAGCTACTAGATCAGCAGCGGTAGCTTCGGCTGCTGATTTAGTGGCCTTTGCCTTTTTACTAGGCTTGGGCTTGCTGAAAGAAATTGAAGAGACAATCAGAGTTATAAAGGGAAAATACATAGGTAAACCGGATGAGGTAAAAGACTTACCCAGGGACAGTTTTCAGTATTGGGACCTGTGTGGCAGTCGATTCACTGGAAGATGATAAAAGCGTCTCCTGATAGTTAGGATCAGACGGTTTAAGCGGTTTGCGTATAAGTCCAGCCTTTGGATGGAGAAGAGTTGGAAAAAGTAAAACCTCAGAGCGGCGCATCCGAGCCGGAGTGAGAGATATTCCGAAAGATTCTACTACATGGCCACTATGGCATGTAGTCCGGTGGGCTTCATGTTGCTGCTTCTTCAAAAGAAATTTAGGGTCCAGTTGAGCGTAAGGATGACAAAAAGGGTACTTCCGAGATGCCCGGCGAGTTTTGGGCACCGGCGGTTCAGAATCTGAAGAGAGAGTGATTACCTCAGTTTCCGCCGCTTTATCTCCTTCAGCCAAATCCTGTGAAAAGACACTGTTAACATATATTTGGATAGAAGAGATCAAAACATGTTAGGATCAACTCATACCTCAGAATCCGGATCATCTTCCTCAAGATGTGAACCGGAGCCAGCAGCTGCCTTTTTCTTCTTGACAACAAAGGTTTTCCGGCGTGGCTGTTTACCTATCTTATCCTGAGGTTTCCTTTTCCAAAAAGGATCGTCGGCCTATGTAGAAGATGAAAGATAAATGGAAGGTAATTTATATGGATGGATTAGAAGCAAACAGAAGAGATTAAAGCTTACTGCTGGCAGTTTGTTCTTCTTGTAATATGGAGCCAATCCGGTTTGGCTACATTCCTCTAGAGAGATGTTGAGCATTTTCTTAGCAGATTCAATAACTTCCTTCTTAGGAAGCACTATGCCGATGTGGCGTTGAGGATCATCCGGCTTTCCGCTATACTGACACATTAAACCGGAACGCCGGCTCAGAGGAAGGATGCTCCAAGCGAGCCAACAGCGAACGAAATCCACTCCAGTTAAACCATTGGCCATAAAGGCCTTAAGCTTGGCAAGCTGAGGGGCAAACCGGGCCCGTTCTGAGGAGCTAAGACGCTGCGGCAGAGGGTGATCTTCAGGAATACGATGTTCGCGATAACCCGGCAGTGGGTTCTCTCCTTCAGGCGAAGTATCTTTGCAGTAGAACCAAGATTGGTTACAATCTTTGGGGTGTGTATGGAGATCAGCATGAGGAAAGACCACGTCTCTTCTCTTCTGAATACTGACACCACCCAACTCTTGATGTGGTCCGGCATTAAACTCTGTCCGCCGGTTTAAATGGAAAAAATCCCGGAACAAGTCCACTGACGGCTCTTCTTGAAGGTACACCTCGGAGAAGACTTGGAAGTTGCAGACATTTGATACGGAATTTGGGCCTATATCATGAGGATGGAGTTGAAAAGCGGCCAGCACGTCCCGGAAATGTTTTGAACCGGGAGGGCTAAAACCCCGGGCCAGATGGTCGAAGAAAACAATAACTTCTCCTTCTTTGGGGGTAGGAGGACATTCATCCCCTGGGGCCCGCCATTTCAGAACTGCTTGATGGCCCAGAATCCCAATAGAAGCAGCATTGGTTAAGTCCTCTTCCGTAATACGGGAAGGAACCCAGTTGCAGGAAACGAACTGCTTGGCAGACATATGAGCAAAAGGAAAGTGCTGAAAAGGTAAAGTGCAAAATCCGGATTATTCAAGTGTTTAAGCATAAACCGGATAGCATTATCAGATTATACCGACGGTTTAGTCAGGGGACTAATGGCATTGACAACCCGGAAGCAGGTGGGAGATGAGCTGCTACCGGTTTATGATAACAAAAAAGAAGAAGCTAAACCGCCGGGTTCATGGTTGATGCATTGCAGGAGCAATATATGGTTGATTAAACCGGTGAATAACTTGCAGATCTATCAAGACGAAGAAACAGGTCTCTACAGAAGGCTAAAGTAAAATAGATCTGAGCAGTAAGAAAAAGAGGAAATTTACACAAGTCTATCACACAAAGAACTGCGAAGGTTTTCTACAGAGCAAATGAATCTAAGGGTTGAATCTAAAAGTACCGAGTTTAAGTTCAAACTACGGAGCAGGGGCATGTTCGAAACAAAGTCAGGGTTCGAATCTACTGCAGCTATAGCCTATAGGATGAACAACAGAGCTTCGAGGTCTCATGCCGGAAACAATGGAGGAACCCTAGGTTACAGATCTGCAGCGAGAGAAAAGGAATACCTGAGAAGGAAAGAGACGGCGGAGGAGTAATCTGGTCGCGTTTCAGGGTGATGCAGCGGCCTGGCTGACAACGGCGACGAACTCAAAGGCAGCGGCGGAGCTTCAGGCGACGGAGGAAGAAGAAGAGAGGAAGGAAGGGAAAGAGTAAAGGCTCAGCGGTATTTATAAGGGCTCAGAGAAGGAAACGGCAAGCGCGGGATTTGAGGAGGTCAGATTGGATAAAGATACCATTGTCGCCTCGATTTTCGGGATAGCCTTTAAACAAATGTAACAAACAGCTGTGAGCAATAAATGCGGAGGTGATGTCACGACTGAATAAAATGATTTCCAGGGATGACGTCATAGCCGGTTTACAAAACAGAGAAGATACAAAAAGGAAGTTTATGCAAGACTTGGAAGACTGACATGAACAAGTTCAAATCACTCTGGGGCCTAATGTTAGGGATATTACTAGCAGGTATAAACCGGCTAGGGAGATCCGGATTACGTTAATGTAGATGAGTTGTTACAAACTCAGTATGGATTATGGCCCATAAATGGTTAGGGCCCATGTGTAATGTTTACGGTTTATAAACCGTCCTATTATGTAACTTGAGATACAAGGAAGGAAGAGCAGAAACCGAGGCGGACACGATTATGAGCCGGCCTTGGGACTCTGTAAACCGGACCGAGCGTTGCCTCCTATATAAAGGAACGACCCTGCGACGGTTCAGGGACACGCAACAATCCGTCGAGAGACAGGCAAGCTATCTGCTCCCTGTTCATCGACGCCCAAGCAATACCAAACCAAACTAGATGTAGGCTTTTACCTTCACCGAAGGGGCCGAACTAGTATAAACCCTCTGTGTCCTTTGTGTGCTTTTAACCTCTTCAAGCTAACCCGCGCGATGGCTCCACACCTAAGTCCTCTAAACCGGACATCTGACGTGTTAATTCCACGACACGGTGTGTTTGTCGAGATCCGATGAATTGTGAGTTTATGATCAAGGTTATCTATGAAAGATATTTGGTTCTTCTCTGAACTTTTTATGTGTGCTCATAATATCCTTGCAAGTCTCTTCGAAATATTGGTTGGTTTGGCCTACTAGATCTATAGTTCTTGCAATGGGAGAAGTGCTTGGCTTTGGGTTCAATCTTGCGGTGTCCTTTCCCAGTGACAGTAGGGGCAGGAAGGGACGTATTGTATTGTTGCCATCGAGGATAAAAAGATGGGGTTTATATCATATTGCTTGAGTTTATCCCTCTACATCATGTCATCTTGCTTAAGGCATTACTCTGTTCTTATGAACTCAACACACTAGATGCATGCTGGATAGCGGTTGATGTGTGGAGTAATAGTAGTAGATGCAGGTAGGAGTCGGTCTACTTGTCTCGGACGTTATGCCTATATACAATGATCATGCCTAGATAGTCTCATAATTATTCGCTTTTCTATCAATTGCTCGACAGTAATTTGTTTACCCGCCATAGATTATCGCTATCATGAGAGAAGCCATTAGAGAAAAGTATGCCCCCCGGGTCTATTCTCAACATATCAATCTACATCTACTTTACTTTTATTGGTTTTATTTGCTGTTCTTATAAACTAAAAATACCAAAAATATAAACTATCATCTCTATCAGATCTAACTTTCGTAAGTGACCGTAAAGGGATTGACAACCCCTTATCGCATTTGCCGCGAAGTTCTTATTTGTTTGTGCAGTTGCGAGGGACTCGCGCGTGGTCTCCTACTGGATTGATACCTTGGTTCTCAAAAACTGAGGGAAATACTTACGCTACTGTGCTGCATCTCCCTTTCCTCTTCGAGGGAATACAACGCAAGCTCAAGAAGTAGCAGGCATGCCTTCCTAGCTAGGATTCCCCTCCCGCCAACACGATTACACAAAGTGTGTGTGTGTGGGGGGGTGCTAGCAATAATAACGTGCGCTTTGCGCGACAGGTGCCACATAAAAGTTGTGCATTGGGTATTTGAACATCAAGCCACCCTTTTCATACATATATTTGTTCCACATGCAAGTGTGTTCGTGTTCTAACCCTTTCCCGCGTTTTTCACCAATTTATAAAGAGCAGACGAGTCGGATGCAGCAACCGTCTATGATCGGTTACGAAACAAACACGGTTCCCTAGGACTACTCGTGTGGCGCGCCCCTGCCCCTATCACCCACATGATCACCGTAGATTGGGCTCCATGAGGCATCCCCCCTCTCGAAAATATCTACTCCCTCGCAATCTCTAAAATATCTACCCGCGTAGATGGTTTCTATGTTTGATAGCACACAGTTAGTATGTGTGGACCGTGTGCGATGCCTGTTACTCCCACTCTACTTCAATCGGCAGATCCAAATTTTTGTTAGCCCCGCCATTTTACTCCCGCCTAGTAAAATTTTCAGTACCCACGGCATTTCCTCAAACACCACCTTGGTGCCGCACCATGGCGGCTCAGGACCGAGCGCCGGCAGCACCGTGAGATTGAATCAAGAATAAAATAAAACGATTATTGTAGAACCTCTTTGGTGGCCCCGATTAGGACTCGGCTTTATCCGAGGAATCGCTGATGGTGCTGCTCTTCTGGTGGTGCAAGTGAAGACTGTGTTGTGGGAATGGAGGTGACACGAAATATGAGACGAACGTTGGGGCAGCTCCTTGGAGGTGGAGGACGGAGTGGCTGAACCGACAGGACGACGAGATCGACGATGGATCCTTATCCGGTGCGGTAGATGACAGATGTCGAGCTATTGCAGTGGAAGATGTCATCAAGGAAGAGGCTTCGGCTGGGTGGTGGTGGAGGAGGGTGTTGTGATAGCCTTGCTTATTAGGGATGATAGACTACTCATATCAATAAGGAAATCTTTTTGTCTGGAAGCCCATTTAGACAGAACTCCAAAGTTAAGCGTGCTCAGCTTGGAGTAATTTCAGGACGGGTGACCGACTGGGAAGTTGGTCCCGGGTGCGCACGAGTGAGGAAAAAGTGCCCAGAAAAGACTAGTATTGATCTGTGGGGCTAGTCTAGATCCCGCCACGAGTAACGACCATCGGCAGGTGTGTCCGGGGCGTTACAAGTTGGTATCAGAGCCGACCCTCATGATTACACAGATGTTTGTGGACAGGTGTGTGGTCATGTTGTTCATGACGTTTGTAACCCATCATGGCACACGGCATGGCACATGTACTAGACTGGATGCACAGACGTATATGCCAAGAGGGAACATTCTTGTGGCTCGACGAGGACGTCGGTTCTTCTAAGTGGGGGTGTATGTGATAGCCTGGCTTGTTAGGGATGATAGACTACTCATACCAATAAGGAATTCCTTCTTTTCTGAAAGCCTATTCAGACAGAACTCCAAAGTTAAGCGTGATTGGCTTGGAGTGATTTTAAGATGGGTGACCGACCAGGAAATTTGTCCCGCGTGCACACAAGTGAGAACAAAGTGCGTAGAAAATACTAGAATTGATATGTGGGGCTAGTCTAGATCACGCCAGGAGTACCGACCATCGACGGGTGTGTCCGGGGCATTACAAGTTGGTATCAGAGCCGACCCTCACGGGTACACAGATGTTTGCGGACATGTTGTTCATGACATTTGTGACCCGTCATGGCACACGTCATAGAAAATGTACTAGACTGGATGCACAAACATATGTGCCAAGCGGGAACGTTTCTCTGGCCCGACGAGGACGTCGGTTCCTCTGAGTGGGGGTGTATGAGATAGCATGGCTTATTAGGGATGATAGACTACTCATATCAACAATGATTTCCTTCTTTTCCGGAAGCCCATTCGGACAGAACTCCAAAGTTAAGCGTGCTCATCTTGGAGTAATTTCAGTATGGGTTACCGACCGGGAAGTTGGTCCCGGGTGCGCACGAATGAGGACAAAGTATGCAAAATAGACTAGTATTGATCCGTGGGGCCAGTCTAGATCCCGCCAGGTGTAACGACCATCGGTGGGTGTGTCCGGGTTGTTACAAGTTGGTATCAGAGACGACCCTCGCGATTACACGAATGCTTGCACACATGTTGTTCATGACGTTTATGACCCGTCCTGGCACACAACATATCACAAGTACTAGACTGGATGCACAAACATATGTGACAAGAGGGAATGTTCCTCTAGTCCGACGAGGACGTCGGTTCCTCTGAGTGGGGGTGTATGTGATAGCCTGGCTTATTAGGGATGATAGACTACTCATATCAATAAGGAATTCCTTTTTTTCGGAAGCCCATTCAGACAGAACTCCAAAGTTAAGCATGCTCATCTTGGAGTAATTTTAGTATGGGTTACTGACCGGGAAGTTGGTCCCGGATGCGCACGAGTGTGGACAAAGTGTGCAGAAAAGACTAGTATTGATCTGTGAGGCCAGTCTAGATCCCGTCAGGAGTAACGACCATCGGTGGGTGTGTCCGGGGCGTTACATGTTGGTATCAGAGCTGACCCTCGTGGTTACAAAGATGTTTATGGACAGGTGTGCGGTCATATTGTTCATGACATTTGTGACCCGTCGTGGCACACAGCATGGCACATGTACTGGACTGGATGCACAGACGTATGTGCCAAGAGGGAACGTTCATGTGTCCCGACGAGGACGTCGGTTCCTCTTAGTGGGGGTGTATGTGATAGCTTG
Source organism: Secale cereale (assembly GCA_902687465.1). NCBI lineage: Eukaryota > Viridiplantae > Streptophyta > Magnoliopsida > Poales > Poaceae > Secale > Secale cereale. The sequence continues at coordinate 212,541,169 of LR738711.1, read as the reverse complement.
GCTTATTAGGGATGATATAGACTACTCATATAAATAAGGAATTCCTTCTTTTCCGAAAGCCCATTCAGACGGAACTCCAAAGTTAAGTGTGCTCGGCTTGGAGTAATTTCAGGATGGGTGACCGACCAGGAAGTTGGTTCCGGGTGTACACGAGTGAGGACAAAGTGCGCATAAAAGACTAGTATTGATCTGTGGGGCCAGTCTAGATCCCGCCAGGAGTAACGACCACCGGCGGGTGTGTCCGGGGCATTACATGTTGGTATCAGAGCCGACCCTTGCGATTACAAGGATGTTTACGGATAGGTGCGCGGTCATATTGTTCATGACATTTGTGACCCGTCGTGGCACACGACATGGCACATGTACTGGACTAGATGCACAGACATAGGTGCCAAGAGGGAACGTTCATGTGGCCCAACGAGGACGTCGGTTCCTCTACGTGGGGGTGTATGTGATAGCCTGGCTTACTAGGGATGATAGACTACTCATATCAATAAGGAATTCCTTCTTTTTCGGAAGCGCATTCGGACAGAACTCCAAAGTTAAGAGTGCTCGGCTTGGAGTAATTTCAGTATGGGTGACCGACTAGGAAGTAGGTCCCGCGTGCGCACGAGTGAGGACAAAGTGTGCAGGAAAGACTAGTATTGATCTGTGGGGCCTGTCTAGATCCCGCCAGGAGTAACGACCACCGGCGGGTGTGTCCAGGGCGTTACACATGTGGGGCTTGGCGGGTTTTCGTGACCTCGGTGTACAAATGGGGGGCAGGCGGAGGGGATGGGAAGGGAAACCATGGCTTAAGGACGCACTTGTCTGAAATATAGGGTAAGTTGCCAAAATACCCCCACCGATTTGAACTAGGTAGTTCTTTTGGTTCAGGGGTATCATGGGAATTTCGTGTGTCAGGATTTCGCAAGAGGTGGGAGTTTTTGCGCGCGTTGTAGTTTTGGGATGGCAAGGCATGGGTTAAGATAAATTAAAAAAAATAGCGCGCTATACCAAAATAGCGGCGACCCTAAAATACGCTATTAGCGTGCTATATCGCGCTATAGTGTGCTATTAGCGAGACATTGTACACTGATTAATTTAACGTGGGCTCTCCAGATATGCTATAGCGCGCTATTAGCGCCGAAATAGCGCGCTATTTTTTCCATGGTTAAGATGGAGGGAGTTTTCCGAGCACAATGAGACAAAGAGATATCTTAAAATTTTAGGATAACAAGGCGCGGGTTGAAATTTTCGGACAAGCCTAACGTATACTGTACCAAATCAATTTGCACTGCCCTCGATGAAAAAACAAAAAGAAATCAATTTGCAGCACACAAGAGAGTCTAGTCCCATTTTGCTGTATGCGTTAATACAAATGCCATTCATAACTTTGAATCCATATTATGTTCAATTAAAATATTTTGCTACGTGTATAATGCATGTAACCTGTGACTCAAATTAACATTTTAGTGCATTCCAAACGTATATACTACCCTTCAATATGAACTAAATTTGAATTCATTTCTCTATTTGAATAAGATCTACAATCATGATTGTTTGCAAGTTAAACGATTTCACTTCGTTTCTCTATTTTAATAACATCTAGAATCATCATTATTGTCAAGTTAAATCATCGTTTGTATATTATCTTCACAGCACACCACATGATTATTGTCGAGTTAGATATGAACTATGTGTACTATATGAACTCAAAATCGATCTTTTGAATCCACTTTATGTTGATTTCAAATCACAGTACATTCCAATCTCTAGCTAGATCTTCATAATCTAAACCACGTCTCATATGTATAATATGTTTATCACATAATGTATGGTGCCCCACCCCCTACGCCTACAAGTATTTAGCCGTGAGTTGCAAATGCCACACATTATCACAAATTCAAATAAAATGTGAGATTGTTCGATATCACATAATGTATGGTTTAGATTGTTTGATATTTAGTTGTGAACTGCAAACACCACACGTTATCACAAACTCAAATTAAATCTGAGATTGTTTGATAAACAATATGGTTTAGATTGTTCGATATTTAGTTGTGAGTTGCAAACACCACGCATTATCATATTATAGTATAACATGTCAAAAACAACACCACGCGTATCACCGCTATATTCATGCGTGCATAGGTTTATAACACTATGATCTCTTATTCAAATATATGAATCCACTTTCATATCGAATTATGATCTTTGTTAGTCTCTTACACCCACACAATCATCTAATCTTCGTAGCTAGCACTAACTTTCTCTTGTGCATGCCCACGCCCTCCTCGCCCTCCCCCTCCCTCAGCATTCTATCCATCACGCACATTGATTTATGTTCTTTATGTGGTTCTCCCACGATCTCTGCAAATCATTATTTCGGACACACATCGATTAATAAACCTCTCTAGCGATGCCTGGCTACCACATACACACACACTTTCCATCTCCTCCTTTCTCTGTCCATGCCTCCTGTCTCTCATATGGTCCCACACACATGTAAACTCCCGCCCCTCTTTTCATCGATCTCACAATCGCACACTCCATCCCTCTCTCTCTATCCGTCTCTCTGGGCCTTATTTTCCTCTAACAAATGGATGTACACCGACCGATCTCCCACTATACATATAGTTATCTAGGTCGTTTATAACTTGTTTTCCCCACGCGCTGATCGATCTACCTCATTAGTTATGTCTCTCACTTCCTCTGTCACACAACAATTGATCTATCGATCTAGTTAGGTCTGCTTACCAAACACATATGGTCCCCCTTCATCATCCATGAATGCCTCCCGACACATCTATCACGCGCACACACACACACATACACACAGAAACACATCCCCTCTCTTCTAGATATTGTAGTTGTACCCTCAGTTTTTCTAGTAGGCCTCTCCCACCATCTTCGAGAAGCAACTCCACCACCCCTCTGGCACTCTACCTCGCCATCTCTCTCTATCTATCTATCTCTCTGCCAACCTATTTCCTGTCCTTCACTTATGTATGGATGTCGAACGACCTCCCTCAAGACATAGCTAGGTCTCTCCTTCTCAACACATATACGAGTCAATCTACCTCTCTAGTTAGGCATGTGCCTCCCCCTCCCCCCCAGACACTGATACATCGAGCACTCTAGTCATAACTCGCTGCCACACACAAACTTGCCCTCTGACGTTCCGGTAGGCCAGCCGCCCTATATCTTTGATGTGCACACACACAATTTCGATGGCTCTCTTCATCGATCTCGCACCCGCACACTTGATCCTCTCTTCGACTCTATCGATATCTATGACCCCCTCCCTCCCTTCTCGTGGATCGCCCCTCTCTATATGATATAGATAGGCCTCTATTTGACACACATTGCATGTGACACATTTTTGTTTCAGATATCATCCACACATATTCCTACAAATACATTCACGAAATCCCCCCCCCCAATAATTAAAAACACTCACGAACACACGCCAAATATCTAGGTTTGTATCTCTCTCACACACACCCACGTGGTGGGGGCGTGCATGAAGAGAAGAGGTGCACGCACGGCGCACGCACTCTACTCCCATCTCTTTCCCAACCACACCCGTGCGGGTACACGGTGGAGCTCATTTCTATACGGAAAGGTAGCCCACGTGGTAATTTGATGTGTGTTCTAGCTGTCCACTTGATGGAGGATTGTGTACCACGGGTGAACATACAAATTGCGACTTTACACATTATTTAAAAAAGAGGTAAATCATGTGGGGTCTACCTTAGAGGCAAGGGTCTATACATTGGAGATGCTCTGTACTACTTTTGATGTGTCCCGTCAACTCGTAGAACGAGGAGAAGCTTTCTTAGTACGCTCTTTCCCCCGCCCACGGGCGCGGTGGCTCACAGAGTCGCACGACAGGAGAAGCTTTCGTACTACGCCTACACTCGCTCCCTCGCCCACGCGCGTAGTGGATCACAGGACAAGGAGAAAAAAGTACTGCTCCCTTCGTTAGACGTATATACTCCTCGTCCCTACCTTGGTTAGAGATATTATCATATTGTTTGAAATATATGTATTTTAGCAGATTTCAATATGAACTACTAGTACATACTCCAAACACTGATGTATATAGACATATTTTAGAGTGTAGATTCACTCATTTTGCTCCATACGTAGTCCATATTGAAACGTATGTAGTAGTTCGCACTCTCCCTCGCCCCTCGCCCACGTGGTGGACGTGCAGCAATTCATTCAGTCTCAGATAGCCAGAACCATATAATGTAATATCATCATTACTCGACTTCCCAAAGAGGAGAAGAACCAAGCGCAAGGTTAATATTTTTGAGATGTCAAGTGCAAGATTTATAGGAGAACGAGTAGTGGTAGTACTAGTAGTACATACTGTATGAGGAAGAAGGCAACAAGAATGTATGTTTTGCATGACAGTCTCTTCTTACAGGACATGCTAGACCTAGACCTGGCCATGGGCAGCCCAGCCCGGAGGCCTGACCTGGCCCGACACAAAAAGCCCGACCCGGCTCGGCCCGACGCTGCACCCGGGCCGGGCTCGAGCCTAGAATTTGAGCCCGAGGTTAGGCCCGTTGTTTTCGCGATTTACTGAAGGGGCCCGGCCCATGGCCCGAGGCCTGACAGGCTTTATCAATTTCGGTCCGGGCTTGGACCCAAAAATCAGGCCCGACGACCGGGCCAGACCGGGCTCGGGCCAAGGTTTTATGCCTCAGGCTTCGGTAGGCCCGGCCCGGAGCCCGACCCGGCCCGATAGAGGGCCAGATATAGCTAGACCTAGTGGACCTCATTGTTGCAATGGGAATATCATAGATGGCACGATTCAGAGTGGTGGGCAGCGGGAATAATATTCGGAGCTGCTTAGTCTTAAACCCCATGAAGAAGTCCCATCGAAATGAATAGCCATCCTCTACACGTGCTCCTATGTAAAATAAGTAAATAAAGACAAAAAGAGAAAGAGACAAAGTAAAAAAATCACCAGCCTTAGAGCCAGCCCTAATGTATCAGTAAATGGTATTTCTACGTCATGATTGACATGGCTATATTATTAATCATGTTGCAAATGTAGCAGCGGATTTTTATTTATTTGTGGAGGTAGCAGCAGATGGATATTCAACGAGGAGTGAAATGATGGTTGCTTCCTAGGTCAAACATAGGGAAAGGCGGGCCTCGTGATTTGACCGCTCATTAGTCATTATTACTGCCTATGCTCTTTGCCCATATAATAAATGCGTGAGTTGGCTATTTTTAATAACCATGCTCGAAGAGAAGAGGTGCACGCACCCACGCACGTACTAATAGCACTCTTTGCGTCTTCCCCAACCACACACGTTACACGGTAGGGCTCATTTTTGTACGATGATGCAGCCCACGTGATAATTTGACGCATCTAGAGTTACTCACTTAATGGAGGGTCGGGAACCACGCAAGAACGGTGCCGCATTATTTATAAATAAAGTTTTTTTTCTTCAGTGGCACGTACGCAATATAAATAGGTTCATATGGAGAGAAAAAGAAACCGCTCAACTATATACATAGGCAGGAGCCTACACAATTGCTTGCTGGGGTTTCTCTTTTCACACTCTCTCACACAAAACGACCGTGGACACATCTCTAACATCCACTCGGGGAAGGGATGGATGCTTTGTGTAGATGCGGTCGTCGTCGCCGACGGCGAAAACCCATTGTCGGCGCGTCCTAATCAGGGGTCCCCACTGTTCTCTCTCACAAAGCCGGTGGGATTTCCTTCGTCCCTTGCTCACTACCGCGACGTGGGCAGTTGCCACCTCCCGCCGCCCTCCTCTAGCTACATCCCGACATGCCTTAGGTACAACTTCCTTTACAGCCGGATTGCACAACTACCCAGCTACCCACATCGCTCCATGTGGATATTTCTCTACTTCTTTCCCTCGCACGTACCTCTACTGGCTTCTACTGTATTTGTGATGAGTTTATGTCTCATCAACTAGTCCCACTAGTCTTATTCCAAACACGCTTCTTCAAATTTGTTGCCACAGGGATGCTCAGCTCAATTTTAGTGAAACTGCAAAAAAATGATGCGATGGTTAAAGGGTTGCAAACTTCATTTCTTTAGAAGGTTCAACGTCATCAGTGATAACCCACAAGTGTAGGGGATCGCAACAGTTTTCGAGGGTAAATTATTCAATCCAAATTTGTTGATTCGACACAAGGGCAGCCAAAGAATACTCTTAAGTATTAGCAGCTGAGTTATCAATTCAACCACACCTGGAAACTTAGTATCTGCAACAAGATAGTTTAGTAGCAAAGTAATATGATAGTGGCAGTAGCAGCGATAAAAGTAACAATAGTGTTTTTGTAGTTTTTGTAATAGTAGCAACGGAAAAGTAAATAAGCAACTAGCAATATAGGAAAAGCTTGTAGGCATTGAATCGGTGATGGGAAATTATGTTGGATGCAATTCATCATGTAGAAGTTATAACCTAGGGTGACACAGAACTAGCTCCAGTTCATCAATGCAATGTAGGCATGTATTCCGAATATAGTCATACGTGCTTATGGAAAAGAACTTGCATGACATCTTTTGTCCTACCCTCCCGTGGCAGCGGGGTCCTATTGAAAACTAAGGGATATTAAGGCCTCCTTTTAATAGAGTACCGGACCAAATCATTAACACATAGTGAATACATGAACTCCTCAAACTATGGTCATCACCGGGAGTGGTCCCGATTATTGTCACTTCGGGGTTGCCGGATCATAACACATAGTAGGTGACTATAGACTTGCAAGATAGGATCAAGAACACACATATATTCATGAAAACATAATAGGTTCAGATCTGAAATCATGGCACTCGGGCCCTAGTGACAAGCATTAAGCATAGCAAAGTCATAACAACATCAATCTCAGAACATAGTGGATACTAGGGATCAAACCCTAACAAAACTAACTCGATTACATGATAGATCCCATCCAACCCATCACCATCCAGCAAGCCTACGATGTAATTACTCACGCACGGCGGTGAGCATCATGGAATTGTTGATGAGGAAGGTTGATGATGACGATGGTGACGATCTCCACTCTCCGGAGCCCCGAACGGACTCCAGATCAGCCCTCCCGAGAGAGATTAGGTCTTGGCGGCGGCTCCGTCTTGTGAAACGTGATAATTCTTTCTCGCTGATTTTTTTCTCCCCAGAGGTGAACTTATAGGATTTGGGGGTACGTCGGTGGAGCACCAGGGGGCCCACGTGGCAGGGGGCGCGCCCTAGGCAGGGGGGCGCGCCCCCACCCTTGTGGACAGTGTGTGGTCCCCCTGGTGAGGATCTTCATGAAGATATTTTTTTATATTTTCCAAAATAAATCTCCGTTGACTTTCATGCGATTCCGAGAACTTTTTATCTCTGCACAAAAACAACACCATGGCAGTTCTGCTGAAAACAGCGTCAGTCAGGGTTAGTTCCATTCAAATCATGCAAGTTAGAGTCCAAAACAAGGGCAAAAGTGTTTGTAAAAGTAGATACATTGGAGACGTATCAACTCCCCCAAGCTTAAACATTTGCTTGTCCTCAAGCAATTCAGTTGATAAACTGAAAGTGATAAAGAAAAACTTTGACAAACTCTGTTTGCTCTTGTTGTTGTAAATATGTAAGCCAGCATTCAGGTTTTCAACAAGATGATGAACTAACCACATTCACAATAACTTTCGGGTCTCAAGACTACTCACATCAATGGCATAATCTACTAGCGAGTAATAATAATAAACCTCGAATGACCACACTTTCTCAAAACAATCATGATATGATATAACAAGATGGTATCCCGCTAGCCCTTTTTGAGACCGCAAAACATAAATGCAGAGCACCTTTAAAGATCAAGGACTGACTAGACATTGTAAATCATGGTAAAAGAGATCCAGCCATGATCATACCCAATGCAAATTAATAGTAATACATGCAACGACAAAGGTGCTCTCCTACTCGTGCTCTTTGATAAGAGGGTGATGAATCTGCATAAAAGTAAATAGATAGGCCCTTCGTAGAGGGAAGTAGGGATTTGTAGAGGTGCCATAGCTCGATTTTTAAATAGAGATGAATAACATTTTGAGCGGTATACTTTCATTGTCAACATAACAACCAAGAATCTTGATATCTCCCATGCTATGCACATTATAGGAGGTTCCCAAATAGAATGGTAAAGTTTATACTCCCCCAACAACCAACAAGCACACTCCACGGCTAGCCCGAAACAACGGGTACCGTCCAAACCAGCAACAACCCTGGGGGAGTTTTGTTTTATTATTATGATTTGAGCATGGGACTGGGCATCCCGATTACCAGCCATTTTCTCATGAATGATGAGAGGAGTCCACTCATCGTGAGAATAACCCACCTAGCATGGAAGATATAGACATCCCTAGTTGATACATGAGCTGTTCGAGCATACAAAACAGAATTTCATTTGAAGGTTTAGATTTTGGCACATACAAATTTCCTTGGAACGGCAGGTAAATACCACATATAGGAAGGTATGGTGGACTCATATGGAATAACTTTTTGGGTTTATGGAAGTTGATGCACAAGCAGTATTCCCGCTTAGTACAGGTGAAGGCTAGAAAGAGACTGGGAAGCGACCAGCTAGAGAGCAACAACGGTCATGAACATGCATTAAAATTAATCAACAATGAATGCAAGCATGAGTAGGATATAAATCACCATGAACATAAATATCGTGGAGGCTTTGTTGATTTGTTTCAACTACATGCTTGAACATGTGCCAAGTCAGATCACTTAAATCGTTCAAAGGATGATACCACCCATCATACCACATCACAACCATTTTAATATCATGTTGGCATGCAAGATAGACCATTATAAACTCTCAGCTAATTAAGCATGGCATAAGCAGCTATGATCTCTAATTGTCATTGCAAGCATGTTTATTTCATAACAAGCTGAATCAGGAACGATGAGCCATCATATTTACAAAAACAAGAGAGGTCGAGTTCATACCAGCTTTTCTCATCTCAATTAGTGCATCATATATCATCCTTATTGCCTTTCACTCGCACGACCGAATGGTGTGGATAATAATAATAGTGCACATGCATTGGACTAAGCTGGAATCTGCAGACATTTAATACAAGAGAGAAGGCAAGGTAATGTGGCTCAAGGTTAAATCAACAAAAAAGCATATGAGAGCCACTAAGCAATTTCAATCATGGTATTCTACTCTTAACCCCCCAGAAAAGAAAAGAACAATTTACACGGGAAAGCTCCCAACAAGCAAAAGAAGAACATGAAATCTTTTTGGGTTTTCATTTTAACTACGACTATAAGCAAAGAAAGTAAACTAGCTAGAAGCTACAACTAATATTTTTTTTTGTTTTTCTAGGTTTTTCTAGCGCACAAGAAAAAGACATAGAAAAAGAAATTAAAACTAAGCATGGATGGTACAGTGAAAGAGTATGAGCACCGACAACTAGAATAAGTGTGTGAACATGAATGTAAAGTCGGTGAGAAACACGTACTCCCCCAAGCTTAGGCTTTTAGCCTAAGTTGGTCAATGGCCAGTATTGGCCTGACGGATATCCAAAGTCAAAGTTGGGGTTGTACTGGGATGTAGCAGATACTGCATGCTGAGATGTAGCTCGAAGGCGGGCTGCCTCCGTCATGTTATAATAAGCATTTGCCTCCTCCATAGTTATAGTGTATCTCCCTTTTGCCTGAAAGTTAAACAAAGTGGGGGCAGGAAGAACAATAGGGATGGCATGCTGCCTGTTAAAGATTAGTCGATATTTGAGGGTTTGATCATCCCACTATAAACTAGTGACTAGTCATAGCATGGAAATCTAAATAAGTAGGAGGTAAAGGTTCATCATTCTCGTGCATAGGCACACCAAGAAAGCGGGCTATGCGAGTGGCATAAATCCCACCAAATAAATCTCCATGCAACCCATTATGGTGTAGCCTACGTGCAACAATGGCTCCCAAGTTATATTGTCTATCACCTAGTACAACACTCCTGCGAACACTAAGATCAGGGACACACATGTGACTAGCTTCATCTTTACCATTTATGCATCTACCAATAAAGAGAGCAAAGTAATGAATAGCAGGAAAATGGATGCTCCCCATGGTAGCCTGTGTGGTTTCCCTGGATTCCCCCACTGTAATACTAGCAAGGAATTCTCTAAATTCAGATATGCGAGGATCACCCATACCGCCCCACTGTGGAAGCTTACAAGTATCATTAAAATCCTCTAAGTCCATGGTATAAGACTTATCATACAGGTCAAATCGTACAGTTTGAGAATTACGCGAACATGAAAACTTAAACCTTCTCACAAAGCTATCAGTTAAGCCACGGTATTGAGGGCACTTATCTTGTATGAAGCCCTCGAGGTCAGTGTTGCGCACGTATGCGTAAAATTCATCATTGATGCCAGCCTGATCCATGAAGTCATCAAACGGCCATTCACAAGGCAGCACATCAGCATCCCTCGCTGGTTCATCGTCTGGCTCACGGAACGCGAGCCTCGGTTCTTGCTTCCTTGAAGAACCACCTTGGAAGTTTTTCCTATGCATTTTTCTGAAATTTTTAGTAACTCACAATAAAAGTTAACCAAAGTCAACAAGATTGATAGCAACAACTCCTATAAGTGCCTAGAGACTATATCATGCATTAAAACTACTTGGGACCAAGAAAATTTGACATGCAAGCTCAAGAAAAAGGTCACCACAGTAGCAAAAATTTGCAATAAATAGAGCAATAGAACAAAAACTAATTGGACCAATGGAGGAGTGACATACCAAGGAACAATCTCCCCAAACATTTTGGTGAATGGTGCTTTGAGCAAGGAAATCGAAAATGGCAGCAAGATGAGCTAGAACTCGGGTTTTGAGCTGGTTGGTGATTTTTTTGGGAGGAAGAAGAAGAGCATGGGTGCAGGAATAAGTGGAGGGGGGACACGTGGGGCCCACAAGGCAGGGGGCGCGCCCTGGGCAGGGGGCGCGCCCTGGACCCTCGTGGCCAGGTGATGGCTCCTCTCGATGTGTGTTCTGTGCCATATTTCCTCAGATATTCTAGAAAAATAATCATATTTCATTTTCATGGCATTTGGAGAACTTTTATTTTCAGGGTATTTTTTATTGCATGGATAAGTCTAGAAACAGACAGAAAATACAATTTTTCTTTATTTATCCTAATTAAAAGAAAGTAAAAAGAGGGTACAGAAGGTTTGTGCTATCCAGATTCACCTATCCCATGCTCATTAAAAGGAATCCATTAACAAGGTTGATCAGGTCTTGTTAATAAACTCTTTCCGAATAACATGAAACCGGAGAATTTTCGAATAACACTAGGTTACCTCAATTGGGATATGTATGTCCCCAACAATAAGGATGTCATATGCCTTCTTGATAGTAGGAATAGGAAACTCAAAACCTCCAATAGTAATAGTTGAAATTTTTCCAATATAATTGATATTGTGGACCTGAGGTTGTTTCCTCGGAAAGTGAACCATATGCTCATTTCCATTGACATGAAAAGTGACATTGCCTTTGTTGCAATCAATAACAGCCCCTGCAGTATTCAAAAAGGGTCTTCCAAGAATAATAGACATACTATCGTCCTCGGGAATATCAAGTATAACAAAGTCCGTTAGAATAGTAACATTTGCAACTACAACAGGCACATCCTCACAAATACCGAGAGGTATAGCAGTTGATTTATCAGCCATTTGCAATGATATTTCAGTAGATGTAAACTTACTCAAGTCAAGTATACGATATAAAGAGAGAGCCATAACACTAACACCAACTCCAAGATCACACAAAGCAGTTTTAACATAGTTTTTCTTAATAGAGCAAGGTATAGTAGGTACTCCTGGATATCCTAATTTCTTAGGCATTCCACCCTTAAAAGTGTAATTGGCAAGCATGGTGGAAATTTCTACTTCATGTATCTTTCTTTTGTTGGTAATAATATCATTCATATACTTGGCATAAGAATTTGTTTTAAGCACATCAGTCAAACGCATACACAAAAATATAGGTCTAATCATTTCGGCAAAGCGCTCAAAATCCTCATCATCCTTTTTCTTGGATGGTTTTGGAGGAAAAGGCATGGGTTTCTGAACTCATGGTTCTCTTTCCTTGCCGTGTTTCCTAGCAACAAAGTCTCTCTTATCATAACGTTGATTCTTTGATTGTGGGTTATCAAGATCAACAGCAGGTTCAATCTCTACATCATTATCATTGCTAGGTTGAGCATCATCATGAACGTCATCATTAATATTATTTCTAGTATCATGTTCATTACCAGATTGTGTCTCAGCATCAGAAACAAATATATCATTGGGATTCTCAGGTGTGTCAGCGACAGGTTCACTTGAAGCAGGCAAAGTCCTATCATTTTTCTTTTTCTTCATCTTAGAAGAACTAGGTGCATCTAAAGTAGCTCTCTGAGAATCTTGCTCAATTCTCTTATGGTGGCCCTCAGGATACAGAGGTTCCTGAGTCATTTTACCACCTCTAGTTGCAACTCTAACATCATAGTCATTATTCTTACTATTTAATTCATTGAGCAAATCATTCTGAGCCTTAAGTACTTGTTCTACTTGAGTGGTGACCATAGAAGCATGTATACTAATAAGTTTCAGTTCACCTTTAGCTCTAGACAAATAATCACTCAAGCGTTCAATCATATAAGCATTGTGTTGTAATTGTCTACCAACATAAGCATTGAAGTTTTCTTGTTTCACAATAAAATTGTCAAACTCATCTAAGCATTGGCTAGCAGACTTATAACGAGGAATATCACCTTCATCAAATCTATAAAGAGAAATTACCTTTACTACCTGTGTCGGGTAATCAAGACCATGTATTTCTTCAATAGGTGGTAAATTCTTAACATCTTCAGCATTAATACCCTTTTCTTTCATAGATTTCTTTACCTCTTGCATATCTTCAGGACTGAGAAATAGAACATCTCTTTTCTTCGGAGTTGGCTTATGGGCTGGTTCAGGAAGCGTCCAATTATTTTCATTGGCCAGCATATTATTCAATAGTAATTCAGCTTGATCAACTATTCTTTCCCTGAAAACACAACCAGCACAACTATCCAGGTGGTCTCTGGAAGCATCGGTTAGTCCATTATAAAAGACATCAAGTATATCATGCATCTCAAGTGGATGATCAGGCAAAGCATTAAGTAACTGGAGAAGCCTCCCCCAAGCTTGTGGGAGACTCTCTAATTCAATTTGCACAAAGTTATATATTTCCCGTAAGGCAGCTTGTTTCTTATGAGCGGGGAAATATTTAGCAGAGAAGTAATACATCATATCCTGGGGACTACGCACACAACCAGGATCAAGAGAATTAAACCAAGTCTTAGCATCACCCTTTAACGAGAACGGAAACAACTTAAGGATATAGTAATAACAAATCTTTTCATCGTTGGTAAACAGGGTGGCTATATCATTCAACTTAGTAAGATGTGCCACAACAGTTTCAGACTCATAGCCATGGAAAGGATCAGACTCAACCAAAGTAATTAACTTAGGATCAATAGAGAATTCATAATCCTTATCAGTAACACAGATAGGTGAAGTAGCAAAAGCAGGGTCATGTTTCATTCTAGCATTCAAGGACTTTTCTTTCAGCTTAGATAATAATTTCTTAAGATCATATCTATCGATGCAAGCAAGAAAGTCTCTAGCAGTTTCTTCATCCATAACATAAACCTCAGGAACAACAGGCAATTCATATCTATTAGGAGTAGCCTCATCATCACTTTCATAAATATCATCAGTTTCAACATTTGCATTCTCCCTAACCTTAGCAATTTGTTCATCTAGAAATTCACCTAATGGCACAATATTAGGCATAGAGGTAGTTTCATCATACATAGAAGAAGTAGCATCATCAAGAACATACAACATATCAGATTCAATAACAGGAGTAGGTGTCACAAGTTTACTCATAACAAAAGGAGAATCAAGTGCAGAGCTAGATGGCAGTTCCTTACCTCTCCTCGTAGTTGAGGGTAAGATCTTGGTTTTTGAGTCCTTCAAATTCTTCATAGTGATCAACAGATATAAATCCCAAGTGACTTAAAGAATAGAGGTATGCTCCCCGACAACGGCGCCAGAAAATAGTCTTGATAACCGACAAGTGTAGGGGATCGCAACAGTTTTCGAGGGTAAAGTATTCAACCCAAATTTGTTGATTCGACACAAGGGGAGCCAAAGAATACTCTTAAGTATTAGCAGCTGAGTTGTTAATTCAACCACACCTGGAAACTTAGTATCTGCAGCAAGATAGTTTAGTAGCAAAGTAATATGATAGTGGCGATAACAGCGATAAAAGTAACGATAGTGTTTTTGTAGTTTTTGTAATAGTAGCAACGGAAAAGTAAATAAGCAACTAGCAATATAGGAAAGGCTCGTAGGCATTGGATCGGTGTCAGGACCGGTTTTCCAATAAAATATTTACTAAGAAACCGACCTTTTTATAGGACCAGTGTATAAGAATCCTCCTTACTGGTAGACAAATCCTTGATACAGAATTCGAGAGTACTAAATATTATACAAGGTTGAGCTGAGACTGCTCAACAATTTATTACAAGCACACCAATATTATACATAAAGGTGTATGTGACACAAGGGTATGGTGGCATAACTACTGACTCGTAGTAAACTTGGTGGTGGATATGTCACAGTGTAGTGGGTGACATGACTCTAATATCTTACAGCTCATCGAGTGTCGGAGTGAGACTAGATGAATTTATTTGGATAGCAGAAGCGTATATAATACAAGTGACCAACTCCAGGATCGCAAGAGACTGACTGGGACTCCTCTAGGCGTCAGACTCGCTATCGAACTCTTCATCCACGAGATCGCCTTCGTCAACATCTGGCCAAATCAACAAGCCAGGTGAGTACTTTGAATGTACTCGCGAGACAGTTCGGACATAAGATATAATGAATGCAAACATGATGCATATGAGTAGACTAGTAATGCGCATTCAGATGATAATTTGTATATGCTGAATAAAAAGGAAGTCAGGCGGTAGTCCTCCCGAAATCCCAAAGAAATAACTGAAGACCGATCGGGTGTCTGAAGTGACGCCTCCAAAGGTAAAATGAATAAAAATATGCCACAGTCGGGCGTCTGGGCGACGCCACATAAAGGGCTTATATAACAATAATGCCACAGTCGGACGTCTGAGCGACATCACATAAAGGGCTTATATTAAAAGTAAATAACAGTAATGCCACAGTCGGACGTCTGAGCGACATCACATAAAGGGCTTATATCAAAGTAAATAACAATAATGCCATAGTCGGACGTCTGAGCGACATCACATA
>LR738711.1:212511809-212525757 GCA_902687465.1 Secale cereale | reverse complement strand
AATAACAATAATGCCTCAGTCGGACGTCTGAGCGACATCACATAAAGGGCTTATATCAAAGTAAATAACAATAATGCCTTAGTCGGACGTCTGAGCGACATCACATAAAGGGCTTATATCAAAAGTAAATAAAGTAATGCCTCAGTCGGACGTCTGAGCGACATCTCATAAAGGGCTTATATAATCATTCGACACCAAGTAGCTTATGAAGGTAAATCATCTCAAGGAAATACTCAGTACAGAAATAACTGGTTAGTTCGTCTATCGGGATAACATTCGGCTAGTTTACCACTCTTAGCGCTATATTAACACATCAGAGACGGTCATTGAGATTGACACGGAGACTAACGCTAGGCCATAGACATGGCTACTCGGATGGTTTTAACTCTGCAGAGTTTTTACTCTTTAACCACAGCCAACAGATTTCAGTAGTCACAAAGAACTAGTTCCGTTTACGGTATTTTAGCAGAAACACAACTAACAAATACACACCCATTCCACATCCCGCTGCCCGGAATCACCCTAGGCACCGTTCACGAAAAACTTTAAGACGGGGAGGCTACAACCTCAAATAGCATGGGATCAAATTTATACCGCGCACTCTAAGGGGTGCCCCCCTCTCGGTCCCAACCGGAAACACCCATGCCCCCTTACCGGATGACGGGCTTTAATCCAGGGCCATGGAACCCTCATCCTGGCCCCTCTATTTGGTGTGTACAAGGAAAGAGGTTTGCAACAGACTAAACCATATTCTTTGCAGAAGACATGCGACAGTACCAAAAAGGAGACGAACAGGATCATCGCTTGATCCACGTTAACACCGAAGCTAAACGGTTGACTAGCATGCTTCAACAATACCAGCTTACAACCTATCATGTCACCACATGATCAGGTTGGCTCATCATCAACTTTCGAAGCTCACACGAGGCTTGTCTTGCATGTATAATAACACCCACAAAATGCTTATATGAACATGCCATGGGAACACTACTCGAGCAAACATGCAAAGCACTCATCATAAGGTTCAAACATGCTTGCCTGGTTCGGAGTAGTCGGAGTCTAGCTCGGTGAAGTTCGCGGCTCCGTCACCTCCTTCGGTATCTACGGATAAAATAAATCGGATACTAACATAAATACCGCGCACGTATAAAAGTTGTCCCAAATATTTTTCAAATAAATATGATAAAAAACAAGACAAAAAATAAAGAGGAAAGAAAAGGAATCAACTCAAAATCATCTTTTGTTTAAAAGTTATTAAGGTTTTTGTCCAGGGACTTGTCTGTAATGAAACAGAAAGTTTCTAGGGGCTTGATTATAAAAACAGAATACGTTTCAGTAAGAAATACGCCAGCTGAAAAGGGAAAGCGTATTTTGCCCGAAGGCGTTTTCCAGGAAAACAGTTCGAATAGAACAGAGAGGCTGACGAGGGGGTCCCACCCGTCAGGTTCAAATATTCGAACAGGAAAAACAGAGTGCGCCGGCGCCTGAGAGCCGTGATGGTCGCTGGCGCCGATCCACGGCGAGGTGGGGGGAGGGGATGGTACCTATGGACTCATGGTGCTCTTCCGTGTCTATGGGTGGTGGAGTTGGACATCGGCGAGCACCACGTCGACGGCGGCCATCTCTCCGGCAGACGGTGGCTCGGGCGGTGGTGGATCTCGCCGGGGAGGGCTGCGGAGGCCAAATTGAAGTGTGGGTTAGGCGTTTAGGTGTGCTAGGAGGCTACTGGCACGACTAGGGAGGCGGAGGAGCTCTCACCAGAGCGAGGCTTGCCGGAGCCCGAAACGGCTCAGGGCAGCCGGAGCTGGGGAAGAAGGACTCCTCGAGGCCCTTGTAGTGGCTGGGCGTGGTCTGGTGAGGTGGAGGAGAGGTGCGGGGTCGAAGGCGAGCTCGGGGCCGCTATTTATAGCGAGCACGAGGCGGTTGCCGAAAACGGGATAAGTCCGACGGGTGATTACGGTGAGGCCGTGGCCGAACAGGTGGCTTAAGTGACTGGGCATCAACGTGAGGGTCCACTAGTTCCATCCCGATGCTAAGCTTGGCAAGACTTGGGTGTTACTGCACTTTCTCCACGGAACAGCTGCGCGGGCACGTCGGCGGAAGAGAGCGCGCTCTGCGCCTCTCAGGCCACGGCGACGGTGCTGCAGCGTGCACAAGGGAGGGGATGGCCACGCGGAGCTCTCTGGTGGTTTGTGCGGTGCCGAACGGCGCCGTTTTGCAGGGCTGGCCCCTGTTGGCCGCCACGGGTGGCTCTGCCACCGCGGAAGACGCCGGAGCTGGCGAGCCACGTCGCCACCGACGCTCGCAAACGGCCAAGCAAGTGTGCGGCGCTCTGGATAAGGAGGAGAAGCAGTGAGCAAGGCGCCAACGCGGCCACTGGCGAGATTGACGCGGCGGTCTGACGGAATCGACACTGTCGACTGAATCCCGACACTGAACTCTGAACTTTATTGAATTTGAATAGCAACACTGCACGCCAACTGTTCGATGAAATGATTTAGGCACTTAGAAAAATTTTGTGGAGCTGGGACTTGGTGGAGTGGTCTCTTGATGCATCTAGAGGCTGCCTGAATTTCCACAGATTTTTAGGAAAAGAAAAGGTATGAATTTCACCAAAAATGGCAAATCTGATCCAAATTTGCAGCAAGCAAATTTTGAAAAATTTGAACTATGGACCAGCAGATCTTGATGGATCTAGGTTGAGGGTACTAAGGACTAGTCAGGGGAGTTTGTTTGGAATCAAAACTCAAAGGGAAACCAGTAGTTCCGTTGTAAATCACAAAGGTCCAAAATAAAAGACAGAAAATGTTTTGAGTGAAAAATAATTTGAAATAAAACTAAAGGAGGTTGAAACCTACTGGAGTTTGATGTTAGACATGACCCAAGGTGGGAATGAGGATTTTAGAAGAAAGAACTTCTTTAGGTGTCATGGCAAAAGAAAAGTTTTGAATGGGAGAGAATAAGCCCATGGTTTTATAGGAATGCTTTCTAGTAAAAAGAAATTTTCAAAACCATTCAAAAATTATTTGTGTTGAGCCAACACAAGGTGAAAACTCTCAAGACCAAAGATCAAGGTTGAGAAGGACACAAAAATCCTTTGTCATAAAAGATTTGAGAAGGAGGGGTTTTGAGAAAAATTTAAACAACCCCTTCCAAGAAAATAAAGAATTTGATGAAAACCAAATCCAAAAAATTTGGAGTGTCACAACACCTACCCCCTTAGGAAAAATCTCGTCCCCGAGATTTCAGCTGATCCTAAAATAGGTGTGGGTACTCTGTCCGAAGAAATTCCTCTCTTTCCCATGTTGCTTCATCCTCGGTGTGATTGCTCCATTGAACCTTGAGAAACTTAATTGTCTTCTGACGGGTCCTTCTTTCAGACTCCTCTAATATTTTTATTGGACGTTCCCTGTAGGTGAGGTCTGGTTGCATATCAATGCTCTCATGAGATACATGCTTCTCTGGGTTGCTTACACATTTCCTCAACTGGGAGACGTGGAACACGTCGTGGACGTCTGACAGTTCTTTGGGTAGGTCTAGCTGGTAGGCTACTATGCCTCTCCGTGCAACTACACGAAAGGGTCCAATAAACCGTGGTTCTAGCTTTCCTTTGACTTTGAACCGTTGCAGGCCCCTCATAGGAGATACACGTAGATACACATTTTCACCGGGTTCAAAGCTGACTTCACGATGTTTTTGATCATAATAACTCTTTTGTCGGCTCTGGGCTGTCTTGAGTCGGTCCCTGATCAGTCTAACCTTCTCCTTAGCTTCCTTGAGCATGTGTGGGCCGAAGATACGACTGTCTCCTGTTTCTGACCAATTTAATGGGGTACGGCATCTTCGTCCGTACAAGGCTTCAAAAGGTGCCATTTGTAGACTGGCTTGGTAACTATTGTTGCACGCGAACTCGGCATACAGCAAGCTTGCTTCCCAACTGGTCCCATAGGTGAGAACACATGCCCTCAGCATGTCTTCTAGAATTTGGTTTACACGTTCAATTTGTCCTCCAGTCTGGGGGTGATATGCTGTACTGAATACTAGTTGCCTTCACAGAGCCTGCTGTAAATGATCCCAAAATTTAGAGACGAATTGAGTGCCTCTGTCGGATATTATAGTCTTTGGAACTCCATGCAGGCAAACTATACGGGAGAGGTAAAGTTTGGCAAGCTTCTGGGTGGTGTGGGTTGTCTTGACTGGGATGAAGTGTGCCACCTTAGTTAATCTATCTGTGATGACCCATACGGCAACATTTCCGTGCTGTGACCGAGGTACTCTAACAATAAAGTCCATCCCAATATCGTCCCATTTCCACTCAGGTATCTTGTTTGGCTGTAATAGTCCTGTTGGTTTTTGGTGCTCGGCTTTAATGCGTTGACATGAATCACAACATGCAATGAATGTGGCTATGTCCCTCTTCATACCGTGCCACCAAAATCTTTCCTGAATGTCCTTGTACATTTTGGTCCCTCCAAGGTGAATTGAATATGGAGCAGTGTGGCCTTCTGCTATAATTTGCTATTTGAGATCTTTTATATTGGGTATGCAAAGCCTATCTCCGAACCATAATATTTCCTTATCGTCTATGACTAATTCCGAGGCCTTGCCCAGACTCACTTTTCTTTTTATGCCCTCGATGGTGGGGTGTCCATGTCGATCCTTATTAATCTGTTCCATTAGGGTAGGCTGTATTACCAAATTTGACACATTGCCTTCGGTGACCATTACCAAGTTGAGTTTGGTGAACTCCTGCTGAAATTCAGGTCTCAAGTTTTGTAGATTGTCGTTGTCCGAGCTGGGGTTTCGACTAAGAGCATCTACCACAACATTCGTCTTTCCTAGATGGTAGTGAATTCCAACGTCATAATCTTTCACCAATTCCAACCAGCGCCGTTGTCGTAAATTGAGTTTTGGTTGTGTGAAAATATATTTGAGGCTTTTATGATCCGTATATATTTCACAATGATTTCCAAGAAAAAAGTGCCTCCACTCTTTGAGTGCATGAATGACTGCTGCCAATTCCAAGTCGTGAGTAGGATAATTTTCTTCATGCTTTCGTAGTTGCCTGGAAGCGTATGCTACTACCTAGCCTTCTTGCATTAGCACGCATCCGAGGCCCTTTCGGGATGCGTCGCAATATACTTCAAAAAATTTGTGTATGTCCGGTACAACCAATACTGGGGTTGTTGTTAATTTCTTTTTTTGTTCTTGGAAGCTTTTCTCACAAGCTTCAGTCCACACAAATTTCCTATCCTTCTTGAGTAAGTGTGTCATTGGTTTTCCTATGGTGGAAAATCCCTCAATAAACCTTCAGTAATATCCAGCCATTCCGAGGAAACTTCGTACATCTGTTACGTTGGCCGGTGGTTTCCAGCCAAGTACGGCCTTGACTTTTTCTGGGTCCACGGCAACACCTTCTTGTGTCAATATGTGGCCTAGAAAACCAACCTGTCTTCACCAAAATTCACATCTGCTGAATTTGGCGTATAGTTGATGTTTTCTTAATTCTCCCAGTACAATTCGGAGATGTTCAGCATGTTCTTCTGGAGTCTTAGAATATACCATGATATCATCAATAAACACCACAACAAATTTGTCCATAAATTTCATAAACAATTTGTTCATGAGGTGGACAAAATATGCGGGGTCGTTTGTCAGTCCAAATGGCATTACTGTAAATTCATATAATCCGTATCTGGAGGTGAATGCTGTCTTAGGGATATCTTCTGTCTGTACCTTTAATTGATGGTATCCCGACCTTAAAGCAATTTTTGAGAAAACCTTGGCTTGTGCGAGCTGGTCAAATAAATCATTTATTCGTGGCATCGGATATTTGTTTTTGAAGGTGACCATATTGAGTGATCGATAGTCTATACACAATCTCAGTGTCCCATCCTTTTTCTTGGCAAACAATACTGGTGAACCCCAAGATGAGGAGCTGGCCGGTATAAATCCTTTGTCCAGTAATTCTTTTATTTGCTTCTTTAATTCTACTAATTCGGAGGGTGCCATTCTGTATGGTTTCTTGTAAATGGGGGTGGTTCCAGGTGCTAGCTAAATAATGAACTCTATTTCCTGGTCTGGTGGCATGCCTGTAGTTCTTCGGGAAATACGTCCGGAAACTCACATATTACTGGAACTTTGCTTAACTCTGAAGTGTCTACCTTGTTCAATCTTGGTTGCCGTGATACTGGTCTTTCTAGAGCTGCAACTCTTATCGTCTTTTCGTGATGATGCGTAAGAATTACAGTCCGATTGAAGTAGTCGATAAATCCTTTGTTGGTGGTTAACCAGTCCATCCCTAGGATAACATCCAGTCCCTTATTTTCCAATACGATGAGGTTTGCCTGAAACTTTAGTTCTTCAATCTCAATAATCACTCCTTGGCAGTAACTTTGAGTGATTGGCTTACTCCCGGGGGACTTGATGGTCACTGATTTTCCCAAGGGAAGCATCGAAAAATCATGTTGCAAAGCAAAGTTCTTTGAAATGAACGAATGAGAAGCTCTAGAATCAAACAAAACCGTGGCAGGTATAGTTGTCAAAACCCTAGTTCTGGTATGCACTAGGTTAGCCTTGTGGTTTGCATCATGTTTAATTTTCAAATGAAATTGAAATGAGGACTTGTGAAACCCTCAGAAACCCTATTAAAAATGACCCAAATAAAAGTTGCTCCAAAAGGGTCCAAGAAAATGTTCATGTGGCCCTCTAAAAATATTGGTCAGAGATAAAAATCATGCCAATGTTATTAGGAGCTCATAAGTATTTATTCTGGGCATCTGGAATTAATGCAATAGTTATTTGCATTGGATATATATATATTATATATTTTATATATGTCCAAAATTCTGGTTGTTTATTTTTAGGGGCTTGGGTTAATTTCTAGGTCCCTGCAAAATAAATATGTCAGAAGAAAATAATTGATTTAATTTAGTTGTTAAATCAAAACAAATGTCAGAAAAAAATAGAAAACAGAAAAGGAAATAAAAAGGATAGAGCCTTACCTGGGCCACTTGCTGGCCTGGCACTGGGCCAGCCCAGTTGCCAGTCGTCGTCCTCCTGGCGACGACAGGAGGCCGAGCGTGTGGCCGACGCGCGCTTGCGGCGGGAGCGCCACGCCACCTGCCTGCCTCACTCCCCTCGCCGCCTAGCCGCTTCTGGAGGAGCCACGCGATCTCCCCGATCCTCCCTCACTCTTCTGGATCCCTCCCCTCTTCTCTATCTTCCTCTCTCGCAGCTCCCGAACGCCGCCGTCACCGTCGATTGCCGTAGCCGTAGCCACTGCCCTCCCCTCGCCCCTCCGAGTAGCCCGAGAGCTCCGCCACTTCACCCTCGTCCTCTCCGTCAAGCCACCAGACGCCGGACGCCCTGTGGAGCCGCCGTCGTCATCGTCTTCCTCCTCGGACGCCGACGATCGCCGCCGTCGATTCGCCGTAGCAGAAGCGTCCCCGAGCCCACTAGGATACTCCGTCGCCTCACCGTGAGCTCCTCTATCTTTCCCCCCTGTCCTAGCCGTCGTCTGCGGCCTCTAGCCCCTACCACCGCAGTTGCCCGACCTCGCCGCCGCCGGCGATGACGCCGCCGTGGCCACAGCCACCCAAACTCCAAGCGGAGCACGCCACCGCGTCCGCCGTTTCACCAGGAGCCCGTAGCGCCCCTCCGTAGGTCTCCCCGTACCCTGTAGCCCCGGACCCGACGAGGGCCGAACTCCGGCGCCGCCGCGAGCTCATTTCCGGCGAGCTCCGGCCGTCCCAGCTGCTGCTGCTTGCGGGAATGGACGCGGACGAGCTCCAGCAGCTCGCCCGTGGTCTTAGCCGCTCAAAAGACCCCCGGAGCAGGATTCCCGAAGCCCTCCGCCGCGTTTGCTGCCGCCGGCGACTAAACGCCGGCGTGCTAGCCATAGTTTGACCAGGATTTGACCCCCTGGGTCAATGACAGGTGGGCCCCCACCCTTTTAGTTAGTTGACTAATTAGTTAAATTAATCAGTTTTGTTAATTAGTTTAGCCACTGACATGTGGGCCCAGCCCTGCTGATTTTTCTGTTAGGATTATTTTAGAGTTAATTAACTCAGTTAATTAACTGAGTCACTGACCAGTGGACCCCACTGTCAGGTTTGACTCTGGACCAGCCCCTTTGACCTGCTGATGTCATGCCTGTGTCATGCTGACGCAGTAATCCAGTTCTGTTTATTTAAATAAATCTTAAATGATTTATTTAATTCAGAATTTGGCTTAAACTTCAAAAAATCACAGAAATTCAACCGTAGCTCAGAATGAAATAATTTATATATGAAAAATTATCAGAAAAATTCAATCTATCCATCTGTACCATTTTCATGCATGACAAATGAAGTTAAACCCACTGTTTATATGAAAACACATATATGTCATTTAGAAATACTTATTTTAAAGTTGCATTTGAGCCTTTGGTTCAAATGGACTTCTTTCAAATCAAAATGCTAGTTGCATTAGCTCAAACAACATCATAACTTCATGCCATATCATGCATCATATTGTTGCATATGCTTGTGTTTGACTGTCGGCACCGTTCTTCTCGATAGGTCCAGCTCCGGAGACCGATCCAGAGTACCTGTCAGAGGAGCAGTGCTCTGCACGTTGTTTTACCAGGCAAGCAAACCCCCTTGTTCATTCCGATACAACCCCTCTCTCGCTCCTGCTCCCTGTTATTGCATTAGAACAACAACGATTTCAACTGCTACTTTATGCTGCGGTAGTTGAACCCATTCCTCTGCATGACCTGTCTTTCCACAGTAAATAGTTGAAACCCACTAGCATGTGTAGGAGTTGATTGAAGCCATGATGTGATCTTACCATGCCTTGCTTGCTATTGCTTAGAGTGTGTCAGGTCTAATTCATCGGGAATGAATTGGAGTGAAATGATATGTTCTGATGCTGAGGGTTAAGCGTGTGAACGCGATTTGGTAAAGGTAGCGGTGAGAGGCCATGTAGGAGTACATGGTGGGTTGTCTCACTGGAACCGTCCCTAAGAACTGAGTTCTGTGTATGTTGTCCAATGACCAGCTACTACCACGCATTGGAATGCTTAAGTGCCCTTCTCGACTTATTAACCGGCTTGGTCTCTGTCCAGGAGTTGCAACTAGTTTCTGGTGTTTGTAGGTAGTGTTAGTAGTCTACCAAGTGGCACTCGGCCAGTGGGCTTGGGACAGACTAGGCACCGTGGCACGGTGTACCAAGCGTAGATCCACTCGGCGAGGTGGGCTTGGGAACCCTGCGGAAATCATTTGGGGCCGTGAGCGACACCCCGGCCGGATCTCCCCACGGATGGAACCCGAATACGCAATAAACCTGGACTAGAGTCTTGTGTGGTTAGTCAGGTCGTGGCCGACACCCTCGCCAGGCTTCCGCTTGAAGGTTGCCGAGATACACGAGATGTACCTGGCGGTAAGTGGCGAGAGCGTGTGTGAAGAAGTACACCCCTGCAGGGTTAACATAATCTATTCGAATAGCCGGGTCCGCGGTTATGGACTTCTTGGATGCTTACGTGGTACATAGACAACTTGAAGTGGATACTCTAAAATACTCAAGACAAGTGTGAGTGCTATGGATGGCCTTCTCGTAGGGAGACGGAATGAATCCATAGTGGTGTATTGCGTGGTGCTTAGTGGACTCGTGTGCGCCACCTCAAGAGAGTTACCAGCAATCGTAGAATAGGATAGCCACTGAGTCAAAGCTGGCTTGCTGCAACTAAACCCCACTTTGCCATCTTGATACAAGTGCATGTGTGATAGGATCTGATGTAAGTTTTGCTGAGTACCTTTGTACTCATGTTTGCTTATTTATGTTTTGCAGATAGGATTGATGTCTCACTAGTAGTTCCGCTTGGACTTCGACAAGTAGCTTGTACCTGAGCTACGATCTTGGACGAGTGTTGTAGATAGTCAGGCTCTTCAGCCTTTTTCATTTGTAGATGTATGTACTCAGACATGTAGTGCTTCCGCTTGTTGCTTGTATGCTCTGAATGTTGGGGTGTGAGACCCATGTTTGTTATACTTGGCTCCTCGGAGCCTAATGAATAAATACTTTGTTTATTAGAGTCTTGTTGTGATGCCATGTTGTATTTGCACATATTGATCATATTGTGTGTATGTTATTGAAATGCTTGGTATGTGTGGGATCCGAGACCTAGTTGTTTACCCTTGGTAGCCTATCTTACAGGGAAATGTCTCCTAGTGCTTCCACTGAGCCTTGGTAGCTTGCTACTGCTCCGGATCACTTAGGATGACCGGCATATGTCCTTCTTCCTTCCTGTGTCTGTCCCTTAGGGGAAATGTCACGCGTTGTTCCTTTAAGTCCTTGTAGCTTGCTACGACTTGGGTTCATACGTTGATGACCGACACGTTCGTTGCTGGGTCATGAATGTCTGTCTCTGTAATTTAGTGCCACTTTTGGTTTATAACTGGTCATGTCGGCCCGGGTTCTCTGTCATATGGATGCTAGCGACACTATCATATACGTGAGCCAAAATGCGCAAACGGTCCCGAGCCAGGTAAGGTGGCACCCGTGGGGATACCGTGCGTGAGGCCGCAAAGTGATATGGTGTGTTACATGCTAGATCGGTGTGACTTAGGATCGGGGTCCCGACAATTGTGTTGACAGGGAATGTACCGAGTACGATATCCGGGGCATCCTGTGCTTCCTCCTTGGTGACATGGTTCAAGTGACCTCTCTTGTGGTTGTTATTGGGGTTGAAGTTGTTACGCTTGGGTGCTGAATTGTTTCCACTGTTATTCGGCTTTGGGCCGAGTTTCTTGGTTTTGGGCACTGTTTGGCATAGTGTCCATCTTCTCCACAAGCGTAGCAAGTAACACCCGGGCGATATGAAAAATCCTTGTCCCTTGCATGAAAATTTTTGTTCGGGCGTGGGTCATTGGTCATGGATTTGTTCGCCCCATTTTTCTGAAAATTAGTCTTGTTCCGATTGTTGCGAGTATGTGTAGTCTTATCCCTTTTGCACTTGCGAATATCCTCCAAGCTGCGGCGCTCATTTTCCAATGCAATAGCCTTGTCCACAAGTGTTTTGAAATCTGGAAAAGTGTGCACGACCAGCTGGCATTTAAGTGCTGGTGCCAGACCGTCCAGGAATTTTTCCATCTTTTTATTTTCAGTCATACTCTCCTCGTTGGCATAACGAGATAATTGAGTAAACTGACTATTGTATTCAGTCACTGTCATGCCTCTCTGCTTGAGGTCATCAAACTCCCTTTTCTTGATCTTCATAATGCTTCTAGGGAAGTGCGCCCCACGAGAACCTTCTTTAAATTCTTCCCAGGTGATATTATTCTCATTGGGGTGCATGTGTAGGAAATTTTCCCACCATGATGCAGCTGCTCCAGTGAGGTAGTGTGGTGCCTAAAGTACATTTTCACGGTCCGAACATTGGGCAATAATTAATTTCCTTTCAATGTCTCAAAGCCAGTCATCGGCCTCAAGAGGTCTGTCAGTGTGAGAGAATGTTGGCGGACGTGTCTTCTGTAGATCAGACAATTTTGAATGTTGCTGATATGGTTCACGGTGATTTCCCATATTGATAACATGGTTCATCATTTCTTGGTGCTGCTGCTGGCTTTGCTCATAAAGGCGACATACTTGAGATAATGTTGTTTCGCTGCCATGCTGACTTGACTGCCCCTGCGTAAAATTCTTACTTGTCTGGGTACCATAATTTTCCTCCGGCAGACTTGGCATGGAACGAGTCCAGGGATGAGTCATTTTCCACTCTAGGGTATTTTTGCAGAACTCATGAGAAAACTGAGTGGAAAAAATAAACAAATAGTATTGCAAATGTAGAAAATTTACGAATTCCAAAGATTTTTCAATAAAATACTTGATTGCGCATGGAGAAGGACCGCTCAGTACATATCTTACACGCGAGTCGTAATTATACAATACATCACTCAGGATGCGCGTACACATTCCTCACATGTTATTTAAGCTAGTGCACTTCTCCGAGTTCCTACATGATGCGCACACAAACTACTTCTCACCAACCTATTTTACATATAAACATATCATACAGGCGGACACATCGCGCGGCTGCTCGGCGTACTTAGTCGGAGATGGTGAAAACTTCCCTCGCCTCCCGCGGGTAAGACCCAGTGGTGATGGAGACTCAACCTCCTCCTCACTAATAGGCTCCAGGCGTGAAATACTGGGTCGAGGAGTTGGTGCGGGTGCGGCAGGTGGTGCAGCTTTGATTGGAGTAGGAGCAATGACTTGGTCAAACTCCTCAGTGGTAGGCAGGCGGCGAGCGGTGGCTAAGATGGCAGGTGCATAGGATGCTGAGGACGAGACGTAAGTCAGTGGTGGAGATGTATGGAGGAGCTCCCTCCTATTGGCGGAACCGCTCTGAACTAAGTCCATACGAGCAGCCACCAAGTCGTCCACAAGGTTATCAAAAGCTGCCTCAAGAGCCTTGAGGTACTCAACCAACATTTTGATAGCCTCATCTCGCTCTCCCCTTGCGCAAGCAAACGCATAGTGACACGTGTAAGGCATGTGACATGGAAGATAGCGGTAGCGACGAGTCTTCATCGAAGGAAGAGCATCCCGAAGACGAGCTATCGCCTCATGGGCAGCCATCTGCATGGCATTCCTCTCCGTAGGCATGGCCCTTCCCACAAATCGGAAGCGGCATGACTCAGAACGCGCTCCCTTGAATTGCACCGCGGCCTGGTGCATCGACACGCTGTCGCGGATCTTGTGCTGGTAGAGTGTGAACTCCGGACGAGTCGATGGCCCGATCGCGACCTTGGTGATGGAGACAAGGAGCTTGATAAACCCCTCGGGTATATTGGCGAACACCTGTGACTCACAGTCGCTGCTGGCCATCTACAAAAGTAGACAAAAATTCTGAATAGTCAAATCATATATTTATGACGACTAACAGAAAATTGTTACAAATGTAAAATGCTAAAATAGCAATCAATACGCTAATAGCCGATTAGCGATCGCACCTACTGGCTTCCTACAGTCAGCCTGGCTCTGATACCAAGGTTGTCAGGACTGGTTTTCCAATAAAATATTTACTGAGAAACCGACCTTTTAATCGGACCAGTGTAGAAGAATCCTCCTTACTTGTAGACAAATCCTTGATACAGAATTCCAGAGTACTAACTATTATACAAGGATGAGCTGAGACTGCTCAACAATTTATTACAAGCACACCGATATTATACATAAAGGTGGATGTGACACAAGGGTATGGTGGCATAACTACTGACTCGTAATAAACGTGGTGGTGGATATGTCACAGTGTACTGGGTGACATGACTCCAATATCTTACAGCTCATCGAGTGTCGGAGTGAGACTCGATGAATTTATTTGGATAGCGGAAGCGTATATAATACAAGTGACCAACTCCAGGATCGCAAGAGACTGACTGGGACTCATCTAGGCGTCGGACTCTCTATCGAACTCTACATCCACGAGATCGCCTTCGTCAACATCTGGCCAAATCAACAAGCCAGGTGAGTACTTTGAATGTACTCGCAAGACAGTTCAGACATAAGATATAACGAATTCAAACATGATGCATATGAGCAGACTAGTAATGCGCATTCAGATGATAATTTGTATATGCTGAATAAAAAGGAAGTCAGGCGGTAGTCCTCCCGAAATCCCAAAGAAATAACTGAAGACCGGTCGGGTGTCTGAAGTGACGCCTCGAAAGGTAAAATGAATAAAAATATGCCACAATCGGGCGTCTGGGCGACGCCACACAAAGGGATTATATAACAATAATGCCATAGTCGGACGTCTGAGCGACATCACATAAAGGGCTTATAGTAAAAGTAAATAACAGTAATGCCACAGTCGGACGTCTGAGCGACATCACATCAAGGGCTTATATTAAAAATATATAACAATAATGCCACAGTTGGACGTCTGAGCGACATCACATAAAGG
>LR738711.1:212477899-212511748 GCA_902687465.1 Secale cereale | reverse complement strand
TTATATCAAAGTAAATAACAATAATGCCTCAGTCGGACGTCTGAGCGACATCACATAAAGGGCTTATATCAAAAGTAAATAACAGTAATGCCTCAGTCGGACGTCTGAGCGACATCTCATAAAGGGCTTATATAATCATTTGACACCAAGTAGCTTATGAAGGTAAATCATCTCAAGGAAATACTCAGTACAGAAATAACTGGTTAGTTCGTCTACTGGGATAACATTCGGCTAGTTTACCACTCTTCGCGCTATATTAACACAACAGAGACGGTCACTGAGATTGACACGGAGACTGACGCTAGGCCATAGACATGGCTACTCGGATGGTTTTAACTCTGCAGAGTTTGTACTCTTAAATCACAACCAACGGATTTCAGTAGTCACAAAGAACTAGTTCTGTTTACGGTATTTTAGTAGAAACACAACTAACCAGTACACACCCATCCACATCTCTCTGCCCGGAATCACCCTAGGCAACGTTCACGAAAAACTTTAAGATGGGGAGGCTACAACCTCGAATAGCATGGGATCAAATTTATACCGCGTGCTCTAAGGGGTGCCCCCCTCTCGGTCCCAACCGGAAACACCCATGCCCCATGACCGGATGACGGGCTTTAATCCAGGGCCATGGAACCCTCATCCCGTCCCCTCTATTTGGTGTGTACAAGGAAAGAGGTTTGCAACTGAATGAATCGTATTCTTTGCAGAAGACATGTGATAGTACCAAAAAGGAGACGAACGGGATCATGACTTGATCCACGTTAACACCGAAGCTAAACAGTTGACTGGCATGCTTCAACAATACCAGCTTACAACCTATCATGTCACCACATGATCAGGTTGGCTCATCATCAACTTTCGAAGCTCACACGAAGCTTGTCTTGCATGTATAATAACACCCACAAAATGCTTATATGAACATGCCATGGGAACACTACTCAAGCAAACATGCAAAGCACTCATCATATCAAAGGTTCAAACATGCTTGCCTTGTTTGGAGTAGTCAGAGTCTAGCTTGGTGAAGTTCGCGGCTCTGTCACCTCCTTCGGCATCTACGGATAAAATAAATCGGATACTAACATAAATACCTCGCGCGCATAAAAGTTTTCCCAAATATTTTTCAAATAAATATGATAAAAAACTAGACAGAAAAATAAAGAGGTCAGAAAAAGAATCAACTCAAAATCGTCTTTTGTTTAAAATTTATTAAGGTTTTTTTCCAGGGACTTGTTTGTAATGAAACAGAAAGTTTCCAGGGGCTTGATCATAGAAACAGAAAATGTTTCAGTAAGAAATACGCCAGCTGAAAAGGGAAATCGTATTTTGCCCGAAGGCGTTTTCCAGGAAAACGGTTCGAATAGAACAGAGAGGCCGACGAGGGGGTCCCACCTGTCAGGTTCAAATATTCGAACAGGAAAAACAGAGTGCGCCGGCGCCCGAGAGCCGCGGTGGTCGCCGGCGTCGATCCACGGCGAGGTAGGGGCGGGGATGGTACCTACGGACTCATAGTGCCCTTCCGCGTCTGTGAGTGGTGGAGTTGGACGTCGGCGAGCACCACGTCGACGGCGGTCTTCTCTTTGGCGGGCGGTGGCTCCGGCGGTGGTGGATCTCGTCGGGGAGGGCTGCGGAGGCCAAATTGAAGTGTGGGTTAGGCGTTTAGGTGTGCTAGGAGGCTACTGGCACGATTAGGGAGGCGGAGGAGCTCTCACCAGAGCGAGGCTTGCCGGAGCCCGAAACGGATCGGGGCGGCCGGAGCTGGGGAAGAAGGACTCCTCGAGGCCCTTCTAGTGGCTGGGCGTGGTCTCGTGAGGTGGAGGAGAGGTGCGGGTTCGAAGGCGAGCTCGGGGCCGCTATTTATAGCCGGCCTGAGGCGGTTGCCGAAAATGGGATAAGTCCGGCGGTGATTACGGTGAGGCCGTGGCCGAACAGGTGGCTTAAGTGACTGGGCATCAACGTGAGGGCCCACTGGTTCCATCCCAATGCTAAGCTTGGCAAGACTTGGGCGTCACTGCACTTTCTCCACGGAACGGCTGCGCGGGCACGTCGGCGGTAGAGAGCGCGCTCTGCGCCTCTCAGGCCACGGCGACAGTGCTTCAGCGTGCACAGGGGATGGCCATGCAGAGCTCTTTGGTGGTTTGGGCGGTGCTGAACGGCGCCGTTTTGCAGGGCTGACCCCTGTTGGCCGCCACGGGTGGCTCTGCCACCGCAGAAGACGCCGGAGCTGGTGAGCCACGTCGCCACCGATGCTCGGAAACAGCCAAGCAAGCGTGCGACACTCTGGATAAGGAGGAGAAGCAGTGAGCAAGGCGCCAACGTGGGCACTGGTGAGATTGACGTGGCGGTCTAACGGAATCGACACTGTCGACTGAATCCCGACACTGAACTCTGAACTTTACTGAATTTGAACAGCAACAGTGCACGCCAACTGTTCGATGAAATGATTCAGGCACTTGGAAAAATTTTCTGGAGCTAGGACTTGGTGGAGAGGTCTCTTGATGCATCTAGAGGTTGCCTGAATTTCCACAGATTTTTAGTAAGAGAAAAAGTATGAATTTCACCAAAAATGGCGAATCTAATCCAAATTTGCAGCAAGCAAATTTTGAAAAATTTGAACTATGGACCAGCAGATCTTGATGGATCTAGGTTGAGGGTACTAAGGACTAGTCAGGGGATTTTGTTTGGAATCAAAACTCAAAGGGAAACCAGTAGTTCCTTTGTAAATCACAAAGGTCCAAAATAAAAGACAGAAAATGTTTTGAGTGAAAAATAATTTGAAATAAAACTAAAGGAGGTTGAAACCTACTAGAATTTGATGTTAGAGTTGACCCAAGGTGGGAATGAGGGTTTTAGAAGAAAGAACTTCTTTAGGTGTCATGGCAAAAGAAAAGTTTTGAATGGGAGAGAATAAGCCCATGGTTTTATAGGAATGCTTTCTAGTAAAAAGAAATTTTCAAAACCATTCAAAAATTATTTGTGTTCAGCCAACACAAGGTGAAAACTCTCAAGACCAAAGATCAAGGTTCAGAAGGACACAAAAATACTTTGTCATAAAAGATTTGAGAAGGAGGGGTTTTGAGAAAAATTTAAACAACCCCTTCCAAGAAAATAAAGAATTTGATGAAAACCAAATCCAAAAAGTTTGGAGTGTCACAATCGGTGATGGGAAATTATATCGGATGCAATTCATCATGTAGAAGTTATAACCTAGGGTGACACAGAACTAGCTCCAGTTCATCAATGCAATGTAGGCATGTATTCCGAATATAGTCATACATGCTTATGGAAAAGAACTTGCATGACATCATTTGTCCTACCCTCCCGTTGTAGCGGGGTCCTATTGGAAACTAAGGGATATTAAGGCCTCCTTCTAATAGAGTACCTGACCAAAGCATTAACACATAGTGAATACATGAACTCCTCAAACTATGGTCATCACCGGGAGTGGTCCTGATTATTGTCACTTTGGGGTTGCCGGATCATAACACATAGTAGGTGACTATAGACTTGCAAGATAGGATAAAGAACACACATATATTCATGAAAACATAATAGGTTCAGATATGAAATCATGGCACTCGGGTCCTAGTGACAAGCATTAAGCATAGCAAAGTCATAGCAACATCAATCTCAGAACATAGTGGATACTAGGGATCAAACCCTAACAAAACTAACTCGATTACATGACAGATCCCATTCAACCCATCACCTTCTAGCAAGCCTAGGATGGAATTACTCATGCAGGGCGGTGAGCATCATGGAACTGATGATGAGGAAGGTTGATGATGATGATGATGGCGACGATCTCCACCCTTCGGAGTCCCGAACGGACTCCAGATCAGCCCTCCCGAGAGAGATTAGGGCTTGGCGGCGGCTCCGTCTCGTCAAATGCGATAATTCTTTCTCTCTGATTTTTTCTCCCCGAAAGTGAACTTATAGGATCTGGGGGTACGTCGGTGGAGCACCAGGGGGCCCACGAGGCAGGGGGCATGCCCTGGGCAAGGGGCGCGACCCCCACCCTCGTGGACAGGGTGTGGGTCCCCTGGTGAGGATCTTCTTCACGTGATTATGAGAACTTTTTATTTCTGCACAAAAACAACACCATGGCAGTTCTACTGAAAACAGCGCCAGTCCGAGTTAGTTCCATTCAAATCATGCAAGTTAGAGTCCAAAGAAAGGGCAAAAGTGTTTGGAAAAGTAGATACGTTGGAGACGTATCAACCAACAAATTAAAGTCTGGTCAGGGTTTAGATTTCAAGGCCTAGGGACTGCATAGATCGTTTTTTTCTTAGTTGTCTCTGTTCCAAAATACGTGTCAACTTTAGTACAACTTTGTGCCAAAGTTGAGACACTTATTTTGGAACGGAGGGAGTACATATTGGCTATGATCTGTGAATCATTGAGATTCAATAGCATGCATGTTAGTCTCCTTTGTTTTTGATGGAATGTTGTAACGAGGCAACCGTGGACGTCTGATATATGAAACAGAAGCTGGAAGCTTCATAGCATTGTACAAATTTATCTCGCAGAGAAATTACAATACGTACTGTGTACTAAAGAGTTAGGTGACACACAGTGTCCAAATAATATGATGAGAGTGTGAGGTGGGCCATCTAATCACTGAGCTACCGTGTTTTCACTGTTTTGCACTCCTCCATTGTAAGAGTGGAGGAAATTGTAAAGAGTGGAGACGCTCTACCTCCTTTCGCAGAAATGTGGGACATCCAGCATCCGGTGCATGTGTCATGCACCAAACTAAACTGTACAGTGCAATGAGACACAGCAAGGTCGTACCACCTCAGCAATAATGACCAATGAGCTGTCAAATCATTCATGAGTAAGTTGGACGAACGAAGCAACCATCACTCTTGAATCTGCTTCTCCCTTCAACGCAGGCGATAGTGAGAGGTCGCGTCCGCTCTGCCCGGGCATGAATGTGGCAACAATTCTCTAGAGCGGCACTGACTATTTTGGGCGGCAAGCACGCGCGACCAATGGAGGGGGTTTGGGTGGGCATGGTGGGCAGGAGCGGGCGTGGCTGCTATCCCGACTAGACGCGCGGAAACGAGAGGATGCACCGACCCTAACGGCTAAATCGTAGGAGTAGTAGTACTTCGTAGGTCGATGTGTCTCTCTCTAATATGCACATGCTGTTAAAAATAAACACACACATGCGCACACATGTTCATGTGCCGGTGGTCAACCGCTATATCTGCGGCCACGGGATTTGACGCACGCGACGGCTGGATTTGGAGCATTCCGGCCGCCTGCGACTGCGCCTTGCCATGGATTACTAGGGTAAAAAGTAAGTCAAAGATAGAAGAGCCCAGATTCCAAATGAAGAAATAAGAAGTTGTGCAACAGCTACAAAGTAGGAATTTAATAAAAAATAGAATAAGGATATACAAACAAGAACTAATCCCAGCGATGGGTCACACAACAATGGAAATGCCTCCACATCGCATGCAGTTTTAGTTGTTGTTGACTTCAAAGGGCCGTGTACCACACGTGAACGATAGTAAGTGCGACCGGGAGGCATGGAGCGTTAATTGCGAATTGACTCCTTTGAGCGTTAAATTTTCTTTGGGTATGCATTGCCCTCCATCACAGTTTACAGGGAGCACTTCAATTCTCATGCATTTCCACCACCAGAGGGATTTTAGGCGTGTTTGGTTTAATGACCAATTAATTAGGGCATCGTAACCGCAATCAAGCCCACAATTTTCTCTCCATGCAGGTGTGTACGTGATTACCCACAAGTTTAGGGATCTATCATAGTCCTTTCAATTAGTAAGAGTGTCGAACGCAACGAGGAGCAGAAGGAAATGACAAGAGGTTTTCAGCAAGGTTTTCTCTACAAGCACTGAAATTATCGGTAACAAATAGTTGTGTGATAGTATAATTCATAACGGGTAACAAGTAACAAAAGTAAGCAAGGTGAAGCAAGGTGGCCCAATCCTTTTTATAGCAAAGGACAAGCCTAGACGTACTCTTATATAAAGCAAGGTGCTCCCGAGGACACATGGGAATTACTGTCAAGCTAGTTTTCATCATGCTCATATGATTCGCGTTCGGTAATTTGATAATTTGATATGTGGGTGGACCGGAGCTCGGGTGCTGTCCTTCCTTGGACAAGCCTCCCACTTATGATTAACCACTCTCCTAAGCATCCGCAACTACGAAAGAAGTATTAAGATAAATCTAACCATAGCAGGAAACATAGGGATCCGAATCAGCCCCTTACGAAGTAACGCATAAACTAGGATTTAAGCTTCTGTCACTCTAGCAACCCATCATCTACTTATTACTTCCCAATGCCTTACCCG
This sequence comes from Secale cereale, assembly GCA_902687465.1. Lineage (NCBI taxonomy): Eukaryota > Viridiplantae > Streptophyta > Magnoliopsida > Poales > Poaceae > Secale > Secale cereale. Next base: position 212,505,422 of record LR738711.1, on the reverse strand, counting down.
AGACCCAAATAATGGTGAAGTGTCATGTAGTCAACGTTCACATAACACCACTAGAGGAAAGACAACATACATCTAATCAAAATATCGAACGAATACCAAATTCACATGATTACTTATAACAAAACTTCTCGCATGTCCTCGGGAACAAAAGTAACTACTTCATGTTCATGATCATAGGTGTATTGAATAGCATTAAGCATTTGAGCATATCATCTTCCACCAAATAAACCAACTAGCATCAACTACAAGGAGTAATCAATACTACTAGCAACCCACTGGTACCAATCTAAGGTTTTGAGACAAAGATCGGATACAAGAGATGAACTAGGGTTTGAGAGGAGATGGTGCTGGTGAAGATGTTGAAGAAGATTGACCCCCTCTCGATGAGAGGATCGTTGGTGATGATGATGGCTTCGATTTCCCCCTCCCGGGGGGAAGTATCCCCGGTAGAACAGCCCTGCCGGAGCTCTAGATTGGTTTCGCCTAGGTTCCGCCTTGAGACGGCGGCGCTTCATCCCGAAAACACCTCCTTATTTTTTCCAGGTCAAAACACGTTGATATAGCAGATGATGGGAGTCGAAGGCCTGCCAGGGGGCCCACAAGGACGGGGGGCGCGCCTAGGGGGTAGGCCGCGCCCTCCAACCTTGTAGCTGGTTGATGCCCCCCCCCCCCTCTGGTGCTTTCTTCGCCCAATATTTTTTATATATTCCAAAACGTGCTCCCGTGAAGTTTCAGGACTTTTGGAGTTGTGCAGAATAGGTCTCTAATATTTGCTCCTTTTCTAGTCCAAAATTCCAGCTGCCATCATTCTCCCTCTTCATGTAAACCTTGTAAAATAAGAGAGAAAAGGCATAAGTATCATGATATAATGTGTAATAACAGCCCATAATGCAATAAATATCTGTATAAAAGTATGATGCAAAATGTACGTATCAACTCCCGCAAGCTTAGACCTCGCTTGTCCTCAAGCGAAAAGCCAATATTGAAAAATATGTCCACGTGTTTAGGGATAGAGGTGTCAATAAAAGTAAAATACGGACATGAGGGCATCATGATAATCCTTAGGAAAAAACATAACTTGTCATATAGGTTCTTATGTAAAAGTAACAATTCAATCACAAGGTAAAATATGAATCAGAAATTTCATTGATATCCAACAACCATGATTTTAGTCATTGAAGCAATTGCAATTTATCACACATCAGAAAGAGTCAAACGTAAGAGCTTTTCCGCAAGTCCATATACTCAACTATCATTTAGTCTTTCACAATTGCTAACCCTCACGCGATACTAATGAGTTCAAAGTTTCAATCAGACATAGAGAAAGATAGGGGCTTAAAGTTTTGGCTCCAACGATTTACATCAAGGGTAATATCAACAATAATGGTTCATGGCTCCCTACATCCACATGGGTATATATATCTAGATCTATCTCCAACATATTGTGCTTGCCAAAGGATAAAGGTAAAAAGGAAAGGTGATGATCACCATGACTCTTTTATGAGGATAGGAGATAAAAGTAAAAGATAGGCCCTTCGTAGAGGGAAGCAGAGGTTGTCATGCGCTTTTATGGTTGGACGAACAAAATCTTAATTCAAAAGAATGTCACTTTATATTGCCACTTGTGATAATGGACCTTTATTATGCAGTCTGTCACTTTTATTTGTTCCACATCACAAGCTCATATAAAGCTTATTTTCTTCACACTAATAGATCATACATATTTAGAGAGCAATTTTTATTGCTTGCACCGATTGCAACTTACTTGAAGGATCTTACTCAATCCATAGGTAGGTATGGTGGACTCTCATGGAAAAACTGGGTTTAAGGGATTTTTGGAAGCAAAAGTAGTATCTCTACTTGGTGCAAAGAATTTTGGCTAGCATGAGAGGGAAAAGCAAGCTCAACATGTTGGAGGATCTATAACAATATAACTTCTTTTAGGATGTAAGAAGACATAACCCATTATGCTATCTTCCTTGTCCAACTTCAACTTTTTGGCATGTCATATTTTAATGAGTGCTCACAATTGCAAAAGATGTGCAAGATAGTATATTTATATGTAAAACCACTCTTTCTTTATTACTTCCTATTAATTGCCACAATGACCAAAACTATGTTTGTCAACACTCAACAACTTTTAGTTCTCATACTCTTTATATGTGAGGTCATTACTTCACATAAGATCAATCATATGATTTGTGTTTATTTCTTTTTATTTCTTTCTTCCCTTTATTCACTCAAGATCATAAAAACATAGCAAAGCCCTCACTCAAAACTATTCTTTATTATATAACTTGAGGACTCGATTACATACAGATATATGAAAGAAAAACTTAAAGCTAAATCATATTAAAAACTTTGTTATACTACATCAAGAGATAACCAAAAGGATCGAACTAAGAAAAGCGGTAAAGATAAATGTATCATGGTGATACGATACTGGGGCACCTCCCCCAAGCTTGGCAGTTGCCAAGGGGAGTGCCCATACACATGTATTTATGATTTATTTTTTCAGAGATGGTGATGAAGGAGTTGTTGATGTAGTAGGCCTGTCATCCATCTTCCAAGGCATAGGTTCACCATCATAGAAGGATGAACGAGTATCCGGAATCCTCAGATCTGCAGCCAAGCTCATCCTCTTAAATCTGAATTCATACTCACAGTTTTGGTTTTGTAAGTCATAGATCTGGGCTTGGAGATGCTCGATTTTCTCTTGCAGCTTGAAGATGATCTCCCCAATGTGCTTGGCGTCCAGCTTGTGATTACTAGTGCATTCAGCGATCATCATGTGGTTGGCATTAAGTCCACGCTCCACCATCCCTTGGCACTTGAAAACTTGCTGCTCCATTGCTTCAAGTCTTCTCTCCATGCTTCCGGTCTTCTCTGGCCCCTCAACGTCGCAGATGTGCAGAACCCCCTCACGCATCTCAATGGTTTGAGGGTGTTGCAGCACCTCCGGAAGGCAGAGGTTGATGAACTTCTCTAAAAACTTGTCCTTGGGAGGGCCTAGAGACGTCATGGCGATCTAGATCTGTCAGGGAAAACAGCTCGAAACAAAAACAGAAGATATTGTCGTGGTACTGGGATCAAAACCTTCGGGAGATTATATAATGAATTTTTAACAACAGAAATATGTAACCAGCAAGAAAACGGAGTCCGAGAGGCACAAGGGGTGGCCACAAGGTAAGGGGCGCGCCCTCCACCCTTGTGGATGCCTCGTGTCCCTTCCGGATTAGTTTTAATTTTCCTAATTTTTTAAATATTCCAAAACGGAGAAAAATTGTTGTTTGGAATGTTTTGGAGTCGGTTTACTTACCGTACCGCATATCTTTTCCTTTTTGGAGTCTGAAACGTCCTAGAAAGTGTCCCTTATGTACTCCTTCGGTGTCACGGTGTCAATTATATTGGTCTCAACATTTATGGGAGTGCTTGAGATATAGTGTTTGATTCTTTGATCGTTTACCACCTTCGGATTTGTGCCTTCGGTGTTGTTGATTTTGATGGCACCGGAACGATAGACCTCCTCGATAATGTAAGGTCCTTCCCATTTAGAGAGATGTTTTCCTGCAAAAAATCTTAAACGAGAGGTGTATAGCAAGACATGATGACCTATGATACGTCCATTTTGCATCATGTTTTCTTGTTGTTATTTATGTTGTTATTATGCATAATAATGCTTTTTGGAGTAATTATAATGCCTTTCCCTCATAATTTGCAAGGTATGCACCAAGGGGGAGAATTTCGGCAGCTGGAAATCTGGACCTAAAAAAGCTATGTCAAGCCACCTATTCTGCACAACTCCAAACAAGCTGAAACTCCACAGAGAATTTTAATGAAGTATTTGAAGAATATTGGAGTAAAGAAGTACCATAGGGGGCCCACCAGCTGGGCACAACACACCTAGGCGCGCCCTGGTGGGTTGTTCTCACCCAGGGCCACCTCCGGTGCCCATGTTCTGGTATATAAGCCCTTCTGACCTAGGAAAAATAAGGAGAAGACTTTCGGGAAGGAGCGCCATCGTCTCGAGGCGGAACTTGGGGAGGAGCACTTTTGCCCTCCGGTGGAGCGATTCCGCCGGGGAAACTTCCCTCCCGGAGGGGGAAATCATCGTCATCATCATCACCAACAACTCTCCCATCTTGGGGAGGGCTATCTTCGTCAACATCTTCAACAGCACCATCTCATCTCAAACCCTAGTTCATCTCTTGTGTTCAGTCTTGTTACCGAAACTATAGATTGGTGCTTGTGGGTGACTAGTTGTGTTGATTACATCTTGTAGTTGATCACTATATGGTTTATTTGGTGGAACATCATATGTTCAAATCCATTATGCTATTTAATACCCCTATGATCTTGAGCATGTTTATCACTTGTGAGTAGTTACCTTTGTTCTTGAGGTCACGGGAGAAATCATGTTGCAAGTAATCATGTGAATTTGGTATGTGTTTGATATTTTGATAGTATGTATGTTGTGATTCCCTTAGTGGTGTCATGTGAACATCGACTACATGACACCTCACCATATTTGGGCCTAAGGGAAATGCATTGTGGAGTAGTAATTAGATGGTGGGTTGCGAGAGTGACAGAAGCTTAAACCCCAGTTTATGCGCTATTCCGTCAGGGGCCGATTGGATCCAAAAGTTTAATGCTATGGTTAGAATTTATTCTTAATACTTTTCTCGTAGTTGCGGATGCTTGTGGGAGGGTTAGTCATAAGTAGGAGGTTTGTTCAAGTAAGAACAACACCTAAGCACCGATCCACCCACATATCAAATTATCAAAGTAGTGAACATGAATTATACCAACTTGATGAAATTGACTAGATGAAATTCCCATGTACCCTCAAGAACGCTTTGCTTATTATAAGAGACCGTCTTGGCCTGTCATTTCCCTGAAAATGTCAGTGTATTTGGATCGACACCTATGGGATCACAAGAATCCCTACTACGGTTGCGGGGCGCGGGGTTGAGAGAAGAGCGGATCTAACAGTGAGCACATAGTTCCTTTACCTAGGTTTGGGCCGCAAAGATGCGTAAAACCCTACTCCTGCTTTGGTGGATTATATGTTTGTGTTCTTCAGCTAGCTATGGGGCATGAACAGCTCCAAAAGCCGAGTCGTGAGGAGTTCTAAAGAACCGAATCCTTCTCCTGGTCGCCTCGGGCCTCCTTTTATAGGGAAAAGGGGTTGCCACAGTGGCACACAGGAGGTGGAAAGGGTACAATGATGCGAGGTTATCCCTCGCATTACATGACAAGGCGCATTTAATGCACTTAGCTTAGGTGTCCTTTCTTTATCGAGGGCGAGGGGAGACGTCCGTCTTGTCCTTCGCCGCTCCTTCTTGTGTTGACACGAGCCCTGGCCAGCGATGCCTGACATGCCATGTAGGCAGGCAGGCAGCTGAGGTGGCACAATGGTGGGTCTCCACGAAGATCTGCATGTTGCCACACAGGTGCCTGCCCAGCTGGTTGGGTCAGCAGCTGCATGGGGTGGTGGAAACTCAGTTGGTGCGGGCCTGATGGTGGCCTTGCGGACGTTCTCGGCAAGGGCCCGGCAAGGATCTTGCCGCGGCGCCTGCTGTCATCCCCGGCAAGATGCTTGCCGGAGGTCTTGTGGTCCTCCTTGGCTGGGATCCCGCCAAGGTTCGTCGTCTTCTTAGCGTGTATCAGATCTTCAATGTCTTCACAAAGATCTGCATGCCACTACGGGGATGCCTCCCGAATCCTTGCCCCATGGGGGCAGTAGACTCAAGGGTGATCCGCTCCGTAGGCGTGGGGCGAGCTGCCGCGGCAAGGGTCTTGCCGGGGCTGCTACAGTCGGCCCCGGCAAGGATCTTGCCGGGACTGCTAAAACTGGCTCCCGGCAAGGATCTCGCCGGGGGAAGCCGCTTTGTCCCTTTGCTCTTTGTGGTCTTGTTCTTGGCGTTGCTCCATTTCCATCGAGCTTCGGTCTTACCCTGGCTCACCTCCCTTGGCATGCTTGGTGTGGTGGTGCCCAGGGCTCGGACTGCCCGTGCACAGTCAGAGGGGTACAAAAAGTGTACCCCTCTTTTTGTACACCGACAGGAGCCCCCGGGCCTGGGCCACACATAAGCGCGACGCGTTGTTGGGCCAGGCCCAGAACGGTGCACGGGCAGGCGGGACAGTTTTCACCGTGGTAAGATTTTCCGCGCGCTGCGCCTCCCACGATCCGCACGCGTGGCGTGGGCTGGAGGGGCGTGCGTGACGTGGGCGGCATGCGCGGGGCAGTTTTCGCAAGCATGCGTCACGTCGCAGTAAAGAGGTGGCTTCGCGCCTTCCCCATAACCGGGGGGAGGCGTGGAGATGCGGCCCATTTACTGAATGGGGCCGAGGCGCGGTCCTCAAGGCATCCACTCCCCACGATCACGGGGTGGGGAGAGGTCGCCTCACCCGTCCCCTCGGTTCTGCACGTCCGCCACGTGCCCCCCATGCGCTTGGGGTGGCGAACGGTGGAGGCGGGAAACCGAGCCGTCGCTGGTTGGGGCGGCGGGTCGGTCCTGGCTCCCTGCGCCTTCTGCATCTTGATTGGCCGAGCGGGACTGTCGAGCCCCAACCCCACCCCTTTATAAAAAGCCGGAGGGGAGGGACGGCGCCCCGCACTCTCCCATCTTCTTTCTCCTTCAGCTTCTGCTCATCTCTTCCGTTCGCCATGGAGATAGGAAATCCCGGTCCTTCAACAGTGGCGGCGAGGGTCGCCGCTCGACAACGCGTCCCTCCTTCTCCTGCACCCGCAGTGGCAGAGCCGGCCACGAGGGGAAGGGGGAGGGGGCGAGGCCGTGGGCGAGGCCGGGGTGCTCGGGGAAGAGGAGGACGGGGCGGCCCGCCGGCCTCGCCCCCGCCAGCGGCCCCTCCTCCAGTGGAGGGCCATATTGGGGATGACCCTTGCGAGTTCTTCGTCAGGTTGCGGCGGCCGCCGCGCCGTCGCCTTCGTCTCCCGACCCCTTTTGCGCGGGAGATGGAGCTGGACCCACCGGAGTCGCTACGGCTGCACATGAGGGGCTGCGGGATCAGTGGCACGCCGGTTCGCGTCGACTTCCCTGCTCCTCACGTGATGTATCTTCGCCAAGGATGGAAGACGTTTGCTCGTATCCACAGCCTGACGGATGGGCTCACTCTCCATTTCAAGTTGATAGAGGATGGCCATCTTTCCGTCAAGGTCTTCGGGCACTTCGGGACTCGTGCAAGGTGCTGCGTGGAGAGCTCCTCCGATGACGAATACTCCTCCTCGAACGAGGGTGACGAGGAGGACAGCGACAGCGACGACGAGGGCGGTAGGTGGCAGGATGACGGGTTCGACTAGGTGTCAGGCGCCGCTCCCGGTGGCACCGGCGACCCCATCATCCGCGTCGCCGGCTCCTTGAACTTCGTAGGGCCTTCCCCTTGGTGGCTGGCGTAGGGAGGCGGCGGAAGAGTAAGAGGACTACTTCCGGCATCCTGCCGCCTCGTCTTCGAGCTCTGCTTCCGGCGTCGCCATCGCCATCTAGCCTTTGGGCAGCGACCAAGATGTTCTCTTGGTGTCTTCTGCCACCCGTAGCTCGCCTAGGTGCTCCTTTTGCCCTTCTCGCCTCCTTGACCTACCTCCTGAGGAGAGGGACAAGAAAGGCATTACAGGCATCTTATCTCTTTTTAGTTTGTAAGCCTTCGGGCATCTGTTAAATTTAGAACTTGTAACCCCCTTGTTCATGTTTTTTATTCCCTACGGGCTATACCTGAATGGAATGTTTTTAATGAAAAAGGGATGTTTGCCGGGTCATTTGTTTGCGGGTAGAACCCACAACAGGGAATAAATCCCTGATATATCTAAGATAAACATTTTCTCGCCCGGCAACAGGCCTTGCCGTCTCCCTACTTCGCTCGACCTTTCTCACACCCTTGGCGGAGGCAGGGATGAAGTGGGTTTAGGCCCCTCGTCTCACCCTTTCGCTGCCGCGACTACGACCAAACTTAGTCCCAGGAGCGAGCCCTAGGGCCTAGAGTTATGGGAGCACGGTAGCTTAAGGAAAAGAATGAGGTTTCACATACCTCAGTCCATAATGGAATGCATGATAGGGGACGAAGAACTTATCTGAAGCTGCAGCCCTCGGCAACACTGGCTTACTGGGGCCTTGATGCTAGTTTGTTCCTCTTTCTTCTTCCCAAGTGGCTTCGGCAAGGATATCTGTGCGTCCTGTGAACCAAAGGAGATAGAGGGAAGACAAAGAGATGCAAACTCGACCTCTAAGCTAGGGGTTAGCCGCCGCTAAGCACTATCAACCCTAACCAAGGACGAGACTCGACTCAGCATGCATGCTATAACATAGGGCACCAACGCTTCATTTATTTATGCTCAGGGTCTGCGCCTGGCTTTGTACAAAGGGTTACATGCCTTGCCGGCAAGGCTTGTACAAAAGGATGGCTTGTCAGGGGGGCCCGGCAAGCTGCGCCTTATGGGTAAAATTTGCGAAGATGCTCAATACTCCAGGAATTGCTCACCGGAATGGCATTTTCGGTCTCCAGGCGGACTGCGCTAGGCCTCGTGACTCGTATTACCCGATAAGGGCCTTCCCACTTCGGTGTCAACTTGTTTGTATTCATGGCCGATTGAAAGCGCCGAAGAACAAGGTAGCCTTCCTCAAAGCTTTGGGCATGGACCTTGCGGCTATGGTAGCGGCGCAAGGCTTGCTGGTAGCATGCTGCTCTCATAGCCGCTCGAAGACGATCTTCCTCAAGGAGCATTGTGTCATGTTGCCGCAGTTGCTCTTACTCAAGCTCATCATAAGAGAGCACTCGAGGTGACCCGTATATGAGTTCAGTGGGGAGAACTTCTTCTGCCCCGTATACCAGGGCAAAGGGCGTCTGGCCGATTGCTCGTTTGGCGTTGTTCTGATCGACCAAAGAACCGTCGGCAATTCATCAATCCAGCGCCTCCCGCTCTTGTGCAGCCTGTCAAAGGTCTTTGTCCTTAATCCTCGCAGCACTTCAGCATTTGCCCTCTCAGCTTGACCATTGCTTCGGGGGTGAGCAACGGAAGCGAAACAGACTTTGCTGCCGAGGTCTTGGGTATATTGCATGAAGGTGCGGCTTGTGAACTACGTGCCGTTGTCGGTGATGATCCTGTTGGGTACACCAAAATGGCACACTAGTCCCTTGAAGAACTTGACGGCTAATAGAGCTGTGACCTTCCTCACTGCCTCCACCTCCGGCCACTTTGTGAACTTGTCGATTGCAACGTACAAGTACTCAAAGCCCCCGATAGCGTGGGGGAAAGGGCCTAGTATGTCGAGCCCCCAGATCGAGAAGGGCAAGGAGAGAGGAATGGTTTGAAGGGCTTGAGCTGGTTGATGAAGTTTCTTTGAATGAAACTGGCATGCTTCACACCTCGTGACCAGCGTCGTCGCATCCTGGAGGGCAGTGGGCCAGAAGAAGCCTTGCCGGCAAGGGCTCTTGACCCTATGTGGGATCCACATATGCCTCCATGTATCTCCGCCAACAGCTCCAGTCCTTCCTCTCGAGGGATGCACTTCAATTTCACGCCGTTCGATCTCTTTCTATACAGGACGTCATCGATGAACTAGTACATAGCAGACCGACGAGCTACTTTCTCCGCTTCTTCCTGCTCCTCAGGAAGTTCCCCAGTCTGGAGGAATCGGACGGTAACATCCTTGCTGGCGGCTCCGGGGAGCTCGGTGGGAAAGTACTTGCCGGGCCCTGATTTTCTCCTCTTGTTCTGCTCTGTTGATGGATCAACGGATGGCTGAGAAAGCTGAAGCACAAAGGTACCTGGTTCCACATGTAGCTTGAGGGCAGCGCGCTTTGACAGGTAATCGGCGATGTCGTTCTCCGCTCGGGGAACGTGCTCCGCCTGTACACTATCAAAGCGCTCTTCCAGCTTCCTCACTTCATCGACGTAGGCCTTCATCAACGGGCTCTGGTAATCTTTGTTGACTTGTTTGACGACAAGCTGCGAGTCGCCCCCGACAATGAGTTTCTTGATCCTGAGATCTGCCGCAATCCTAAGACCAGCAAGCAGCCCCTCATACTCAGCAATGTTGTTCGTTGATACCTCCCTGGGGAAGTGCATCTGGACCACATACTTGAGGTGCTCTCCAGTGGGCGTGACCAGCAGTACGCCAGCCCCGGCGCCTTGTAAGGAGAAAGCTCCATCAAAGTACATGATCCAGTTGCAACTTGCCTCTTTGCCGGGGAGAGCAGTTTCCTGCACCTCTTCATCAGGTGTTGCAGTCCATTCTGGAACAAACTCTGCTAGGACTCGGCTTCGAATCGTCGAGGTACTTTCAAACTTGAGGCCAAAGCTGGACAGCTCCAGTGCCCACTCTACAATTCTTCCCGTTGTGTCTGGATTGTGCAATATCCGTTGCAGAGGGAGGCGAGTGACGACGGTGATCTCGTGCCCCTGGAAGTAGTGACGCAGCTTCCTCGAGGCCATAAGAAGGCCGAAGAGCAATTTCTGCACACCGGAGTACCTTTATCTAGCCCCCTGCAAGAGGGAGCTAATAAAGTAGACCGGGTGCTGCATCATTTTCTTCCTTGGCTGCACTCCAACCGACCGTGTCGTCTCTACACCAGTGGCATCAGGCTCTGTCGCCGCTATCACCTCTTCATCAATTTCTCTCTGTGCCACTAGTGCGGCGCTGACCACCTGGTTTGTTGCCGCTAAGTATAGCAGCAACGGTTCTTGTGGCCTAGGCGTAACTAGTACCGGCGTGGAGGAAAGATACCTCTTCAAGTCTTGTCATGCTGCTTCAGCTTCTGGCGTCCATTCCATTGGGCCCACCTTTTTCAAAATCTTGAAAAAGGGAAGGGCGCGCTCGGCAGACTTGGAAATGAATCTGCTCATGGCGGCAACGCATCCAGCAAGCCGACGGCACATCCTTGACCCGTTTGGGTGCTTCAATCTGCTCTATAGCTTTGATCTTGTCCGGATTGGCCTCTATCCCACGTTGCGACACAAAGAACCCGCGAAGCTTGCCGGACGGGACGCCGAAGACGCACTTCTCTGGGTTCAGCTTGATGTTGATCTTGCGCAGGTTCAAAAATGTTTCTTATAAATCCGGTATAAGGGTTGCCCTGTTCTTGGTTTTGACCACTATATCATCCATATAAGCCTCCATATTTCTATGGAGCTGGGGTTCAAAACCAATCTGGACTGCCCTTGCAAACGTCGAGCCAGCACTCTTCAACCCGAAAGGCATTCGTACAAAACAGTACGTACCACATGGGGTGATGAATGTTGTCTTCTCTTCGTCTTCTCTTGCCATGAAAATCTGATGGTAGCCAGAGTAGGCGTCGAGGAATGACAACAAGTCACACCCAGCCGTGGAGTCAACAATCTGGTCGATGCGCGGCAATGGGAAGGGGTCCTTGGGACAAGCTTTATTGATATCTGTGTAATCAATACACAGCCTCCAGATCCCATTTGCCTTGCGCACTACCACTGGATTGGCCAACCACGTTGGATGGAGCACTCCTCTTACCAAACCCGCTGCTTCCAATTTCCGGATCACCTCTGTGATGAATTCTTGTCGTTCCAAAGCTTGCTTTCTGACCTTCTGCTTGACGGGCCGCGCATGAGGACAGACAACAAGGTGGTGCTCAATCACCTCCCTGGGAACGCCGGGGATGTCGGATGCTTGCCATGCAAACACGTCGACATTCGCCCGCAGGAAGGTGACGAGCGCGTCTTCCTATTTGTCGTCAAGGGTGGAGCTTATGGTGAAAGCCCCTCCTGTGCCGTTCTCCTTGACGGAAACCTTCTTGGTTCCCGGCGGTGTGGCCCTGGACCTCTTATTTCTGCCGGTGGAGCTCTCTGGCACGTCCTCGACGGGAGCGCGACACTCCGAAGAGGTGCACTTGCCGGAGTGGGTGTCCGAGGTCTCACCGGTCTTCTTCTTGCCGGTGGAGCTCTCTGGCACGTCCTCGACGGGAGCACAACACTCCGAAGAGGTGCGCTTGCCGGAGTGGGTGTCCGAGGTCTCACCGATCTTCTTCTTCTTCCCTCTCGGAGCTCCAGTGGCAGGAGCAAGTGCCCTCGTGGCGGCAGCTGCTGCAACTGCCTACTGGTATAGTTGGTGAGCGCAAATCAGCGCATCTTTCTTATCGGAGGGGATGGTGATGATCGTCACAGGTCCTGGCATATTCAGGGTGTTGTAGGCGTAGTGTGATGCTGCCATGAACTTGGCTAGTGCTGGGCGGCCAAGGATCCCATTTTAAGGCAAGGGGATCTTGGCAACATCGAACACGATCCTCTCCGTCCTATAGTTTAGATCACTTCCAAAAGTCACGGGCAGCGTGACCTTCCCCTTTGGTTGGCTTCCCCCCGGGTTGACCCCTTCAAACGTGCCCGTATCTTTGAGGTCTCCATCAGGAACTTGCAGCTTCTCGATCACGGTGGGCGAGAGTAGGTTCAGACCGGCCCCGCCATCGACTAGCACATTTGTCATCTTGAGGTTGCGTATTGTTGGTGAAACCAACAATGGAAAGCACCCGACCACAGTAGTGCGATCAGGGTGATCCTCAGCGTCAAAGAAGATAGGTGTGCTGGACCATTTCAGCGGCTTTTGGGCATAGGACGACGGCTCCGCCGCTATAATCTCACGCGCCCACTGTTTAAGTTGGCGGTGAGAAGTATGCAGCAAGGCACCGCTGTCGACGCACATGGCCTCCGTAGCCTTCTGAAATTCTTGGTCGCCGGACTCGTCGTCCTCCTCGTGATCATTGTCTTCAGGCCTTCTGTCACGGCCCCGGGCGGGCCTCTACTGCTATTTATTCTTGCCGCGACGGCCCGCTTGGCCGTCACACTTCTTGCCGAACCCTTCAGCACCATCCTGGCCCTTCTCCTTGTCCCGCCTGTCATATTCAGTCCTCTGCTTTTTAGCAAGGAGCTCAACCTGTCGGCAGTCGTGGAGATCATGGCCCTTGGTGCGATGGATCTTGCAGTATTGCTTGCCGGAGTTCCCTAGCTTCTCGGCAGCCGCCAAGGCCCGGCAGGCGACACACCCGGCAATTTCCTTGCCGGGGTCACCCGCCCTGGTTTTCTTGGCGGAGCTGGCGTCATCAGATCCATCGACGACAAGCACGACTTTACCCTTGCGCTTCCTGTTGCGATGCTGGCCCTTCTTCGCCGGGGCGGCAATATCCTCATATGAAGAGTCAGCTTCCGCACCGGCGTCTTTGCCAGGGTACTTCCTTCCCTCTTCAACCCGGGCACATTTGTCAGCAAGAACATAGAGTTCCGCCACATCTTTCACCTTGGTCATCGCCAGTTCTTCACGCATCTTGCGATTACGCACGTTCTGATGGAACGCGCTGATGATGGCGGCAGGGTGGACGTCAGGGATGTTGTACTGCACCCGGCTGAACCTCTGTATGTACTTGCGCAGACTCTCGCCTTCCTTCTGGGGTATGACGTGTAGGTCACTCGCTTGGCCATGGGCTTGGTGACCTCCAGTAAAGGTGCCAACAAACTCATGGCACAAGTCGGACCAGGAGGAAATAGAGTCTACTGGCAAGTGCATCAACCACGACATGGCGTTAGGTTTAAGAGCCAACGGAAAGTAATTCGCAAGCACCTTATCATCGCGGACCCCGGCAGCTTGCATCGCGATGGTGTAGATGCTGAGGAACTCCGGCGGGTGGGTCTTGCCGTTGTACTTCTCGCCAACGTTGGGCTTGAAGGTGCGGTGAGAGGGCCACTGGAACTGCCACATCTCACGGGTAAAAGCCGGACAGCCTACCTCGTAACGTAGACCTCCAGGGCTCTCCGATGTTGGGCGGTCCACAGCAGGCCCCGCTCGCCTGTCTGACTGGTGGCGCGCTCCGCGCCGGTGCTCGATGGTGGTTCGAGCATCTTCATGAGCTCGCTCCTGAAGAACTTGACACTGGTCGCCATGGGTCTGCGGGTCGGACGACGCTATGCAGATGGCGTCGCCCGCGACGTCCCGACGAGTCGACACACGCGGTACCGGGCGAGGAGGAGGCGAATCCACCGTAGCCACGGCGCTACCGGTCCTCCCGCCACCGGTGCGTGGGGCTCCATTGGAGCGTTGACCTGAGAGCTCCGCTGGGTTTGGGTCATCCTTGTTGGCAACTACACAAGACTTCGGATGGTGGCTCTCCATTCGTCAAGTTTCCCCGTAATGGGAGGAAAGTCGAGGAGCAACTGCGCACGCGCCAGGGCTTCGGCTGGGGTTAACGGTAGCGAAACCTGCACGGACCGCGACGCGCTTCGACCCCTGACCATGTCAGGAGGAGCTCCATCACGATCCCGCGGTCGCATACCGTCTCCACCAGTGCTTCGGCGGGCGGGCAGGTCTTCTACGTCCCGGGAGTGGTGCTCGGGGCTCTTCCCATGGCGACGCCCGGGATCTTCGGCGTGACGACGCCGTTCGTCGCGCGCTGCCTGAGAGGAGCGCGCTGTTGGCACCGGCGTGGGAGTTCTGGAGGCCCTTGCGTCGCCTTCGGGTGATGCGGCAGCGACCTTGGAAGGCCCCGCGCCACTCGCGGTGGGCCTGGCTCCATCTTTGGAACTAGCGGTGTGTGGCCTGTTGCCAGGCGCACAAACATCGCCACCTCCCAAACTCCGGCTGCTGGGACGGCGTTGGTGTTCGCGAGCAGCGCCCCGGGTCCTTTCCGCGACCGGTCCGCTGCTCGCCCGCGTCGGGACAGGCTGTCCGGCTTCCGACTGGCCAACCGCCACCGTCGTTCTTCTTGGGCGCCATGATGATGAAGGAGCGTCGAACTAACTGCTAAAGCCGATTCTCACAACTGCGCCCCCTACCTGGCGCGCAAAAGATGTCGGTGTATTTGGATCGACGCCTATGGGATCACAAGAATCCCTACTACGGTTGCGGGGCGCGGGGTTGAGAGAAGAGCGGATCTAACAGTTAGCACACAGTTCCTTTACCCAGGTTCGGGCTGCAAAGATGCGTAAAACCCTACTCCTACTTTGGTGGATTATATGTTTGTGTTCTTCAGCTAGCTATGGGGCGTGAACAGCTCCAAAAGCCGAGTCGTGAGGAGTTCTAAAGAACCGAATCCTTCTCTTGGTCGCCTCGGGCCTCCTTTTATAGGGAAAAGGGGTTGCCACAGTGGCACACAGGAGGTGGAAAGGGTACAGTGATGCGAGGTTATCTCTCGCATTACATGACAAGGCGCATTTAATGCCCTTAGCTTAGGTGTCCTCGCTTTATCGGGGGCGAGGGGAGACGTCCTTCTTGTTCGTCGCCGCTCCTTCTTGTGTTGACACGTGCCCTGGCCAGCGATGCCTGAGATGCCACGAAGATCTGCATGTTGCCACGTAGTTGCCTGCCCAGCTGGTTGGGTCGGCAGCTGCATGGGGCGGTGGAAACTCAGTTGGTGCGGGCCTGATGGTGGCCCTGCGGACGTCCTCGGCAAGGGCCTTGCTGGGGCTCCGGCAAGGGTCTTGCCGCGACGCCTGCTGTTATCCCCGGCAAGGTGCTTGCAGGAGGTCTTGTGGTCCTCCTTGGCTGGGATCCCGCCAAGGGTCGTCGTCTTCTTAGCGCGTATCTGATCTTGAATGTCTTCACAAAGATCTGCATGCCACTATGGGGATGCCTCCCGAATCCTTGCCCCATGGGGGCAGTAGAATCAAGGGTGATCCGCTCCGTAGGCATGGGGCGAGCTGCCGCGGCAAGGGTCTTACCGGGGCTGCTAAAGCCGGCCCCGGCATGGTTCTTGCCGGGACTGCTGAAACTGGCTCCCGGCAAGGATCTCGCAGGGGGAAGCCGCTTTGTCCCTCTGCTCTTTGTGGTCTTGTTCTTGGCCTTGCTCCAGTTCCATCGACCTTCGGTCTTACCCTGGCTCACCTCCCTTGCCATGCTTGGTGTGGTGGTGCCCGGGGCTCGGACTGCCCGTGCACAGTCATAGGTGTGCAAAAAGTGTACCCCTCTGTTTGTACACCGACAGAAAAGGATTGGGCTATCTTGCTGCACTTTTGCTACTACTATTGTTACTTGCTCGTTACAAAATTATCTTGCTATCAAACTACTCTGCTACTTACAATTTCAGCACTTGCAGATACTACCTTACTGAAAAACACTTTGTCATTTCCTTCTGCTCCTCGTTGGGTTCGACACTCTTACATATCGAAAAGGGCTACAATTGATCCCCTATAATTGTGGATCATCAAGGTAATTTTCTGTCGCCATTGCCGGGGAGTGAAGTGCTTCTGGTAAGTGGAAATTTGTAAGGAAACATTCATATAATGTGCTGAAATTTATTGTCACTTGTTACTATGGAGAACAATCCTTTGAGGGGTTTGTTCGGGGTATCTTCACCTCGACCAGAACCACAATTAGCTACCCCTCAACCCGCTGCACCTACTAATAATATTGAATATGAAATCCCTTCGGGTATGATAGAACAACTGCTAGCTAATCCTTATGGAGGATATGGAACTGAACATCCTGATATGCACTTGATATATGTGGAACAAATTTGTGGACTGTTTAAGCTTGCAGGTTTACCCGGAGATCAAGTTATGAAGAATAATTTTCCTTTATCTTTGAAGGGAAAAGCATTAGCATGGTATAGGCTATGCGATGATATTGGATCTTGGAACTGGAACCAATTGAAAATGGAGTTTCACCAAAAAAAATCCTATTCGTCTAGTTCATCATGATCGGAATTACATATATAATTTTTGGCCTCGTGAAGGATAAAGTATTGCTCAAGCTTGGGGGAGGCTTAAGTAAATGTTATATTCATGCCCCAATCATGAGCTCTCAAGAGAAATTATTATTTAAAACTTTTATGCTCAGCTTTCTCACAATGATCGATCCATGCTTGATACTTTTTGTGCTGGTTCCTTTATGAAGAAACGATTGAATTCCTGTGGGATCTTTTGGAAAGACTTAAACGCAACTCTGAAGATTGGGAGCTCGATGAAGGTAAAGAGTCAGGTATTAAGCTCAAGTATGATTGTGTTAAATCTTTTATGAATACCAATGCTTTTTCAAAGTTTAGCACTAAATATGGACTTGACTCTGAGATAGTAGCCTCCTTTTGTGAATCTTCTTCTACTCATGTTGATCTCCCTAAAGAGAAGTGGTTTAAATATCCCACCTATTAAAAAAGAAATTAAAGAGCATGTACCAGTTAAAGAAAAACTATACTTTATAATGTTCATCCAGTTGTTCCTACTGCTTATATTGAAAATCCTCCTTTTCTTGTTAGGATAAAGGAACATGCTAAAGTTTCAACTGTGGTTAACAAAAGTCAGATGAACAAATTGAAGTAGAACCTAATATTGCTATGGTCAAAGATATCTTGGAAAAGAATGTACATGGGCATGGTATTTGCTTTAATAAAGAAGCTGCTAGAATTGCCAAACCTAATATAAAGATAAACACAGACCTGTTGTTGGCATGCCCGTTGACTCAGTCAAAATATGAGATCGCAGCTATCATGGTTTATGTGACATAGGTGCTAGCGTGGGTGCTATTCCCTACTCCTTATATCAAGAAATTATGAATGACATAGCACCCATAGAGATAGAAGACATTGATGCCACTATTAAACTTGCTAATAGAGATAGTATATCACCAATTGGGATTGTTAGAGATGTTGAAGTATTGTGTGGGAAAATAAAATATTGTGACGCCCACGATTTGATAGTACACTAATCATGCACGCAAATGTGTACGACCAAGATCAGGGACTCACTGGAAGATATCACAACACAACTCTAGACACAAATTAAAATAATACAAGCTTTATATTACAAGCCAGGGGCCTCGAGGGATCGAATACACAAGCTTGAAACACAAGAGTCAGCAGAAGCATTAATATCTGAGTACAGACATAATATAAACAAGTTTGCCTTTAGAAGGCTAGCACAAATGTAGCAACGATCGAAGAGGCAACGCCTCCTGCCTGGGACCTCCTAACTACTCCTCGAAGACGAACTCCACGTAGAAACATCATCGGGTTCCTCTGGCTCCTGGACTCCACCATCTAGTTGCGTCATCCAAGAAGAAGGGACAAAAGGGGAAAAGGGGGAGCAAAGCAACCGTGAGTACTCATCCAAAGTACTCGCAAGCAAGGATCTACACTACATATGCAATGGTATCTGTATAAAGGGGTAATATATGTGGACTGAACTACAGAATACTAGAATAAGAGGGGGATAGCTAATCCAATCGAAGAGTGCGCTTCTCGCAACCTCCATCTTGCAGCAATAGAAGAGAGTAGATGGAATAGTAACAAGTGTCCTCGCTTCTAACAGCCCCCGTCTTGCAGCAGTAGAATAGAATAGATGGTAGGTTCACCAAGTAACATCGTATAGCAGAAACCTACCCGGCGATCCTCCCCTTGTCGCCCTGTGGGAAAGCGATCACCGGGTTGTATCTGGAACTTGTCTGGGTGTGTTTTATTAAGTATCCAGTTCTAGTTGTCATGAGGTCGGAGTACAACACTGGGTCGTCCTTTTACTGAGGGACATGGCTATTCGAATAGATTAACTTCCCTGCAAGGGTACACCACATTACCCAGCACGCTTGATCCCATTTGGCCGGACACACTTTCATGGGTCATGCCCGGCCTCGGAAGATCAACACATCGCAGCCCTACTTAAGCACAACAGAGAGGTCAGCCCGCCGGTCTAAGTCCTAAGCGCGCAGGGGTCCGGGCCTATCACCCATTGCACACCTGCATGTTGCGTACGCGGCCGGTAAGCGGACCTAGCCTCTCCTAATACCAGAGTAGGCGTTCCAGTCCAATCCGGCGCTCAACGCTCAGTCGCTGATGTCAAGAAGGCTTCGGCTGATACCACGACGTTGAGTGCCCATAACTATTCCCACGTACCTGGTTAGTGCGTATAGGCCAATGGCCAGACTTAGATCAAAATACCATGATCTCGTTAAGCATGTTATTATGAAATAACCACAGATAACGACCAGGGCCAGGCCCACCTGTCTCCTAGGTGGTCATGCCCTACCCTGCGGCTTTGCCACAAAGTAACCATCAAGGGGCTGCCGGGAATCCAGGCCCACCACTACCTGTGCGGAACCACCTGCCCCTTCAGCCCCGATCTCCGAATCATCATCATGAGTATGTAATAATATAGTATATACCCGTGATCACCTCCCGAAGTGATCTCGGCTCGATAGCATAGCATGGCGGACGGACAAGAATGTAGGGCCACTGATGGAATACTAGCATCCTATACTAAGCATTAGGATAGCAGGTAAAGGTATCAACAGTTGTAACAACAATGACATGCTATGCAATAGAATAGGAGCTATCGAATCAACAACAGTAGCAAACCGAATGTAAGAATAAGAGAGAGGAGAATGGGCGATATCTGGTGATCAAGGGGGGCTTGCCTTGAAGCTCAGTTGCATAGGAAAATGGGTCGTCGGTAATTTAGTCGTACACAGTGGCATTAGCGCCGGTCTCGGTGTCTAACGAGAGAAGAGAGGGAAGAAACAATTAATATAATGCAAACATCGCACCACAAAACATAACATGGCAATATGTGGTGCTACATGTGACCTAACGCGGTACTAAGTGATACTGGCAAGGATGGAAAACATCTGGGAATGTATTCCGGGTGTTTCACATTTTCGGACAAATGGACTGGAGGTGAACGGTTGTAGGTTCACTATAGTAGGGACGTGCAGTGGACGAACAAACTGCGTATTCGGATTCGTCTCGTCGTTCTGAGCAACTTTCATGTACAAAGTTTCTTCATCCGAGTTATGGATTATTTTATATTAATTTTTAAAATTTATTCAATTTTGAAATTATTTGGTTTATTATTAAATCATCTTAAAAATAGAATATACCTTTTATACACAGCAGGGGCTAGCCACAGTCAATGACATGTGGGGCCAGGGGACCCAGTTGACCAAGTCAACTGTTGACTGGTCAAATGTGGGAATAGTGTGTGGGGGACCCTCGTGTCATAGTCACGTTTTAAATAAACAGTTTTAATTAGTTTAGTTAACTTATTAAGTTAATTAAGTACAATTAAATAAATTAATTACTTCTTTAATTAATTAATTAATTAATTAATATATATTTAAATCTTTTTTTGGGAGGGCTAGGCCCACGTGTCATAGTCCTAGAGGCCTAACGGTTCGGGCGCAAGCGGGTGCGGCAGTTTCGGGCATCCGACGGGGCAGACCCGGGCGCAAATGTAGGGGCATCGCGCGATGCCGGTGAGGCGCAGCCGGGTGCCAAGTGGCAGAGGACGAGCCGGCTAGGCGCACGGGTGACTGGCTGGAGCGGGCGCGGCTTGGCGTGACGGCGATAGCCGGGCGCGGAGGCGAGCACAGCCTGGTGCAAGCGGCGCACAACGAGGCGGGCGGCAGCGGGCAGCAGGGCGCGGGCAAGGAGCAGTTGCGTGTGCGCGAGGCGCAGCGGTGCAACAGTGAGCGGGGCGAGCGCGCAGGGACGGGGACCGGCGAGCTACGGCGGTTGTCGCGGGAGCAGCGGGGAGCACGAAGGCGGGCGAAGTGCGGTGGCACACAGTAGCAGGAGCGCCGCGGTAGCAGGCAGGGCACGGACGGTCGTGACCATGGGCGCTCAATGGCATTGACAGAGCTCGGTCGGGGCACGGCTGGGGAGGCTCGCGCGGCTATGGTCAGGCGCGGCCTGGAGCTCGCGAGCGCGAAGATGCGGCGGGCAAGCACAAGGCAGTGGTGGCCTATTTGGAGGTGGACGAATACGACGTCACCGTCGATGTCTAATGATGTCAAAGCTGGGTATCTGTCAGGGATATAGTTAGTAGGTATAAACCAGATATTGTAAACCGGTTTAGTTATATCATACTTGGTTTTACTATTTCAGTAGAGATTACGGCCCATGAGATTTCAAGGCCCATGTATAGAAATACGGTTTGTAATCCGCCAAAGAGATGTAACTTGAGAGATAAGAAAGAAAGGGCAGAGACCGAGGCGGACACGATTATGAGCCGGCCTCGGGACTCTGTAAACCGGACCAGGCGTCACCTCTATATAAAGGGACGACCCGATACCGGTTCAGGGACAAGCAACCATCAATCCGTCGAGACGCAGGCAAGCGAATCCGCTCCCTGTAAATCGACGCCCAAGCAATACCAAACCAACTAGACGTAGGCTTTTACCTTCTCAAAGGGGCCGAACTAGTATAAATCCTTTGTGTCCTTTGTGTGCCATGAATCCTTTCAAGCTAACCCGTGCGATGGTTCCATCATCAAGTCCGCTAAACCGGACATCTGCCGTGTTAATTCCACGACAGTTGGCGCCCACCGTGGGGCCTGCGCACGATGGTTTCGAGTTCTTGGAAGGCGGCTTCAAAGGGTTAAAGGGTTACGCAGTCGGCCGGATGACCAAGAGTCGTCGTGGCCGGATCTACATCGACGATGCGGGTTGGGGACCGGAGGCCGATTCGATTGAAATGGGTACCGGGTTCCCTTCGGCAGCATCCAAGTCTTCATCGGCAAAATTGGAGAACCGGGACCTGAGCCGGACACCTTCCCCAACATCGTCGAGCTGGCTCAGCGTGCGAGGTCGACCCGGATTCAGCCTGCCATGAAGCATGTGTTCGTTGGAGCGATTCACGGAGGCCAAGCCGAGGACGGGTCGGAATCTGATGGTGCAACCGTCGTCTATTCAGATGACGAGTCTTCGTCCGGGGAAACTGAATCTCTGTATCAGTTGCGGGACGGCCGGTCTGAGGGCGAGTCCGATGGAAACAGTATTCCGGACCCCTCCGGCCCGCCAAACCGGGTGGCGGTCTTCATGGCCGGTTCACAACCCCCGACGAACGGAACAACAGCGGAGGCTGGTGCAGGGGGAAGCGGTTCAAATCCCTCCATTACTGCAGTTCTATCCACCTTGATCGAGGAGTTCACAGCTAAGGCAGTGGAGGTCGTAGCTCCAGCAGACAAGGCGCAACATGATGCAGTGCTCCTTCAGTTGAAGGCCCGGATCGATCAGTTAAAGGAGGATTTAAAGGCAGAAGGAGAGATGTTAGCCATAAGACAAGCAGAGTTGGATGATCAAGCTTTTCACTTAAGGATGGAACAGGCTTCTATGGAAGGAGTAAGAGGGCGAAAATATCGATCCCGCCTACCGCCGGGTTACGAATCTGCGAATTTGTTCAGAACACCTGGGGCTGGGGCCAGTAATAATCCGATCTTAAACCGGAGAAGCCCACCAGCTCGAGATGAGCCGGTTCAACAGCCCGCCGCAGAGCGGGAGCGACGGATTACATCGGCGCCTTATGTTCCTGTCCCCCCGAGACACTATTCAAACCCTGTGGATAATATTGCTGCAGCGGCAGCACGGTTGGCCGCTTTACCTGTGGAAGAAACATCCCCGGTGGCGATAGAGGCGCGCAGGGCCCAGAAGCTACTCAATACGGCGTTAATACAGCAGCAAGCGTACTCTCATAGCAGGGAAAGGTTACATTCAACACCACGTCCCAACCGAAGTTACTCTAGACATTGGGAGGAGCCCGAAGTGTCTAGCAGTGAACGTAGGAGACATCAGCACAGGCAAGATAATCCGGCAAGGGCAGAGATGCCAGCCCCGGACCGAAACCGGCCTAGATCGGAGGCCAGGGAGGAAGTTCGTCAATCGACGCCGGTTCACACAGGCACTACAGGGACAGGAGCAACAGCGAGCGGTTTTGGGATACAATGTCTCGTCCCCGCCCTGCGGAGCGTTAAGTTGCCCAAGGATTTCAAAGGACCTCGCAAGGTGCCTAATTACACAGCCGATTTACCGCCCGAAGCTTGGGTGGAAAGTTACGAGATGGCCATGGAGATGCTGGACGTGGATGAATCGGCTTGTGCTAAATATTTCACTATGATGCTTGAAGGCACGGCCAGGACTTGGCTAAAGGCACTACCTCCGAATTCTATCGGATCATGGGGAGAGCTGCGCAGTCAGTTCATCAAAAACTTTAAGGATACGTGCAAGCAACCTATGTCGGTGATAGATTTAGCAGCATGCGTGCAAGGAGAACAGGAGTCTACAGCAGCTTGGGTACGCAGAGTGGCAGAGATCTTGCACTCCTCAAACGGCATTAATCCGAGCACAGCAATTGTAACATTGGAGAACAATTGCCGGTTTGAATCTTTGAAATTAAAACTCGGACGGCTCAAACGGGAGTGCAATGACATGGGGACTTTGATGAGCGCCTTGGTGAAGTACGGAGACTCATATAATACCAAGTATCCGGAGCCAGAAGGAGATAAAGCGGCAAAGGCCAGCAAGACTGGCAAACCGCCGCCGGTTAATCCGGTTACTTCAAGTTTTTTGGGCAAACGGAAACCGGAAAATAGCTCCGATTTTGTGGCTAATACACAGGTTCAAGGCGGTTTTCAGGTTAGTCAGCAAGGTCCCACTCGCCAAACCGGTGGAGGAAACCCGGGTTGGGAGCAGGATTTGGATCAACCCTATCTAAAGCATAGCGGAAAAAGGGGGCCTGCACGGCACACTGCAAGAGAATGCCTGTCCCCTATGATAGCAGGGAACGGCCGTTTTAATCCTCTTAGCCGGCCCCCGAACGGCGGTTCAGGGCCCGGGTTTTATGGTCCGGGTTACCAGGGGAACAACTCCGGTTCAGGATATAGGGGCAACAACGGTTATCAAGGGAACAACGGTGGTTATCAATCCCGGCCAGGCGGCCAAGGTAGCCAAGGAAACTACAATGGTCAGGGAAATCAATCACATTATCAAGGTGGTTATCATGGTCAGGGAAATCAATCGTATCATCAAGGTGGTTACAACAATCAGAGTAATCAGCAGCAGGGCCAAGGGAGTCACAATAACCAAGGAAATCAGCAGCAGCAGCGTCCGCAGCAACAGCAGCAATCCGGATACCAGAGTAATCCGAAGGAGTTGAGCAGCGGTCAATATCATGTTTTCACCACAAGTTTATGTAAGAGAGACCAGAAGGTTTTAAAGCGGGCTGTGAATGCGGTAGAATCGGCGACGCCACAGTTTCTACGATGGTCAGAGCAGCCCATTGTTTGGAGCAGAGAGGACCACCCGTTGCGGGTAGATAATCCGGTACATTTAGCCTTGGTGGTAGCACCTCAGGTGGGAGGATACAGGTTCACTAAAGTCCTCATGGATGGAGGTAGCAGTATCAATATATTATATTATGAGACTTTTCGCCGTATGGGTCTGACAGATAAACAGTTAAGGACATCAAACACAGTGTTTCACGGGGTGGTCCCAGGTAAGTCAGCTTATCCAGTTGGTAAGATTGACTTAGAAGTTACCTTTGGGGATGAGCATGATTCCAGATCGGAGATGATCACCTTTGAAGTTGTCAAAATTAAAAGTCCGTATCATGCTTTGTTTGGGAGGATGGTTTATGCTAAATTTATGGCTAGGCCATGTTATGTTTATCTGCAGCTCAAGATGCCGGGTCATAAAGGCACAATTACGGTGCATGGCAGTCGTAAGATAGCAGTGGAATGTGAGGAAGGTGATGCAGCTTATGCAGAAGCGGTATGTGCCACGGAAGAGTTAAAATTTTATAAGGATAATGTTGATCCGGCAGATATGACTCCGCTGAAGAAGCCAACCACCGGACATCTGCCGTGTTAATTCCACGACAGTTGGCGCTCAAGATATGAATCAAGGCCATCACATCTTTGGCGAAACCGGCTTGCATTAATGATGTTCAGCGCATAGCTGGCCGGATCACGGCGTTGAGCCGGTTTATCAGTCGCTTAGGAGAAAAGGCGATCCCGCTTTATCAAATGTTAAAGAAAACGGACCGGTTCATTTGGAGTGATGAAGCGAATACAGCGTTTGAGAATCTGAAACAGCAACTAGCGAAACCACCGGTTTTAGCTGCTCCTATCGACAAAGAGCCTTTGTTGTTATATGTCGCTGCAAACACACGGGCAGTCAGCGTTGCGATTGTGGTTGAGCGCAAGGAAGCAAGGAAGGAACATCCGGTTCAGCGCCCGGTTTATTATGTGAGTGAAGTACTCATCGAGTCTAAGCAGAGATACCCTCATTGGCAGAAATTGGTATATGGGGTGTTCATGGCAAACCGGAAATTGAAGCATTATTTCCAAGGGCATCCAATAACTGTGGTTAGTTCAGCTCCGTTGGGAGATATAATCTAGAATAGAGAAGCAACAGGCAGAATAGCCAAATGGGCCATTGAGCTCAGTCCACATGAGTTGAAGTATGTACCACGTACTGCTATAAAATCTCAGGCACTGGTCGACTTCATCAATGACTGGACGGAATTACAAACTCCTGAGGAGAAGCCGGATCTTACTTATTGGACGATCCACTTCGACGGCTCAAAGCAGTTGGAGGGCTCGGGGGCCGGAGTTGTCTTAACTTCCCCCAGAGGTGATAAATTTTGTTATGTACTCCGGTTATTATTTCCTTGTACTAACAATGCAGCAGAATATGAGGCGCTGCTTCACGGTTTGAGATTGGCAAAAGAGATGAATTTGAGCCGGGTTAAGTGCCTGGGCGATTCAGACCTAGTGGCACAGCAGGTTTCGGGCAAGTGGGATTCAAGGGATCCCCTGATGGCGGCTTATCGACGAGAGGTTGAAGCGGTCGCAGGACATTTCAAAGGATATCAGGTGGAGCATATAGACCGGCGGAAGAACGAAGCAGCCGACGCTTTAAGTCGGCTAGGGTCGCAACGTAAACCGGTACCACCTAACACCTTTTTGGATGAATTGCACAGTCCTTCGGTTCAAGTACCTTCAGAGGACGACCTAGCCGTTCCGGATCCAGAGGCACAGTTGGTTGCAGCAACCCATGTTATTCCGGATTGGACGTTACCCTATTTGGCATATTTAAGCCGGGGAGAGTTACCAGAGGACGAAGATGAAGCCCGGCAGGTCATCCGGCGTTCCAAATCTATGACAATTGCCAACGGGGAGCTGCACCATCGTAGCACCTCTGGAGTATTTCAACGGTGTGTTTCAGCTGAGGAAGGTTGTGAGATTCTAAGGGAGATTCATGAAGGGGATTGTGGTCATCATGCCGGATCAAAATCTTTAGTGGCTAAAGCTTTCTGACATGGCTTTTATTGGTTAACCGCACATGCAGATGCGGCAGACCTGGTCCGCAAGTGTGACGCTTGTCAGAAGTTCTCAAGACGTGCCCTTGTTCCGGCACAAGAACTCCGGATGATACCAATAACTTGGCCTTTTGCAACTTGGGGGCTTGACATGGTTGGTCCTTTCAACAGATCCCAAGATCAGAAGACTCATCTACTAGTAGCAGTAGAAAAATTTACGAAGTGGATTGAAGCGGAGCCTATAAGCAAGTGTGATGCGGCAACAGCAGTTAAGTTCATCAAAAAAGTAATATTCCGGTTTGGTTTTCCACACAGCATCATCACAGATAATGGCACCAATTTATCTCAGGGTGAGATGGAAGAATTCTGTCGACGAGAGCATATTCGTTTGGACGTATCTTCTGTGGCTCACCCCCAATCCAATGGTCAAGCAGAAAGGGCAAATCAAGAGATTTTGCGAGGAATCAAGCCCCGGCTTATGACACCTTTGCAGAGAACCCCAGGATGTTGGGTTGAAGAATTACCGTCTGTCCTTTGGAGCATTAACACTACACCCAACCGGTCTACAGGTTATACACCTTTCTTCATGGTTTACGGCGCATAAGCAGTTCTTCCAAGTGACATACGCCATGATTCACCAAGGGTAGCGGCCTATGTAGAAGCCATCAATGAGGAGTCAAGACAAGACGGTTTGGATCGGTTGGATGAAGAGCGTGACATAGCTGCAGCACGGTCGGCGATTTATCAGCAAGATCTGCGCAGATATCACAGCCGCCGGATCAGAACCAGGACATTCCAGGAGGGTGACTTGGTACTCCGTCTTATCCAAGATCAAACAGATATGCACAAGCTATCCCCGCCATGGGAAGGGCCCTTTGTGATCAGCAAAAATTTACACAACGGGTCATATTATTTGGTGGACATTCGAGAGCACAAAGATTCACGGACATCAGAAGAGGAGACGAAAAGGCCGTGGAACATTGCTCATCTACGGCCATATTACACTTGAGCCATAGGCTTCCATGTATCCTATGTATATATTATGAATAATGAATAAACCGGCACCCTCGGTAAACTGGGGGCTCAGCCTTTTTTCCACATACATAAATTTTGCGGCAAATATCCATGTCAGTTTGTTATCAAAGAATCATATTTCAATGTTGGCTGGTTTTTAGAAACTAATCTTTGCAGGGTGTGTGAAGGAGCGGTAGAACTCACGGGAACAAGAGATTATGTCCGGTTCACGAAGAGAAAAACCCCATAAAAAGAAAAAGGAAAAACCTGCAGGGTCAGGAGGAACGTCAGAGGCCCCTGGGGACAGTCGGGTTCGCCCACATCCCCATGATTGGCTATGTTATGAATATATGGGCTCCCTGAACAGTTGGTACGCCCACGTTCAAATGATGACCCGGCCCCTGGGGACAGTCGGGTTCGCCCACATCCCCATGATTGGCTATGTTATGAATATTTGGGCTCCCTG
>LR738711.1:212381559-212477730 GCA_902687465.1 Secale cereale | reverse complement strand
AAATGATGACCCGGCCCCTGGGGACAGTCGGGTTCGCCCACATCCCCATGATTGGCTATGTTAGGATTATTTGGGCTCCCTGAACAGTTGGTACGCCCACGTTCAAATGATGACCCGGCCCCTGGGGACAGTCGGGTTCGCCCACATCCCCATGATTGGCTATGTTAGGATTATTTGGGTTCCCTGAACAGGTGGTATGCCCACGTTCAAATGATGACCCGGCCCCTGGGGACAGTCCGGTTTGCCCACGTCCCCATGATTGGCTAAACCTTGTTTTGAGCCTGGCAGCTCTTTGAAAAAGCCTCGATTACATAGTTTGATTTACAAGAATTGTGTGTTTCTTGATGTTTTTTGTGTTTCATAACCTTTTTAACCAAGGGGAACAGCTCCAGAAGTTGACCACCTATCTATAGTGTTACAAGTCTGGGTCATGAACACCAGCGAGAGTTAAACCGGCGTTCATCGTAACCCGGCTCGACCTCATGATGAGCTGACAGTTGGCAGCACACGATCAGATACAAGTTACAAATTTCTGAATCGAGAAGAGAAAGATTTATCGACAAGATGAACCGAAGAGTTTCAAGGGTTTATTAGAATTGATGAAGACTGATTAAGGTGATTTTAAACATCCTGACCGGTTTAAGGTATTTTGGCTACATACAATTCAGGTATCACAGTTATTTGTTAAAGATATGCTTATTAGTTATACCACGAGAACAAGTTAATCCGTCCAGTGGTAAAGCCACTAGGACATATTTTTGATCTTTTTTATGGACAGAGCAAGGCATCCGTATAAATCAACAAGTCAACGAGCGAATACTTCAGAAAGACCAATGTCAGATGACAACGCTTTAAGTTTCAGCTAAACTTATTACAAGGCATAAAAAGCCAAATAGTTGGAAGCATTGTTTACGGAATAACAATCATGATTACAACAGTAGCATTCAAGATTGTGCTTCTCCTTGCCGGGATGATTGGCCACCGTCTTGTTCCGGAACATCTTCCTCCTCGTGAAGCGGCGGGAAATCTGGTGCACGCCAATCAATCTTGGCCAAGGCACGGAAATATACTTCATCGTTGATCAGCTCAGCAGGATCAATATCAGGAGCAAAAGTGTGAGGACGAACCGGCGGAGTTAAGTTTACAATATCGTAAACCGGTCGATCCACCCGCTCGTTCTGCAGGTTATATGCTGGATGGTATCGAGACAAGTCAGATTCCAACGCAATCTTGCTAGCGAGGGGACGCATTTCCTTTGTCAGAGCGTACAGATCCTTCTCATCAAATGTTGAACCGTCCTCCTTGGTATCAGGAAATCCGATCAACACTTCTGCCGGATCAATATCCGGGACCCAAGCTTTAGCCCTCGTAAGGGCCAGAAGAGCACCTCCTCGAGCAGCCGATTTCTTCACCTCTTCAAGACGAGTTGGCAGAATGGACAAACTGTTCAAAGTATCCTTGATGGTTGAAGGAGCCGGTTTACCAAAGGAAGTAGCACTAAT
The DNA here is from genome assembly GCA_902687465.1 of Secale cereale. Lineage (NCBI taxonomy): Eukaryota > Viridiplantae > Streptophyta > Magnoliopsida > Poales > Poaceae > Secale > Secale cereale. The sequence goes on along the minus strand of LR738711.1, from coordinate 212,476,228 downwards.
AATCCTTTGTGCTCCAGAGTATAATTGTTCAACCAAGGTATAGCAGGCCTTCAGCTTCTTCCGTACATCATCCCCAAGATGGGAGACACGGCGTCCTACATACAACAAATGAAAGTTAAACCGGCGTAGGTCACAGATTGCAAAGATAAAAGACAAGAATTCAGGCCATGCTTACCAAAGATAGCAGAAGTCATCAAGTCAAGTTGGCGTTTTAACCCGGTCAATTCTTCGGTAACCGAGTTAAGTGCTCCTTCGGCATCCTGAACACGTTTCTCCAGATCTTTTTTCTGGACTTCAAACGTCGTCCGCTCCTCGTCAAAGAACTTCTTCAAGTCTTCGGCAGTCTTTAAACTCACTTGGAGTTCCTTTTTAACCTTTGAAGCAGCTGACTCAGTCTCTATAAGCCGGCTTCGAAGTTCACTGATTTCCAAAGCATTCCGGTTCAGCTCAGCCTGAAGACAAAAAGTTCAAAAGTAAGGTTAGAAATTACAAGTCTCAAGCACACAACCAAGTTGTCTACTTGACACTTGGGGGCTAATGGCAGGTGAAGTAATACAGCAAAGACAATTTGAAAATGCAAGTCTCAAGCACACAACCAAGTTGTATACTTGACACTTGGGGGCTAATGGCAGTTGAAGCAATGCATCAGAGACAATTTTGAAATTACAAGTATCAACTACATAACCAAGTTATCTACCTGATACTTGGGGGCTAATGTATGGATCAGCAGTTCAAAACTACAAAGTTTCGGATTACCTTCAATAAAGAAGTTAAACCGGAACTTGGGGGCTGTTATAAGATAAAGAGGCGTTGGAAAAGGCAAAGTCAGAAGAGGAAAACTTACTTCATATTTTTCTCTCATCAGGTTTACTAGGCTGGCTTCATAATCCCGGCTGCTATGGAGCCGGTTCAGATATCCGGAATAGATGTCTTGAGCACTCATACTTGAGAGACTGGATATATCAGTACTCCACTTCCCCTTCTCCTGAGTCATCTTTTCCTCTTTAGCTGTATGTTTTGCTAAAACGGTGGGTTCGGCTGGCGCAACATAAGCAGCGCCAGTAACCACGACATCAGGGGAAGTGGGTGCATTGGGAGGAGAAACTTCAGTTTGAGCCGGATCAGGAGACGCCGGGTTAATTTGAGGAGAATTAACCCGGGCCGGACTTGGTGGGTCTTGGACATCTTCAGCGGCAGGAGTTTCAAGAGCGGGTTCGTCAACCGGAGCGGCAGGAGTACCTTCAGGAGGAACGGTGGTAGACGGATCAATCACCGGTTCATCGGCAGAAGGATCAGCAACAGGTTTCTTCGCCTTGGCTCTTTTGCTAGGTTTCGGTTTGCTGGAAAAACAAGCAAAATAAGTTAGCATTATGAAGGAAGGGGGTGTCATAAACCGGAAGAGGTAAAGAGAATTACCCCGGGACGGTCTTCAAAGGAGGAAGCTGTGTAGCGGTTGATTCGCCAGAAGAAGACAGTGGAGTTTCCTGATAATCAGGATCAGTCGGTTTAAGTGGTTTTCGGATAAGACCGGCCTTGGGATGAAGAAGGGTCGGAGAGAGTATCACCTCAGCGCGGCGCTTTCGAGCCGGAGTTAATGAGATTCCAGAGGATTCCACTGCCAAGCCACTATGGCGAGTGGTCCGGCGCAAAGCTTCGTGCTGTTGCTTCTTCAAAGTAAAATTAGGATCCAACTTAGCATAAGGATGAGAAAATTGATATTTTCTAACAGTCCGACGGCTCTTTTGAGGAGGAGGTTCTGAATCAGAAGAAATAAGGGTTACCTCAATCTCAGCCGGGTTATCACCTTCAAGTGGATCCTGTGAAAGGGTATCATTAGATATGTTAACAAGTACATAAAAGCAAAACGTAAACCGGAGCAAGGCATACCTCGGAGTCCGGATCATCATCCTCAGAAGGAGAACCGGCATCAACGGCTGCTTTCCTTTTCTTGTTTGCAGGAGTTTTTCGGCGAGCTTGCCTTACAGGTTTTTCCTGAGGTTTTCTCCTCCAGAAAGGGTCATCAACCTAAATGAAAAAAGCAAAGGCAAGTAAAAGACGGTTCAAAGAGGACGGTTTATAAAGTACAAGTTAAAGACAAACTTACTTCAGGCAGCTTATTCTTCTTGAAGTATGGGGCCAAGCCAACTTTAGAGCAATCCGTTAAAGCAGGATTGACAATCTTCTTGGCTGACTCAATTACTTCCGATTCAGAAAGCTTCTCCTTAGAAAACCTCTGAGGATCATCCGATTTACCGGAGTAATTACACATCAACTCAGGGCGCCGGCTTAAGGGAAGGATGCTCCAAGATAGCCAGCAGCGAAGAAAATCAGTACCGATCAGGCCATTGGCCATGAAAGCTCTCAGCTTGGAGAGCTGTGGTGAAAACGGGATCCGTTCAGCAGCACTTAACCATTGTGGTAAGGGGTGATTTGCCGGGATACGAGTTTCACGATAACCCGGCAAAGGATTTTCACCTTCAGGAGATGTGTCTACACAATAAAACCAGGACTTGTTCCAGTCCTTAGGGTGAGTGTGTAAGGGGGCATGAGGAAAAACTACATCCCTCCTTTTCTGAATGCTAATTCCGCCAAGCTCTTGGTGAGGCCCGCTGGTGAACTCAGTGCGCCGGTTTGCATGGAAGAAATCCCGGAATAAATCAACTGAAGGCTCCTCTTGCAGATATACTTCAGAAAATACTTGGAAATCGCAAATGTTGGAAACAGAGTTTGGTCCGATGTCCTGTGGGTGCAGCTGGAAGGTGGCAAGAACATCCCGGAAGAATCTTGAACCGGGGGGAGAAAAGCCTCTGGAGATATGGTCCAGAAATACGATAACTTCCCCGGATCTAGGAGTAGGAGGGCACTCGTTACCCGGAGCACGCCATTTCAGCTCAGCCCGAGGCCCTAAGGTGCCGATACTCGACAGCTTGACTAAATCTTCCTCAGTCACGACAGAACGGACCCAATCGCACGAAACATACTGCTTAGCCATTTGAACAAAAGTGCTGAAGAAGAGAAAGTACAGAGACGGATTACGATCGTACAAAGATCCGGGATATATTCATATTATACAATGGTTGAAACAGAGAACTAGCTGTCAAGGGTAAACCGGTAATCATAAAACAAGTTGTATCATTTCCGGTTTAAATGGCAGTTGAAGCGGAACAGTTTAAGTCATTTCATCAGGTTATATCATTTCCGGTTTATAGCATGACAATTTAAACCGGAACATACTTAGCGAATCTACTAAGGAGAAAAAACAGGTTTCTAAATAACTACTAAGGGGGAAAGATCTGAGCATGCTGAGGAAAAGAAACTAATCTACAGCGGAGTAATAATCGCTGAGGAGGGAAAGCTACGCAGACTTCATATCAAAAGGACGAATTTACATGTGAGACAGGTGCAATAAGGATCAGACGCATCTACAGCAGAGTAAAAACAAGCAAGATCTAAAGGGCAAGGCGCAAAAGTTAAATCCGCGGAACTGGTGCTAAAGGTTCTAATGGCGGAGTTCCAATGGCGGAAGTTCTAATGGCGGAACAGATAAAATTGTAGCATTATAAAAGACAAGATCTAAGGCTAGTAGTGAGCGGAAGGTTTATTGGCCAGGCCTAAAAGTTACGGATCCTACAGGAGGAACGAATCTACAAGAACGGAAGGAAAGCTTTGTTAGGAGCCCTAATGGCGGAAGGACTAGAAGGAGCACGGGCAGATGCAGATCGAAAACAAGGAAAGAAAAACATACCTGAAAAATGGAGGGCAGCAACGGAGTTTCTCTGGACAAATCAGGTTGATGCAGCGGCCTGGGAGCTCTTGATCCGACGAGATGATGGCGGCGCTCCGAGCTCGGGCTCTAATGGAGTTCTTGCGGGTCAGGAAGCGGAAGGAGGAAGAAGGCGCGAGAAGGAAGAATGAAAGGGGGCGGTATTATTTATAGGCAGAGAGGCAGATGCGAAGCGACAGGTGCGGTAATCAAGGGAGCAAAATCGGATAAAGATCCTTTAAACGCCTCGATTCTCGGGATAACCATTAAAAACAAGCTACAGTACAGCTCACAGCGTTAAATGCGGAAGTGATGTCATGGTGGTTTCCAGAGATGATGTCATGGCCGGTTTACAAAAGAGGAAGACAGAAGAAAATTGCAGGAGACGACGAAGACTGATATGAACAAGTTCAAATCATTCTGGGGCCTAATGTCAGGGATATAGTTAGTAGGTATAAACCGGATATTGTAAACCGGTTTAGTTATATCATACTTGGTTTTACTATTTCATTAGAGATTACGGCCCATGAGATTTCAAGGCCCATGTATAGAAATACGGTTTGTAATCCGCCAAAGAGATGTAACTTGAGAGATAAGAAAGAAAGGGCAGAGACCGAGGCGGACACGATTATGAGCCGGCCTCGGGACTCTGTAAACCGGACCAGGCGTCACCTCTATATAAAGGGACGACCCGGTACCGGTTCAGGGACAAGCAACCATCAATCCGTCGAGACGCAGGCAAGCGAATCCGCTCCCTGTAAATCGACGCCCAAGCAATACCAAACCAACTAGACGTAGGCTTTTACCTTCTCAAAGGGGCCGAACTAGTATAAATCCTTTGTGTCCTTTGTGTGCCATGAATCCTTTCAAGCTAACCCGTGCGATGGTTCCATCATCAAGTCCGCTAAACCGGACATCTGCCGTGTTAATTCCACGACAGTATCTGATGGTGAACTCAATGGGAAATACACTAGGTACCCCATGAGTTGTGTTTCAGTGAATTCGTTGAGTGCAATATACGATGGTACCAAAGTTTATATGGGTAGGCAATCATTCGATGCCTAGACAGAAGCTGGAATGGGGGCTTGAACAACGAGAATAACATGGTGTTTGATTCCAGGATGAATAATGGTATAGAATTTAGCTCGTGAATCACAAAGAAGCTAGGTGCAAAGGATACATTAGAATCTGGGTTGTAAAGAAGAGTCAGGTTCCGATCCAGTGGACCTGTGGGTTATGGGCCCACCATGTGGGTTAAAAATAGGAAGGGTGGTGACATCTTGCACAGCCGCATCAGGGAGCGTGTGAGTGGATAGCTTGTCAGCTATGTCGGCAACAATGTCGATACCAAGGACGGGGAACGAAGAGGACCATTTTACAGCTCGTTGAAACGAGGCGGACCAATAGGCAAAGTTCTCATCCACTCGCAATACCGAAATGTTATCAACAATAGAATCAAGGTCTTACTCACAGAGTTGTACAACGAGGTGTTTACATAAGCAGAGAATTATTACTACTTAGATCATATAGATCAATAAGGTTAAACAGAATAATGGAAATGAAAAATGTGATTACACACAATTATTAGGAGTATATCCTTCCCATGGACAAGCAGAACATGGCATACAGGGTAGGAGAGCAAGTAACCAACCATTCAGATAAAGAGGCAAGGGTTAATCAAGATGTTACCCACACAACGATGTTTGGATAACTGACCAAGAAACACTTAGCATCGCGCCTCTAATGTTCTTGCCGATGAGCGGGGTATCATTGCCATGCTTCGAGGTAGCAATGATATGGTGTTTCAATCAAGGGCCAGACTTTGGATAGACAAATGATCCATCAGGAGCAACTTATAAAATAAGTCTTACAATTTCCTCCTGGAAGAATGGTTATCCTTGCAAAAGCAAGTATAATGATAGGTCCTGCAGCCAGGGGTGCTAGGCATGACATCATATTACCGGGTCATCAAAGGACCAACATTATAACTCCTAGAAAGTTGTCATGATACCTCGGACTCAGGATGTTCGAGAAGAAAAGGTGCAACACAAATCGACAAAATGACATTGCAAGATTCTTGGGAAATGAACTATGGGAGCGGGTGCCCGAAACAATAGTTCATCATTAAACCAACGGGAGGATGAGGAGGTGGCTGATGGGCTCAACGACAAATCATCAAGAATTCCAATTGGATGAATTTCCACAATAATGTGAACAAGAAGATGACACTTGTCAATTCAAATTATATAATGTTGTATGCTCGAGGAAAACATACAGCATTAATCATTAGTTGAAAGGTGTGCCCGAAATATGACCTTAGTCAGCAAGATCAATGCTAGAGTGATGATTCAATAACCAACAGTCTAAGAACGAACTTTCGATTGTTAACTTCAAAGCAATAGTCTTGCTAGAAGTACAGAACTCAAGCAGCATCGTTAGCATATTGGTATCCCGGTTAAAAACAACATGGGGACCAAGGAAGAATGGTGATGGTGAGAAGTATTATCATACCGAGAATTTCTAAGAGGTGAAGCAATCCCCACAACATTCTCGACATAATAGACCGTAATACTTCAAGGCAGAACACAACACCAGCTGGAGAGCAAGTTGTATTCATAATGTGGACAAGTTCGCGATGAAAGGAAGTCAAGGGTGTTGTTGATGATAATAAAAATCATCGAGGGCAAGGAGGGTAATTCTCAACATGAACACAGTTGACATCTTGGAAGAAGTCAAAGTGTTGAAGGTGATCAGACACATTTGCCGGGAGGTTTCAAGAGGATGCAATCAAACAACAACGACAACAAGCTAGGGAATGATGAAGTGGCAAGTTATAGGATCAATATATAAGATGCGATCTCAGAACCAAAGTTGCCTTTCAAGACAAGCAACATGATGTTGAAAGATCGACGTGAGTCGTGCTCACACACTAAAGAATTCGTGCACCAGAGAAGGACGAGGTAGCATAGTCAAAGATATATAGCAAGACCAGGATGCAGCCGATAGTCTAGGAATGACCTGATCGAGTTCAGAATTTCCCAGTAAAAATACTAGGGGTATTTGAATTGTAGTGCGGAATAATTTCACTAGTCCGTGTCCTCGGTTGACAACAACCCAGAACCCGTAGAGTGATTACGACAAGGAAAGACATTACTTCAACAAAGTTAGTAAGATGTGGTGTAATGGCAAGACATCTTCGAGATACCAGGGGATAATACTCAAAGGTAGAACATGATAGAAGTAGAACCGGGTCATTGACCTATGACAGTAGATACTTCAACCTTGTCGAAAATAAATGAGGCACTGGAATGAATTCCCATCAGATATATCAGATCAGGACAGCATGGTCGGAACCATAACTGTAAGGAATCAATTCAAGAATACCAAAGAATCATACAACTAGATAATCATTTTGCAAGAAGCTTCCGAGACGGTCTACATCATTTTCATGGGCATGAACACAAAGTTCAAGGTCGACTCCCATTTTTCTAAGGCATATCATTTCATTCACCTCTCGCTTCGATAAAACTGTAGTGTTGAAATTTTGTCTGGTAGAACACCGGAAGAGTATGACTTGTGAGAACTTTTGGGTTCTCATGGATTAGGGGAAGGCATAGGTTCAACCCATCGGGCATCTTAGTAACATACCACAAGTTTCAAAAGTAAATACACAAGCTTGAAAGCAGAGCATGGTTGGCCAAGAAGAGGATACAATTTACCAAAGGCATTATGTCTCAGGGGAAGAACTCACAAGGTGATCGAATATGAAGGATAATGTTGGATAACAATCCAACAATGGATCAGGCGATCCACAACGAAGCTGATGTGAGTATCGGTACTCACGCAGACGAAGAAAGAATGCGGAGGCATCAAATTCAAGAATCACCTTATTAGTCTGACACTTAAATAGAAAGAAATTATGGTTTTCAAAACAAAGGATCAGAAGCAGACGCTCTGATCAAGGATGGAAAAGTTGAAAACACTTAGTTGGACAATCAATAAAGGTTTGAATTGCCGAGAACCAACTCATGTCCGGAATGCTGTCTGAGCCGGAAAGATAATTTTAAAAAGGATAACCTGATGACTGCGTGCATACGCACACATTGAATCAATAGGCTCAAAATGGTTAAGACAAGGGGTATTAACTAAGACTACTAGTCATATGGAATTAAACATAATGAAAGCAGTCAAGAATTTCAAGAGTAATCGGCTGCAGAGGATTTTTGAAAGATCAAAAAGTATTCAGAAGAATTTTGTGAGACACATGAACAATTAAGAAGAACGGATCCTCGATAAATGTGAGGAAATAACCGTAAGGGTTTTCATGCGGAATAAAATTGCAAGACAGTAAACTGAAAGGATTATCGGGATAACGGAGAATATTTCGAGGCATCTTGTAACAACAAGAGCAACGAGGAATGATCATGAGAATGACAAGTGCATGCAAATATCCATAGGGATATATCGGTGATAGTGAATTGCAAAGGCGATGAGCACAAGGGTCTCTGGAAAATATCGAGCGATATCCTCATAATCTTCTAATGAAGCAGGTGATCTTCCGGAATGAGGGCTCTCTGGGAGAAATAGTTACGAGAACCTAGAGTCGGAGTTAGTAAAATCTTTTAACCCGAATAGAAGAGAGATCAGAGTCCCAGAGCATAGAAGAGGAATAAAAGATCCTAACACCACCCATTGGTGCTGTGGGCCGGTAAGCCACACAACAAGTTAGTCAATTTGTTTTTCAAAGACTAAACTCAACTTCGGCCAAGGAGTTGGAAAGGGGGTTACCTACAGGCAGTCGGCTCTGATACATACTTGTGACGCCCCCGATTTGACCATACACTAATCAGGCACGCAAATGTGTACGACCAAGATCGGGGACTCACTGGAAGATATCACAACACAACTCTAGACACAAATTAAAATAATACAAGCTTTATAGTACAAGCCAGGGGCCTCGAGGGCTCAAATACATAAGCTCGAAACACAAGAGTCAGTGGAAGCATTAATATCTGAGTATAGATATAAGGTAAACAAGTTTGCCTTAAGATGGCTAGCACAAATGTAGCAACGATCGAAGAGGCAACGCCTCCTCCCTGGGACCTCCTAACTACTCCTCCAAGCTGAACTCCACGTAGAAACATCCTCGAGATCCTCTAGCTCCTGGACTCCACCATCTGGTTGCGTCATCCGAGAAGAAGGGACAACAGGGGAAAAGGGGAGCAAAGCAACCGTGAGTACTCATCCAAAGTACTCGCAAGCAAGGATCTACACTACATATGCAATGGTATCTGTATAAAGGGGTAATATCTGTGGACTAGACTGTAGAATGCCAGAATAAGAGGTGGATAGCTAATCCAATCGAAGACTACGCTTCTAGAAACCTCCATCTTGGAGCAGTAGAAGAGAGTGGATGGAATAGTAACAAGTGTACTCGCTTCTGGCAGCCTTCGTCTTGCAGCAGTAGAATAGAATAGATGGTAAGTTCACCAAGTAACATCGTATAGAATAAACCTACCCGGCGATCCTCCCCTCGTCGCCCTGTGGGAAATCGATCACCGGGTTGTACCTGGAACTTGTCTGGGCGTGTTTTATTAAGTATCCAGTTCTAGTTGTCTTGAGGTCGGAGTACAACTCCGGGTCGTCCTTTTACCGAGGGACACGGCTATTCGAATAGATTAACTTTCCTGCAGGGGTGCACCACATTACCCAGCACGCTCGATCCCATTTGGCCGGACACACTTTCTTGGGTCATGCCCAGCCTCGGAAGATCAACACGTCGCAGCCCTACCTAAGCACAACAGAGAGGTCAGCCCACCAGTCTAAGTCCTAAGCGGGCAGGGGTCCGGGCCCATCACCCATTGCACACCTACACGTTGCGTACGCGGCTAGTAAGCAGACCTAAGCTCTCCTAATACCAGAGTAGGTGTTCCAGTCCAATCCGGCGTGCGCCGCTCAGTCACTGACGTCAAGAAGTATTCGTCTGATACCACGACGTCGAGTGCCCATAACTATTCCCACGTAGCTGGTTAGTGCGTATAGGCCAATGGCCAGACTCAGATCAAAATAACAAGATCTCGTTAAGCGTGTTATTATGAAATAACCGTGGACAACGACCAGGGCCAGGCCCACCTGTCTCTTAGGTGGTCGTGACCTGCCCTGCCACTCCACCACAAAGTAACCATCAAGGGGCTACCGGGAACCCAGGCCCACCCCTACCTGTGTGGAACCACATGCCCCTTCGGCCCCCATCTCCGGATCATCATCATGAGTATGTAATAGTATAGTATATACCCGTGATCACCTCCCGAAGTGATCTCGGCCCGATAGCATAGCATGGCGAACGGACAAGAATGTAGGGCCACTGATGGAATATTAGCATCCTATACTAAGCATTAGGATAGCAGGTAAAGGTATCAATAGTTGTAGCAACAATGACAGGCTATGCAACAGAATAGGAGCTATCGAATCAACAACAGTAGCAGACCTAATGCAAGAATAAGAGAGAGGAGAATGGGCGATATCTGGAGATCAAGGGGGGCTTGCCTTGAAGCTCTGTTGCACAAGAAGTAGGGCCGTAGGTAATGTAGTCGTACAGAGTGGCATCAGCGCCGGTCTTGGTGTCTAACGAGAGAAGAGAGGGAAGAAACAATAAATATAATGCAAACATCGCTCCACAAAACATAACATGGCAATACGTGGTGCTACGTGTGACCTAACGCGGTACTAAGTGATACTGGCGAGGATGGAAAACATCTGGGAATGTATTCCGGGTGTTTCGTGTTTTCGGACAAACGGGCCAGAGGGGGGAGGTTGTAGGTTCGCTATGGTAGGGACGTGCAGTGGACGAACAAACTGTGTATTTAGATTTGTCTCGTCATTCTGAGCAATTTCATGTACAAAGTTTCTTCATCCGAGTACGGATTATTTTATATTAATTTTAAAAGTTTATTCAATTTTGAAATTATTTGGTTTATTATTAAATCATATTAAAACAAAATATATCTTTTATACACAGTAGGGGCTAGCCATAGTCAATGACATTGTGGCACCCCGGATCAGAGCGACCAGTTTACCTTGTCTTCTGGCAACACACAACATCTTGGTACAGAAAGCAGCCGCTTTCTTGATACTAGCGGACCAAAGTTTTACATTACAACAGTTAGCGAGGCCGAGCGGCACACACGGTGCGGCTAGACAATATGTACATTATTTAATGAACATAAAAGGGCCTCGGGCATAAACTACGCAGCAGCGGAACGACGTCGTAGCGGAACTCCATCTCACAGGGACACCGATGTGGATACGGACTAGACTCAGGCGGCACTCCTTCCCAGCGGAACTTTCCTGAAATCTGGCATGACACGCCAGGTCAGTACTTTGAATGTACTTGCAAGCCTACAGCAAAACAAAATCATAAGGACAAACAATACCATGACGCAAAATCAATATTAAATATGTATTAAATATGCAGCAACAGACTTAAATGGAAATTTACTAACATGCTATGCTCATGACTTTGCATAAATAAAACCTCAGTCTATCTTACTCATGATAATATATTATAACCATCAACTTATTCATTTCAACAAGATATAAATCGTGACCTTCCCGGTGATCACAAACTTGCCCATACTGGGTCTCAAAACATCTCGGAGGCTCTTCCATCAATTTATCATAGCACCAGAAATTTAGAACATAGTGAGCAAAATTTTAGTATCTGTTGACCCATGGTGTGACCTACTTTCGAGCGTGTCCGTGACCGTGGACTCGGCTGTCGATAGATTAAATACACATTGCAGAGGTAGTGCACTGTACCCACACCACGGAACCCATGGCCTCTTTATCCCATTCGGGTGGACCAACGACATTCTGACGAAACCCGTCCATTGCCATGACACTCCTCCGGCCACTCCGACTCGTTCCCCACTGGAATAGTCCTGGGTGGCCCAGTGTCTACCAAAGACACACCTACCACCGTCGTGGCCAAACAAAAATTGTCCCAAACGGGAACTCGGTACCATAAAATTAACTACGGGCACACAAGGTTATGTCTACTTACCGGGCCAGGGTACTGCATGCCCATAACCTTCCCTATCTGGAGGTACCGACAAGAGGCATGTCAATGGACAGAATCAAGACCTTCCCATAAAGGTAAATGTGGTTGCACTGGGAAAGACTCGATTCAGTGGCACCAAGACCCGGTCAACAATTTATTCAAGTTGAGTTACTAACAGTTTCAACTTAGAAAGGAATAAAATAACCGGTGTCATACAATGCCATGCAATATACCAAAGTGCAGTACATAAACAAGTAAAATGCCATGCAACAATAAAACTGAGTCACTTTCATCTTAACTTCAATATTATTCTGGTTATGCTTGACTTTCAACAAAATTTGACTTAGCAAAATTTTATCATAATTACTTAATGCAAAAGAAAATAACTTCACATATGTATGTCCATAATCATTCCCAATATCCCAACTTTATTTTAACTATCTTAATGACTTAAACAAAACTCCAACTTTCTGTAAAGTGAAATGAAACCAAATACTACAACAACCAAAAGAACTATTTAACGAAATATTTAACATGCATAATATAAATCATTTGTTCAAGTTGGAAATATCACAAATATTGAAATGGCACTATGAAAATGTTGTTGTGGCTTGCCTTAGTTCAAATGAGGCTCACAAGCCTCCTGGTGATCCTCAAGACAACTTTCTTCTTCTGAAAATAAATAAAAGTTCAAAAAGAAATTATCAAGATTCATTCAAAAATTCACAGGTGAGCTCGGCTGGGAGCTACCTCGACGACCTGAGGGGGATCGCCGGTGAGCTCGGCTCGGGAACGATGTCCTGAGGCCTGCCCGGTCGGGTCACGGGGCTCTACACTCTATCTGGGGTCGTGTGGGAGTGGAGTGGTGTGCTCGAAGCGGTTGGGGAAGGGCCTATTTATAGGCGAGTGAGAGGGGAGAATCGGTGCTCCGCCGGCGACACCTGGCCGCGCCCGGTGATGAAATGGCGTCAGTGAGAGGGGGAATAAGAAGACAGAGTCAAGAGGGGGTTGTGGTCCTGTGGAAACGAGCACAGGGGCGCTGGAGAAGGCGACGAACACAGTGCGCACCACACTGTGCCTTGGCCGGACCGCGCCCGTGCTCGCTGCGGCGAGCTCTGGCATCGGCAAGCGCCAGGGGTGGACTATGAAGATGAGGACGACGATGGGGGCGAGGTTTGGCGCGGTTGGGTAGGCTTGGAAGCGAGCACGTGCTCTATAGAGCGCTGGCGGCATCCAGAGCGCGCCGGCTGCATGCCATGGCAGGGTGTACACGCGTGGTCACCGCGTGAACCAATGTCTGAGGGCTGACTTGGTGCGAAAAACCTTGTATGGCGTGTTTTTCGTGGTAGATAGGTGAGTTACCCAGGGTTGGTTTAATTCCAGACGCAGTAGAATGAGATTAACTGGCCTGGTAAGTTTCAGGACAGAAACTTTGAGAGCTTACTGTGGTAAAATGGTGAATAGTTGGAGGCTGTGCTTTGGAGGCTAGTCATGAGTTACTAAGGTGAATATGCACAAGAAGTTTCAGGAGGATTGGAGCAAGTAAAATGGTAGTTGTTGTAGAAACTACCATTTCTGTCCAGAATGGAAAATATTTTCTGTAGGAAAAATATTCCAAAAAGTAGTGCAATATTTTTGCTCAGGAATGTGCCTTAGGGTCCAAATAATATTTAGGAATTTCCTCAGAATTTTTGGAGCCAGAAAAATAGGGGTTGCTTTGGAGCACCAAGAATTTAGCTAGGGTTTTAGGGAGAAAAATGAATATTTTTCAAATAAGAAAAATATTCCATGGAGTATATTAGAGTGGTCCAGAGGTATATGATATTTTGAGATGGATGGGAGGCACTTGGGTGAAAGGCAAGGGTACCCAAGTGGTTTAAGTCCATATGAAATGATTCAAAAACCCCAAGGTTTGAAATAAATTCAAATAAATCTTTGGCAAATAAAAGAGGGCAAAAATCAGATTGTCACAAAACTCCCCCACTTAGAATGAATCTTGTCCTCGAGATTTGGTTGCTTGGGAAAACCATTCCGGATAATATGTCTGTAGGAACTCTTCTCGTTCCCAGGTTGATTCTGACTTTGTGTGATGCTCCCACTGAACTTTATAAAACTTGCGTACTTTACTACGGGTGACTCTTTCCATCTGGCCTATAATTTTGAACGGCCTTTCTGCATACGTTAAATCCTCTGCCAATTCTATGTTGGTTACGGCAGTCTTTTTCTCAGGTCGGGATATGCATCGCCTCAACTGTGAGACGTGGAACACGTCGTGCACATCTGACAATTTCGGGGGTAATTCCAACTGGTAAGCAACTGTGCCCACTCGAGAAATAATTGGGAAGGGGCCAATAAATCTGGGTGCCAACTTCCCGCATGTTTGGAATCTCTTGACTCCTTTCATAGGAGTGACTCGGAGGTATACGTGCTCTCCAGGTTCAAAACTGATCTGTCGGTGCCTCGCATCGTAATAACTCTTTTGTCGAGACTTGGCCAACTGTAATCTGTCTCTGATTTCCTTGACTTGTTTCTCGGCTTCCATCATGAGGTCCGTTCCGAAAATACGGCTATCTCCCGTCTAGGACCGGTTTAGCGGGGTACGGCATTTGTGGCCGTATAAAGCCTCGTATGGTGACATCTTTAGACTGGTTTGGAAGCTTTTGTTGTAGGAGAACTCGGCGTATGGTAGACAATCTTCCCATTTAGATCCTTGGGCCAAGACGCAAGCTCGCAACATATCTTCTAGTATTTGGTTCACTCGCTCTGTCTGTCCATCTGTTTGAGGGTGATATGTTGTACTATATTTTAGGGCTGTTCCCAAAGCTTGATGGAAACGTGTCCAGAAAGCGGAGGTAAAGAGTGAACCTCGGTCAGAAGCGATGGTTCGAGGTACTCCATGCAGACTGACTATTATGGACACATACAGTTGTGCGAGTTGGTCTACTCGATAGGTGGTCCTGACCAGAATAAAATGGGCTACCGTGGTTATATTATCCATGATGACCCATATTGCATTATTGCCCCGTTGAGTCTTGGGTAATCCCGTGATGAAATCCATGCAAACATTATCCCATTTCCACTGTGAAACTGGCAGCGGTTGAAGAAGTCCGGCTGGTTTCTGATGTTCTGCCTTTACTTTGTTGCATATGTCGCAACAAGCCACAAAATAGGCAATATACTTTTTCATGCCATCCCACCAGAATATTTGGCGAAGGTCTTCATACATTTTTGTTCCCCGGGTGAATAGAATATGAGGACTCATGGGCTTCTCACAAGATTTTCCTTTTCAGGTCTGACTGATTCGGTACACAATTTCTTCCGCGGAATCGGAGAGTCCCAAGGTGATCTCTTGAGAAGTCCGATGCACGTTCTGCCTGCATGTCCTGGGCATGCTTTTGCAGGACAGGATCATCTGGCTGGGCCTTGCGGATTTCTTCTTCAAGTGTGGGGGTAACTTCCAGTGTGTTAGCGAAACCAGCCTCAACGATGTTCAGATAATATGGTATTTAAACTGACCGGCTTTCGACTGAGTGCATCAGCTACCACGTTGGCTTTACCCAGGCGGTAGTTTATTCCCAAATCATAATCTTTGACCAGTTCAAGCCACCTTCGCTAACGGAGATTCAAATCAGGTTGAGTGAAGATATACTTGAGGCTTTTGTGATCGGTAAAAATTTGACACTTCTTCCCAATGAGATAATGTCTCCATATTTTGAGAGCATGCACTACTGCGGCCAATTCCAGATCATGCGTAAGGTAATTCCCCTCGTGTGGTCGCAACTGTCGTGATGCATAAGCCACCACCTTGTCGTCTTGCATGAGTATGCAGCCAATTCCTTGTCTGGATGCGTCACAGTAGACATCAAAACTGCGGTATATGTCTGGAAGAGTTAATACGGGAGCGGTGGTCAGACGTTTCTTTAGCTCACTGAAGCTTTGCTCACAGTCTTGTGTCCATTCAAACTTCTTGTACTTTTTGAGTAGCTCGGTCATGGGCTTGGCGATCTTGGAGAATCCTTCAATGAAACGGCGGTAATATCCCGCCAGTCCAAGGAAGCTTCAGATCTGAGAAACGGTTGTGGGTGGCAACCAGTTGAGCACATCTTTTACCTTGCTGGGGTCTACGGCTATACCTTCGGCGGATAGCACGTGTCCAAGAAATCCGACTTGTTTAAGCCAAAACTCACATTTGCTGAACTTGGCGTAAAGCTCATGGTCTCTGAGTCGCTGCAATATTGCTCGGAGATGTCCCTTGTGATCCTCTTCACTTTTTGAATATATGAGTATGTCATCGATAAAGACTACCACGAACTTATCGAGGAAGTCCGTGAACACTTTATTCATCATGTGTATGAAGAAGGCAGGGGCATTGGTGAGACCAAAGGACATGACTGTATATTCGTAAAGACCGTATCGAGTGGTGAATGTGGTCTTAGGAATATCTTCCTTTTTAATCTTGAGCTGATGGTATCCGGTCCTTAAGTCAATTTTGGAGAATACCTTGGCACCACTAAGCTGATCGAACAAATCATCAATCCTTGGCAGCGGGTATTTATTTTTTGATGGTGACATCACTCAGCTGCCGATAATCTACACACATGCGGAGGCTGCCATCCGTTTTGTTTACAAAGAGTGCAGGCGATCCCCATGGCGAGGAACTGGGACGGATGTACCCTTTCTGGAGCATTTCATCGAGCTGCTCCTTTAATTCCACTAACTCTGAAGAGGGCATCCTGTAATATTTCTTGAATAACGGTGCGGTTCCAGGTACCAGATCTATTGCAAACTCAAGTTGTCGGTCTGGCGGCATGCCTGGTAGCTCTTCCGGAAATACATCAGGAAATTCACTAAGCACAGGAATTAATTCCAACTCAGCCACGGCGGTAAACATCATTCCCTTCTTTGGTATGCTTTTGCGCGAGTAGAACTTTGTAACCTGCCCTTCTTGATTGATCAAAGTGACTTCTCGGGTTGCACAATTTATGCATACTTGGTATTGAGTCAGCCAATTCATGCCCAAAATAACATCCAACTGTGCTGATTCGATGAGTATCAAGGATGTTGGAAAGCTTATTCCGTTGACATTGATTTCCAAGTTACGACAGACCAGACTGTTCTTGATTAAAGATCCCGGGGTTTGTACCAGCATATTTTTGCCCAAGAGAGAACAAGAAAAAAAATTGGACAACAAAACTCCGAGAAATAAAAGAGTGGGAAGCCCCCGAGTCAAATAAAATTACTGCAGGTTAGCTATTAATAGAAAACATACCGATGACTACTTCCGGGTTTTCTTGGGCTTCATCTACGGAGAGGTGATTGACATGCCCGGTGATGTTTTGCTGGTCCGGGTATGACCCCATAAGTTGACTTGTGGCCAGAATAAGGCGTTTGCCTTGCTGTTCTTGGGACACTGACGGGCATAATGTCCACTTTGCCCGCAATTGAAGCAGGAATTATTGCGCTGGCACTCCTCATGCACTGGGTTGGTAATAACATTCTTGACTTGGGTAGTAGTCTTGTCAACATTTTGTTGCCAATTGGGCTTGTAGTCTACCCGAGTTTGCTGCCAGGTTCAAGCCTTCTGCACCGGTGGTCCTTCCTTTCTTGGTTCAAACTTGAGTTTGTGCTCGTTATTAGCGGGCCGGGTGTCCAGTACAAGCTTGTGTTCTCTTTCCGCAATAAAAGCTTTATTCACCAAAGTTTGGAAATCTGGGAAATCAAGCATACTGAGAGTTCACCTGAGTTGCGAGTTTAATCCTCCAAGAAACCTGTCAATTTTTCTCTCTTCTGTGGCCACGTCATCCAGGGAATAACGGGCCAGATGGTTGAATTGCTGCAGATATTCTCCCACAGATAGATTTCCTTGGTTGAGGGCAAGAAACTCACGCTGCTTGGTCTTCATTACTCCAGTAGGGATGTAATATTTCCGGAACTGATCCTTGAATTTGGTCCAGGTGAGTACATCATCAGCAGGCCAGATGGCTTTTGTATTTTCCCACCATACGGCAGCAGCGCCTTCAAGATAGTGGGTTGCATATGGAACTTTGTCATCTTCGACTGTACGGGAAATTTCAAGCTTCCTCTCAATGGTTCGCAACCAATCATCGGCATCCAACGGGTTAACTGCCTGACTGAAACTGGGAGGTTGAGTTCGCTGAAAATCTGATAACTTGGAGAAATGACCATTCTGACCTATCCTAGCTTGAACACTTTTTAATACTTCCAGCAGATCATTATTTCTTCTTTCCTCAAACATACGTAGGATTTGTTCGGTGGTAGGCGGATGAGGCGGTGGAGGCGGTGGTATGAATGGCTCGGGGGAGTGTCCTGCCTGTCGGGCGGAGCCACGAACATGAACATCCTCGTGAGCGTTGTTACTGTGGCCTCCCCGCGTCATCCTATATTAGATTTTTCCCAAGACAACGCAATCGAGATGAGAATTATTCAAAAGAAAAAATAGGTGGGGAAAGCCAGCAACAAAAGTCGAGGGAAAAACAGAATTGCGAAGAAAACAGCGAGTAGAAGATACATGACTTCAGCATAATTATACAAGGACGCATACATGAAAATAAAATCAACATGCCCGGTTACACTACTCTCATACATAAAACATCACGACTCGTACATCGTACAACAGTCTGACAACTGCTAATACTCTGGAGCTCTACTACTCTGCGGATGCTGCGGGGTTCTCTCCTGAAGTCGACTCAGATCCCGAACTGACGAGATTAACGGAAACCTTAGGGTTAAAGGTAACACGGCGACGCTGCCTCAGAGGCTCTCCTTCCGGGGCGGAAGTAGGGTGGATCATAGGAGCTACAGGGGTAGTGAGGAGTGAGATTCACTCGGCAGGGGCACTAAGATGGGTTATGGTCGAGATACCCAAACTACTAGGAGGGGTTACTGGCAAATTAGGGGAAACGGAACTCGGGACTTACGAGGCGAATCCCAAGGAAGCGAGAATGGTGATAGACCTAGTAGAGGCTAAAGCAATACGAGCGTGAGTCACCTCGCGTGCTAGCTCGTGGATCATAAGGTAACTAGCAGTGATATAACGAGAAAGATGGCTAGCAACACTATCAGACTCTGGATCAATTTCAGGGAAAAGAATATGACCATTGTTGTTCAAAGAAGGGTAGTATTGAAACATGGGTGGTCCTGCATGCGGACCTTGTTGTGGTGGAGCTCAACGAGGATCTCGAATACAGCAAACTGGACGGCTAGCGAAGCGGTAGAAGCATGACCGCTTCGAGAAGTACGAGTATAGGAGATGGAATTAGAACGGACGCACAGAGTCACCACTGCCTGATATTCATAAACTGAGTTAGCTAGACGCTCCCGGTACACACGATAAACTGGGTCGTCTTCATGAGGGTACAGCCGACGCCACACGTTGCTGAGGAGGTGCGGCGACGTGTACAGCATCAGCTGCAACTGGCACGGATACGGCACCGGAGCCATCTACACTCACAAGCATTAGTGGGTTAGCATAAAAATAATACAGGTATAGATAAAGTAATAACCAACTAGACAGACTACCGGCACTCAAACTAAACGTGTATCTAGCGTTTAAATGGCACGTCTTAGTCTAACGCGTCCTACAGTCAGCGCGGCTCTGATACCAAGCGTTGTGGCACCCCGGATCAGAGCGACCGGTTTACCTTGCATTGCCAGCCCAGAGACCTTGTCTTCTGGCAACACACAACATCTTGGTACAGAAAGCAGCCGCTTTATTGATACTAGCGGAACAAAGTTTAACATTACAACAGTTAGCGAGGCCGAGCGGCACACACGGTGCGGCTAGACAATATGTACATTATTTAATGAACATAAAAGGGCCTCGGGCATAAACTACGTAGCCGCGGAACGACGTCATAGCAGAACTCCATCTCACAGCGACACCGATGTGGATACGGACTAGACTCAGACGGCACTCCTTCCCAGCGGAACTTTCCTGAAATCTGGCATGACACGGCAGGTCAGTACTTTGAATGTACTTGCAAGCTTACAGCAAAAAAAAATCATAATGACAAACAATACCATGATGAATAATCAATATTAAATATGGAGCAACAGACTTAAATGGAAATTTACTAACATGCTATGCCCATGACTTTGCATAAATAAAACCTCAGTCTATCTTACTCATGATAATTTATTATAACCATCAACTTATTCATTTCAACAAGATATAAATCGTGACCTTCCCGGTGATCACAAACCTGCCCATACTTGGTCTTAAAACATCTCAGAGGCTCTTCCATCAATTTATCATAGCACCAAAAATTTAGAACATAGAAAGCAAAATTATATTATCTGTTGACCCATGGTGTGACCTACTTTCGAGCGTGTTCGTGACCGTGGACTCGGCTATCGATAGATTAAATACACTCTGCAGAGGTAGTGCACTGTACCCACACCACGGAACCCATGGCCTCTTTATCCCAGTCGGGTGGACCAACGGCATTCCGACGAAACCCGTCCATTGCCATGACACTCCTCCGGCCACTCTGACTCGTTCCCCACTGGAACAGTCCTGGGTGGCCCTGTGTCTACCAAAGACACACCTACCACCGTCATGGCCAAACAAAAATTGTCCCAAACGGGAAGTCGGTACCATAAAATTTACTACGGGCACACAAGGTTATGTCTGCTTATCGGGCCAGGGTACTGCATGCCCATAACCTTCCCTATCTGGAGGTACCGATAGGAGGCATGTCAATGGACAGAATCAATACCTTCCCATAAAGGTAAATGTGCTTGCACTGGGAAAGACTCGATTCAGTGGCACCATGACCCAGTCAACAATTTATTCAAGTTGAGTTATTAACAGTTTCAACTTAGAAAGAAATAAAATAACCGGTGTCATACAATGCCATGCAATATACCAAAGTGCAGTACATAAACAACTAAAATGCCATCCAACAATAAAACTGAGTCACTTTCATCTTAACTTCAATATTACTCTGGTTATGCTTGACTTTCAACAAAATTTGACTTAGTAAAATTTTATCATAATTACTTAATGCAAAAGAAAATAACTTCACATATGTATGTCCATAATCATTCCCAATATCCCAACTTTATTTTAACTATCTTAATGACTTAAACCAAATTCCAACTTTATGTAAAGTGAAATGAAACCAAATACTACAGCAACCAAAACAACTATTTAACAAAATATTTAGCATGCATAATATAAATCATTTTTTCAAGTTGGAAAAATCACAAATATTGAAATGGCACTATAAAAATGTTGATGTGGCTTGCCTTAGTTCAAATGAGGCTCACAAGCCTCCTGGTGATCCTCAAGACAAGTTTCTTCTTCTGAAAATAAATAGAAGTTCAAAAAGAAATTATCAAGATTCATTCAAAAATTCACCAGAAAATCTACACAGCACCAAATGGTTTCATTTTTGGTGTGCTGCAAGATTTCTTCACCAGGAACACAATGCAAAAGAATCAATTCATTTGGACTTATGGTTAAAAAGTTACAGCATTTTGAAGTTCTCTGGAATTTATTTAACTTCAGAAGTTTAAATAAAAAGAATAGGGGGGTGACGTCGAAGGCGTAAACGCCCCGAGCGCCACCACTCATACTGCTCCGCACGGGAGTGGATAGACTGACTAGCGAGCCCCGCTAGTCAGGTGAGAGGGAGAGAGAGATATGGGTAGAGGCGGCCGTCGCTTTGCCGGAGCGTACGCCAGCGACGTTGCCTCTTGGCTCAAACGGAAAGGATAGATCGACGGAGAAGGTTGAGGCGCACCTGCCTGTACTTGTAGGGTGGATGGAGGTGGATGGACGGCGACGGAATGGAGCTCGGAGGCGGAGGCAGAACAGGGGACTCGCCTGAGTTGCGGAAGACGACGAGCTACGGCACCTCCATCAGCTCCAGCTAGGTGAAGAAGCTTCACCAAAGAGTGGCGGAGGCTCTGGAGCGGTCGCCTTGGACGGAGAGAGCTGGGAGCTACCTCGACGACCTGAGGTGGATCGCCGGTGAGCTCGGCTCGAGAACGATAGCCTGAGGCCTGCCCGACCAGGCCACGGGGCACTACTCTATCTGGGGTCGTGTGGGAGTGGAGTGGTGTGCTCGAAGCGGCTGAGGAAGGGCCTATTTATAGGCGAGCGAGAGGGGGGGAATCGGTGCTCCACCGGTGACACCTGGCCGCGCCCGGCGACGAAATGGCGTCAGTGAGAGGGGGAAGAAGAAGACGGAGTCACGAGGGAGCTGTGGCCGTGCGGAGACGAGCACAGGGGCGTTGGAGATGGCGACGAGCACAGTGCGCACCGCACTATGCCTTGGCCGGACTGCGCTCGTGCTCGCTGCGGCGAGCTCCGGCGTCGACGAGCGCCAGGGGTGGACTGTGAAGATGATGACGACGATGGGGGTGAGGTTTGGCGCGGTTGGGCAGGCTCGGAAGTGAGCACGCGCTCTACAGAGCGCTGGCGGCATCCAGAGCATGCCGGCTGCATGCCATGGCACGGTGTACATGTGTGGTCACCGCGCGAACCAATGTCTATGGGCTGACTTGGTGCCAAATACCTTGTCTGGCGTGTTGTTCGTGGTAGATAGGTGAGTTACCCAAGGTTGGTTTAATTCCAGACGCAGTAGAATGAGATTAACTGGCCTGGTAAGTTTCTGGACAAAAACTTTGAGAGCTTACTATGGTAAAATGGTGAATAGTTGGAGGCTGTGCTTTGGAGGCTAGTCATGAGTTACTAAGGTGAATATGCACAAGAAGTTTCAGGAGCATTAGAGCAAGCAACATGGTAGTTGTTGTAGAAACTACCATTTCTGTCCAGAATGGAAAATATTTTCTGTAGCAAAATGTTCCAAAAAGTAGTGCAATATTTTTTCTCAGGAATGTGCCTTTGGGTCCAAAGAATATTTAGGAATTTCCTCAGAATTTTTGGAGCCAGAAAAATAGGGGTTGCTTTGGAGCACCAAGAATTTAGCTAGGGTTTTAGGGAGAAAAATGAATATTTTTTATTCCATGGAGTATATTAGAGTGGTCCAGAGGTATATGATATTTTGAGATGGATGGGAGGCACTTGGGTGAAAGCCAAGGGTACCCAAGTGGTTTAAGTCCATATGAAATGATTCAAAAACCCCAAGGTTTGAAATAAATTCAAATAAATCTTTGGCAAATAAAAGAGGGCAAAAATCAGACTGTCACAGACATGTGGGGCCACGGGACCCAGTTGACCAAGTCAATTGTTGACTGGTCAAATGTGTGAATAGTGTGTGGGGGACCCTCATGTCATCGTCACATTTTAAATAAACAGTTTTAATTAGTTTAGTTAACTGATTAAGTTAGTCAAGTACAATTAATTAAAATAATCACTTAAAATCTTTTTTGGGGGGCTAGGCCCACGTGTCATAGGCCCAGAGGCCTAGCGGTTCAGGCGCAAGCGGGTGCGGCAGTTTCGGGCGCCCGATGGGGCAGACTTGGGCGCCGACGGAGGGGCATCGCGCGACGCCGGCAAGGCGCAGCCGGGCACCAAGCGGCAGCGGGCGAGCCGGCTAGGCGCGCGGGTGACCAGCTTGAGCGGGCACGGCCTGGCGCAACGGCGGTGGCCGGGCGCGGAGGCGAGCACGGCTTGGTGCGAGCGGCGCACAACGAGGCGGGCGGGAGCAAGCAACAGGGCGCGGGCAGGGAGCAGTTGCGTGTGCACGAGGCGCGGTGGCGCCGCCGTGAGCGAGGCGAGCACGCAGGGACGGGGACCGGCGAGCTACGGCGGTCGTCGCGGAGCAGCGGTGAGCGCAAAGGCGGGTGAAGTGCGGTGGCGCGCAGCAGCAGGAGCAGTGCGGTAGCAGGCAGGGCGCGGACGGACGCGGCCATGGGCGCTCAAGGGCGTGGACAAAGCTCGGTCGGGGCACGTCTGGGGAGGCTCGCGCGGTGTGGTCAGGCGCGGCCTGGAGCTCGCAAGCGCGAAGATGCGCCGGGCGAGCACAAGGTGGTTGTGGCCCATGCGGAGGTGGACGAATATGACGGCAGCGTCGATGTCTAATGACGGCGGTGGCGGCGGCCAGCACCGTGGTCGACGGCGGCGGTTCGGCGACGAGATGAGCGTGGCGTGGAGTAGCAGCAGTAGTCTGCGGGAGCGGGGCGAGGCAGTGTGTGCGCGGTGCTGAAGAGCACTGCCCGTGCGCGCGCGTGGGATGAGCGGCCGGAGCGGGCGGGCACGGCATCGGGCAAGCGAGCTATGGGGACACACATGGACGGGGGAAGGGAAAGAGAGGCCGGGGCCTCACTGGCGGTCGTGGGGAAAGGGCAGCGGGGCTCGGGGAGGAAGACGTAGACGACGGCGTTGACGGAGAGGGGGAGGCAGTCCGGCGGGGAGGCGGCACGGGCTCCGGGTGGCGAGGTCCAGCGGCGGCGGCGGGATCGACGGGATTGGGCTCCTCCCGTTCTAGATCCAAACGATTGGGGAAGTAGTGGTGGTGGTTGAGTTTTAGGGTTTGGGGGAGTGGGGGAGGCCATATAGGCGAGGGGGTTGGGCTGGCCGGCTGGGCCGTCTGGCCCAGATGGCCAGGGGCCTTTTCCTTTTATTTTATTTTTTGTTTTATGTTTTGTATTTTCTTTTTCTTTTACTTAATTTCTTTTTCTGTTTTATTTAGTTTAGAGCATCTAGGCATTTTCTAAAAATGTGTTTTTCTACACCAAAATTACCTATGCAATATTTGTCACTGTCTGAACATTTTAGTTTTATCGTCTGAAAACTTTTGGTGTTTGCCTCTAATTCAAATATGAATTCAAATCGGTTTCGAACTAACGTGAGATTAACAATCCTAACCGTAGTGACACGGCATCATTAACGTGGGATTACTGTGGCCTAATTATCCGGGTGTCACAAATACCCTACTGATTTTCTCGTTCTTGGTTCCCCACAAGATGACTTCTGTCCTATTATATTTGGTGGACCTTTCTTGAACACCGTTAATGCTAGAATAGATTGTAAGAAACAAACCGTCGTTGTTAGTTTTGGTGATGAATCTCATGAGTTTAATTTTTCCAAGTTTAATAGAAAGCTTCATGAAAAAGAATTGCCTAGTAAAGAAGAAATTATTGGTCCTTCTTCTATTGCTTCGCCTCGTACGGATCCTTTATAACAATATTTGCTAGATCATGAAAATGATTTACATATGCATGAAAGTAACGAAATAGATGATATTTTCTTTGAACAACGTCCTCTGCTTAAACACAATCTACTATTGAAACTCTAGGAGGTCCTCCTCCACCTAAAGGTGATCCTGTGTTTGAATTGAAACAATTGACTGACACTTTGAAATATGCTAATCTTGATGAAAAGAAGATATATCATGTTATTATTAGTGCTAACCTTTCAGAACATGAAAAAGAAAGATTATTGAAAGTTCTAAGGAAGCACCGAGCTGCTATTGGATATACTCTTGATGATTTAAAGGGTATCAGTCCCACTGTATATCAGCATAAGATTAATACGGAACCTGATGCTAAACCCGTTGTCGACCATCAACGTAGGTTTAACCCAAAAATGAAAGAAGTGGTAAGAACGGAAATATTAAAACTTCTGGAAGCAGGTATAATCTATCCTATAGCTGATAGTAGATGGATAAGTCCCGTTCATTGTGTTCCTAAAGAAAGGAGATACTACTATTGTTCCTAATGATAAGAGTGAACTTATTCCACAAAGAATTTTTACAGGTTATAGAATGGTAATTGATTTTAGGAAATTAAACAAAGCAACTAGAAAAGATCGTTACCCTCTACCTTTTATTGAACAAATGCAAGAAAGACTATCAAATCACACACACTTTTGCTTCCTTGATGGATACTATGGTTTTCCACAAATACCTGTTTCTCAACCTGATCATGAAAATACTACTTTTACTTGTCCCTTTGGAACTTATGCTTATAGACGTATGCCTTTTGGTTTATGCAATGCACCTCTATCTTTCAAAGATGTATGACTGCAATATTCTCTGACTTTTGTGAAAAGATTGTAGAGGTTTTCATGGATGATTTTTTTGTTTATGGGAAGTCATTTGATGATTGTTTAAGCAATCTTGATCGAGTTTTGCAGAGATGTGAACAAACAAGTCTTGTCTTGAACTAGGAGAAATGCCACTTTATGGTTAATGACGGTATTGTCTTGGGCCATAAGATTTCTAAAAAAGGTATTGAAGTGGACAAAGCTAAGGTTGATGCAATTGATAAAATGCCATGTCCTAAGGATATCAAAGGTATTCGTAGTTTCTTAGGTCATGTTGGTTTCTATAGGAGATTTATCAAAGGCTTTTCTAAAAATTCTACGCCTCTCACTTACCTTTTACAAAAGGATGTTCCTTTTGTTTCCGATGATGATTGCTTTGAAGCCTTTGAAACACTTAAGAAAGCCTTAATTTCTGCACCTATAGTTCAACCACCTGATTGGAACTTACCTTTTGAAATTATGTGTGATGCTAGTGATTATGTTATTGATGCTGTTCTAGGACAAAGATTTGATAAAAAAAACTAAATGTTATTCATTATGCTAGTAAGACTCTAGACAATGCTCAAAAGAATTATGCTACCACTGAAAAATTTAGATCTTACATTGTTGATTCAAAAGTAACTGTTCACACTGACCATGCTGCTATTAAATATCTTATGGAAAAGAAAGATGCTAAACCTAGACTTATTCGGTGGATTCTCTTGCTACAAGAATTTGATTTGCATATCACTGACAGAAAAGGAGATGAGAACCCCGTAGCTGATAATTTTTCTAGACTTGAAAATGTGCTTGATGACCCACTACCTATTGATGATAGTTTTCCAGATGAGGAGTTAGCGGCAATAAATGTTACTAATAATACTCATTGGTATGTTGACTATGCTAACAACATCGTTGCTAAATACTTACCACCTAGTTTTACTTATCAACAAAAGCAAATGTTCTTTTATGATTTAAGACATTACTTTTTGGAGGGCCCACATCTTTATAAAGAAGGGGTAGATGGTATTATTAGACTTTGTGTACCTGAGCATGAACAGGAACAAATTCTTCGGAAATGTCACTCCAAAGCTTATGGAGGACATCATGCTGGAGATAGAACTGCTCACAAGGTATTACAGTCTGGATTTTATTGGCCTACTCTTTTCAAAGATGGTTGTAAGTTCGTCTCCTCTTGTGATGAATGTCAAAGGATAGGTAATATTGGTAAGCATCAGGAAATGCCTATGAATTATTCACTTGCTGTTGAACCATTTGATGTTTGGGGCTTTGATTACATGGGACCTTTTCCTTCCTCTAATGAGTACACACATATTTTGGTTCTTGTTGATTATGTTACTAAATGGGTAGAAGCTATTCCAACAAGTAGTGTTGATCACAACACCTCTAATAAAATGCTTAAGGAAGTTATTTTCCCTAGGTTTGGAGTGCCTAGATATTTAATGACTGACGGTGGTTCACACTTTATTCATGGTGCTTTCCGTAAAATGCTTGCTAAATATGATGTTAACCATAGAATTGCGTCACCTTATCATCCTCAGTCTAGTGGTCAAGTTGAGCTTAGTAATAGAGAAATAAAATTAATTTTGCAAAAGACTGTCAATAGGTCTAGGAAGAATTGGTCTAAGAAATTAGTGTTGGAGATATGCCCTAGAGGCAATAATAAAAGCATTATTATTATATCTCCTTGTTCATGATAATTGTCTGTTATTCATGCTTGATTTGTATTGTACGGAAACAGCGATACATGTGTGAATACATAGACCACAATGAGTCCCTGGTAGGCCTCTAGTTACCAGCTCGTTAATCAACAGATGGTCACGGTTTCCTGACCATGGACATGAGATGTCAGTGATAACGGGATCACATCATTAGGAGAATGATGTGATGGACAAGACCCAATCCTGAGCATAGCACGAGATCGTTTAGTTCGTGATGCATAAGCTTTTCGGTGTCAAGTATTTATTCCTTAGACCATGAGGTTGTACAACTCCCGGATACCGTAGGAGTACTTTGGGTGTGCCAACCGTCACAACGTAACTGGGTGTCTATAAAGGTACGCATCGGGTATCTCCGAAAGTGTCTGTTGAGTTGGTACGAACCGAGACTGGGATGTTGTCACTCCGCATGACGGAGAGGTACCTCTGGGCCCACTCGGTAAGACATCATCAGAATGAGCTCAATGTGACTAAGTAGTTAGTCACGGGATGATGGATTACGGATCGAGTAAAGAAACTTGCCATGACGAGATTGAACAAGGTATCGGGAATACCGACGATCGAATCTCGGGCAAGTACCGTACAGATGGACAAAGGGAATAACATACGGGATTGAGTGAATCCTTGACACGGTGGTTCAACCGATGAAGATCATCGAGGAACACGTGGGAACCAACATGGGTATCCAGATCCCGCTGTTGGTTATTGACCAGAGAGTCGTCTCGGTCATGTCTACGTGTCTCCCGAACCCGTAGGGTCTACACACTTAAGGTTCAGTAACGCTAGGGTCGTAGAGATAAATGCACATGGAAACCCGAAAGTTGTTCGGAGTCCCGGATGAGATCCCGGATGTCACGAGGAGTTCCGGAATGGTCCGGAGGTAAAGATTGATATATAGGAAGTCCAGTTTCGGCCAACGGGTGATTTCCGGGGGTCACCGGGAGTGTCCCGGGACCACCGGAGGGGCCCCGGGGGTCCACCGGGTGGGGCCACCCATCCCGGTGGGGCCCCTAGGCCGCAAGGGGAAGTGTCCAGCCCTTCTGGGCTGGCGCACCACTAGTGGCCCACCTCCCCATGCGCCTAGGGTTAAAACCCTAAGGGGAGGGGGGCACCACTTGCCTTGGGGGGCAAGGACTCCCCCCTGGCCGCCCCCCCTGCAGATTGGATCTGCAGGGGCCCTGGCGCACCCCCTGGCCCCTATATATATGTGGGAGGGGAGAGGGCTGCCGCACCCTTGCCCTGGCGCCTCTCCCCCTCCCGTCACACCTCCATACTCCAACGCAGGGCGCCCGGCGAAGCCCTGCTGCGATCTCGACTGCATCCGTCATCACGCCGTCGTGCTGCCGGATCTCTGACGACTTCTCCTCCCCCCTTGCTGGATCAAGAAGGAGGTGACGTTGCTGCACCGTACGTGTGTTGAACGCGGAGGTGCCGTCCATTCGGCGCTAGATCATCAGTGACGAAGAACGCGAAGAGTACGACTACTTCATCCACGCTTCTTCGAAAGCTTCCGCTCGCAATCTCCATAACGGTATGTAGATGCACTCTTACTCGCTCGTTGCTAGATGTCTCCATAGTTGGATCTTGGTGAAGGCGTAGAAATATTTTGAATTCTGCTACGTTCCCCAACAATTAGATGATGCACTTTGGGCTTATAGAATAGCCTATAAAAATCCTATGGGTATGTCTTCTTATAAAATGGTTTATGGTAAAGCTTGTCATTTGCCTGTTGACTTAGAACATAAAGCTTTTTGGGGAATCAAGGAACTCAACTGTGATTTTGAACTTGCTGGTGAAAAGAGGCTATTTGATATTAGCTCATTAGACGAATGGAGAACCCAAGCCTATGAAAATGCCAAGTTATTTAAGGAAAAGGTTAAAAGATGGCATGATAAAAGAATCCAAAAGCATGAGTTCAAAGCCGGAGAATATGTCCTTTTGTACAACTCTTGTTTCAGGTTCTTTGCAGGCAAACTCCTCTCTAAATGGAAGGCCCCTATGTCATCGAGGAGGTTTATCGGTCTAGAGCTATCAAAATAAATAATGCCGAAGGTACTAACCCAAAGGTTGTCAATGGGTAACGAATAAAGCATTATATCTGAGGTATGCCATTAATGTTGAAAGCAATATTATCCAAACTTTGACACCGAAAGAACACATAAAAGAATCCTTCCGGAACACTCTAGAATCATGAAAATAAGGTATATGGTAAGTAAACGGACTCCGGAAAATCCGCAAAAATATTTTTTATCAGTTTTGAAATATTTACAAAAATAGGAAATAAGAAACTACCAGGAAGGATACCCTAGTGGGCACAATACACCAGGGCACGCCAGGCAAGCCTGGCGCGCCCAAGTGGGTTGTGCCCACTGATAACTTAAAAGTGTAGGGGATCGCAACAGTTTTCGAGGGTAAAGTATTCAACCCAAATTTATTGATTCGACACAGGGGGAGCCAAAGAATACTTTTAAGTATTAGCAGCTGAGTTGTCAATTCAACCACACCTGGAAACTTAGTATCTGCAGCAAGATAGTTTCGTACCAAAGTAATATGATAGTGGCGGTAGCAGCAATAAAAGTAACGATAGTTTTTTGTAGTTTTTGTGATAGTAGCAACGGAAAAGTAAATAAGCGACTAGCAATATAGGTATAGCTCGTAGGCATTGGATCGGTGATGTAATGCCCCAGATGTAACACTTTCCCAATATGGCAATATATAAGCTTTGGCTTCGTCAATTCCGTTCTGGGCTCTTCTTCATTTCGGGTTTCTTTGTTTTGTCCTGTGCGTGTGTGCATTTCATCCATGTCATGTTGTCATGTGCATTGCATTGCATTTGTGTTGTCACTTGCATCCGGTCCCACTCGTCTCTTCCCGTTGTCCGTTTCGAGTTCTGACGCTCTCACACGTGCCCGTGGCATCCCCGAGTCCTTCTTTCGTGTGTGGCCATGTAACGTTTCTGGAATGACGTGAGACTTGTCGTGTGATGTTGTTTTGGTACGTGTAGGCCGCCTGTCAAGTTTCGTCGCGTTTGGAGTTCGTTTGGTACTCCAACGGTTAACCTAGTGGGCTAAAAGAACCTCTTCTTTGAGGCCCAAGACTCCCTCCACAACAGCCCACTAACCCAGCAAAACCCTTCCCATCATCTCGGTCGTCGAATTGTGATTGCGTGGCCGAAAACCGCTCCCCATTTGGAGTCTCCTAGCTCCTTGTGCCTATAAAAACGTCCCCCCATGTCCATTTTTTGTCCAAACCCTAGTTCCACCCCTCCACCGCCGCCGGACACGTCCGGACGGACCGGACGCGTCCGCCCGCCGCCGCCCGACCACTCACGTTGTGACACGTGGCCGCCGTCCGCCTCCACTGCCGCGCGGGCCCGCAGGCCCAACGCAGGCCCGCCGCCGCCGCCGATCCGGGCCGAAGCCACCGCACCGCCCCGCCCCTTCGCTTCCGCCTGGCCCGAGGCCGCCGCCGTCGCGTGTGAGCTCCGCGGACGGGGCTCGGCGCCGCCGCCGGCCGCCCCATCCGCCGAACCACCGCCTCAAGTTCGCCGGCGCCGGTAGCCGTGCCCGCCGCCCGGCCACTTCCCCGCCGGCGCCGCCGCGTTCCGGCCCCGCCGCCTCCCCGCCCGGTGCCGGATCCACCGCCGGAGGCCGAGCTCCTCGCCGGAGCCGGGGGCCTCGACGGGATCTCGATTCGATCCAGTTCGCCGAGCCGAAACCCTAACGGGTCGGCGCCCGCAACCCGCTCCGCACCCGCATTGACCCGGCCCGATCCGCCCCGTGGACCCGATCCGCGAGGTAGGCCCTCCTTTTTTCACTAAGTCTTTTGATTTTGTTATCTGATGGCATATTGTGA
Organism: Secale cereale; assembly: GCA_902687465.1. Taxonomy (NCBI): domain Eukaryota; kingdom Viridiplantae; phylum Streptophyta; class Magnoliopsida; order Poales; family Poaceae; genus Secale; species Secale cereale. The sequence goes on along the minus strand of LR738711.1, from coordinate 212,444,855 downwards.
TGGCTGTATCTTTGTGTATGTAAGTCCAAATTGTGCATATGATATGTCAAAATGACCGTGGTCATGTGTACTACGTTTTGTTCCATTGTGTCATGCTTGTTTGAGTCCATCTAGAGGTCCTAATCTCTGTTGCAAGAGTGCTACTTGATATAAACTGCTGCTACTTGTTATTTTCATGCCATGTTTGAGATGTGATAACTTGGTGCATGTTTATCCAAATGAAGCAAACGATATGTCAAAATGTTCATCATGAGATGCTTTACATGATGGTTGTTGTAGCATGCATGTTAGGGTTCATATTGCCATCTTAATCTCTGTTGCAAAAGTGCATGTGGCTGTTAAGTTTTGTAACATGTTATGAGATGCTGATTTGAAGAGCTCGTTGCTATTGATGTGTTTGTCCCCTTGTCAAATGTCAATATGTTTTAGAATCTCCATAATGTGGTCTTTGCTGTAGTGCAAACCATTTTCCATGATATGCCTTGAGGTGAATTAAACATGCTTGCAAACATGCCATGCCAACATAACTGTTTAAACACTTAGTGAAACTTCTACTAAGTCTGGAATCTGTCTTATCCAGATGCTATGTTTGCTTGATGCCCTAGGCAAATCCATGTTAGTTTTGGGGTGGCCATTGATCATTCCTTGTTTTACATGTTGTTGTCTATCCATCCATGCCCTCACTTGCTCATATGGGTTGCTGTAGCTTATTTAATTCTTGCTCCCAAGTTGCTATAAAATATTACTGTCAGGTTTTTTAACGTCATGATCAAAATGTTGTAGCTTGTTGCTATTGATCCATGCCTCCTATGGAGTTTCTCCAATGGAGTTGTTTGCTGTAGGATATGTCTACTTCATGTCCATGCTTCTTTTCACCATGTTTGAGTGTTGTAGAGTATATATTTCTTGCTCCAAAGTTGCTAAGTGGCTGTTAATTTCAGCCTTGCATTGTTTCTTGTTTCGAGTGTATGTGTTGAACCGTTGCTCCGTTTTGAGCATGCCCTATATGAAACTTGTTTGTTTTTGCATGTAGAATCATAAGTTCATCTTGTTTACATGTTTGGAGTATGTTTGCTTGATGTTTGGGTGCATCTTGCACCGTTGCCATGCTTAACTTGTTTTGCTCATATCTTCTAGACCGTAGCTTCGTTTTAAACAAACGTTATATGAAACTTGACTAGAATTTCGTGTAGATCATCATGGTTCATGTTAACTTGCTGTTTAACAACTTTAACTTAAGGTTTGTTCAGATCTGGACCAATTTCTACATATGCATATGAGGACTTACCGGATTTGCTTTATGTGGATTCCGGCCTCATTTAAACTTGTTGTCTTGTGTTGTTTTTTAGTGCTTCCTGCCTTGCCATGTTTTGCATCATATATAGACTTGTCTTGCATCATACTTGCTTGAGAATATTGTCATGTTCTCGTGTTGTTTCTCTGTGCTTCCTACCTTGCCATGTATTGCATCATATATAGACTTGTCATGCATCATACGTGCATCATGTTGATTGTGCATTGCACCTTGTTTGATTTCGTGCCTCGTGTGTTCTTGTGTTGAGTAGAGCCGGAAGCCGAGACCGAGAACGAGAACGAGGTTACTACCGAGGTTGAGTACGAGGAGCCGTCTTACGATCCCATCGACGACTCGACAGGCAAGATGACCTGACCCAGATATCATTACTATCTTTGCCTATTGCTAGATGTCTCGCTCTTTAGATTATTGCCTCGATGACCCTGTTTGTTTGTCAGCCTCCTATTGTAACCATGAATCTGTCTAACCACCCAACCTAGCAAACCTTTGTTTGGCTACGTAAGCTTCGCTCAGCCCCTCTTATAGCATTGCTAGTTGCAGGAGAAGATTTGAAGATTCTTTCTTCATGTTGAAGTTATTGTTGGGATATCACACGATATAAACTCTTAAACTAAATCATCTATATATTGGTAATGGGTGGAAGGCTAAGCCTCTTGCTTGGTGATTTGTTCCGCTCATGCCGCCGTAGGAACCGTATAAACCGGTGTTATGTTCCTTGATTATGCATCCCTAACACGGTTGGGGTTTATGGGCCCCCTTTGATATCCGCTTAGCGCTAAACCTTTTCCAGCAAGTCCCAACATTGGTAATCCATTTTCCTAAACAACTAAAACTTGCATAGGGAGTTATAAACTCTCTTATTAATCAACAACCCGGGCCAGTCCTCCACATGAGTATTGGTCCAAACTCAGCAGACTGCGGGGCCACCTCAAGGAAACTCGAGGGCTGGTAAAAACCTGTAGGATGACTTATCCGGTCGTGGCCTGAGACGAGATACGTGTGGATACTATCAGGGTGTCGGCACGCCGGGAGTATCTTCTGGATTAGTTTTACCTTAGTCGGAATATCTTGAGCACGGGATTCTGAGAACACTCGGGTCTTCCCACCTTGGAGTTGCGACTCCGCAGATCGTGAGCTTGTCATGGGCTAAGTTGGGACACCCCTGCAGGGTTTTGAACTTTCGAAAGCCGTGCCCGTGGTTATGTGGTAGAAGGGAATTTGTTAATATCCGGTTGTAGAAAACTTGACACCATGTTGAGAACACACTACCAGCGTGAGTAATCGTGATGGTCATTTCCCGAAAGGGGTTCGGGAAGTGAACACGGTGGGGTTATGATTGACGTGCTTAGATAGGATCACTTCGTGATCACTTTGACGCTCGTGGCACTTCTCTTCTCGCTCTAAACACGTAAGCTAGTGCTAGTGCAGCTGCAACCTTTTATCTTTCTTCAGCCTTGTTCCACACCCAAGGCTTAGATAGTTTTGCTACCCGGGAACGGGATTGCTGAGTCCTCTGTGGCTCACAGATTCTACACCACACCAGATGCAGGTACCATGGTGAACTACTCAGGTGACGGCACATAGTTGTACTAGGAGTACGGTGAAGAACGTAGTCGATACTATGTGCACTATCCCGATGATCAGTAGTGGTTTCTACTAGGGGCGATTCGGACCTGTGGCTTTATGTATTTGGTATCATTCATTTGGATCTTCGCCCGTAGTCGGGTTGTGATGTTATTTGGATGATGATTTGCTTATGTAATGTATTGTGTGACGTGGCAAGTGTAAGCCAACTATCCTTTGGCAATTTCATCCCTATTTTTACATGAGTCGTGCAAAGATACCGAACTTGAGATCATTCCAGAATGGTCTTATACCTTTAAGTCGTGCCTCGACACGTAGGAGGTATAGTCCCATCCTGGGCATTATAAGTTGGTATCAGAGCCTTCTCCGACCTAGAAGCCCCCACTGATTGATCGAATCGTTGACGGTTGAGTCTAGGCACACACTTAAAATGTTTTGAGTCCTATATATATATCGGAGAGTAGGATTTATTTTGCTCCTCATCTCTTTTCACTCTGGTGAGGACTCCTGACGATTACTCTTGTCTCTTCTACTCTCAAAATTCACCAAAAAATAATTTTAGGATCACGCGGGTATTGTTTGGATTGTTTCGATGTCTTTGTGACAAGAACATTGTTCACGATGCCTCCTGTCATTTAGGGGTTGTGGTAGCAGTTCTGGAATACTTAAGACGGCCGACATAAAAAACTCTCCTATGCGGTTCGTGGCAAGATAACCCCGACATCACCTAGTATTGGGGAGGTAGTTCGGGAGTATTGCCATAGCTTGTATAGTAGATGCGTTTCGAAGGTCCGAGGTAGACGGTTTCCGGAAATAACAGGTTATGTGTTGAAGGATGGATACAGCTGGATGTAGGATTAGAGTTGAGTGCGCGATGCTTCCCCTGTATCCCCAACACCTGATTGCATAACTGGAAACTTTCGGAAATTAATAGGTGGGTTCATCTAGTAGCTCATAGGCATTCTTCCAACGAATGCATGATATGGAGTTCGGGGTTCTACATCGAGTGAAGTAGTTTTGTGGGCGTTGTTCCGCTCGGGAGTTGCATCTTAAAGGGTCCTTGGCTATGCTGATCCGGGGATTGCAAAACCCTTTTGTAACACGTTCCATAAGCTTTCAGCATGAATATGTCGAACGAAGCTTCTATCTTGTATTTGTTCTATCTGCTCCTTGTTGTTTTTATTTATCTTTTGTTCTCCCAAGTGGCTTCTTGTGAAGATTGTTGTTACTATTAAACTGTGGATTACATTCGTTCATCTTGTTCAAATGTTCTTGTGAAGACTTATGTTGCAATTTCTAGCCGTTGATTCAACTTATATATTTCTCTCAATCAATGGCTAATAGTTGTCATCTCATTCAGGATGGCTCCTAAAAGGGTTCCCAACGCTAACCCAGAGGGTGAAGAGGTTCCTGATCGTCCTCCTTCCCCTCCTCCTCCGTCTGAGGCTTGGAGAGCAATTATGCAAGCGATGAACCAGAACACCCAGATGCGTATGCAAATGATGCAGAACATTCAAGAAAATCAAGCAAATCAGGGTGCTCATGGGAACCAAGGCCAGGGCAATTTGTTCAACCAACCTCACTTTGCTACACTCAACCAGTTCCTGGCAAACCAACCAAAGGCATTCAGTTACTGTGTGGACCCTCTAGATGTTGAAGACTGGATAACAGATATCAAGAAGCATTTCGAGTGCAGTAACGTCAGGCCCGAGGACTATGTGAAGTTTGCAGCCTTCCAACTCAAGGACCAAGCCGCTGATTGGTGGTAGTAGTACAAAGACTCCAGAGAAGGGCATGAAATCTCGTGGGCTGACTTCTGCAAGGATTTTCGTTCTCACCACATTCCAACAAGTGTCATCGAAGGTATGCGTGAGCAATTCCGCAACCTGAAGTAAGGCTCAATGACTGTCTACCAATATAATGTCAAGTTCCAGAACCTTGCCCACTATGCCAAGAAAGACATCCCAGATGCCAAGAGCAAGATCTATCAGTTCCATGGTGGTCTGAAGGATGAACTCCAACTAGCTCTCACCTTGTTCGAGCCTAATGAGTTTGATCAATTCTATAACATGGCACTTAAGCAAGAGGCAGCCCAGCTCAAGATGGAAGCTTCCAAAAAGAGGATCAGAGATGCCGTTCACTCCTCCTCTTCTTCCCAAGTGGTCGCAAAGCAATAGAAGTTTTGGCTTCCACCTCCTCCAGTGATCCGACCTCCCAACAGCAACAACAAGAATTCTGGTGGCCGTGGTTTCTCCCACCCACCCAACCCAGGCAATCAGTCCAAGAACCACTTTCAAGCTTCAAAGTCAAGTGCTCCTTATCACCGTCCTCTCTCAGAAGTGGTTTGCAACAAGTGCACTCAGAAGGGTCATTATGCTAACAAGTGCCCCAATCCAAGGCGCCTTCCGCCTCCTCCACCTGTCAGCACTGCTATTGTCAAGAACAACCCCAAGCAAGCAAGAGTGAATCTGATGAATGCAGCTCAAGCGGAGAATTCTTCAGATGTGATACTTGGTAACCTCTCAGTTAACTCTATTCCTGCAAAAGTATTGTTTGATTCTGGTGCATCTCTCAGTTTCATATCAAGGCCATTCTTTACCAAGCATAATTTCACATCGGCATTTCTGGATAAGAAGTTGCAAAAAATTTCTCCGGGCAAGTGCATGACTTCAAATTTGATGGCTCCGAATGTATCTATTCGCATGGGTGATTACCGCTTTCTGGCTTCTCCGGTTGTTCTTGGCAACTCCGATATTGATCTTATTCTCGGGATGGATTGGCTTTCCTAGCATGATGCTCACATTGATTGTGCAAATAAGGAAGTCAAGCTTACTCATTCCGACGAAGACGTGATTATCTTCGCCTCTCGAGATAACACAATCAGGCTATTCTCTCTCAATGACAAGGGCGAGATTAATGCCATCTCTCAAATTCCGGTGGTCAATGAATACGAAGATGTTTTCCCTGAAGAGCTTCCAGGCATGCCTCCGCATCCTCAAGTTGAATAAGTCATTGAACTCGAGCCCGGTACTGAGCCAGCATGCCGGCGTCCGTACAAGCTTTCCCCTGATGAGTTGAAGGAGCTGAAGAAACAACTCGATGAGCAAGAGCGTATGGGTCTAATCAGGCCTAGCACTTCTTTTTGGGGCTGTGGTGTCTTATTTGTCAAGAAGAAGGATGGCACGGAGTGCCTTTGCATTGATTACCGGCCATTGAACAAGAAGACAATAAAGAACAAGTATCCGGTCCCCAACATCAATGAATTGTTCGAGCAGCTCAAAGGAGCAAAAGTGTTCTCTAAGCTCGATCGCCGGATGGGTTATCACCAGATCCGCATCCGTGAAGAAGATATTCACAAGACTGCATTCAGAACAAGCTACGGATCCTATGAATATACAGTCATGTCTTTTGGCCTCACTAATGCGCCACCCACCTTCTCGAGAATGATGCACTACATTTTCAACCCCTACACCAACGAATTTGTGCTTGTCTATCTGGATGACATCTTGGTATTCTCCAAGAATGAAGAGGATCACGAAAAGCACCTCCGTTTGGTTCTCGACAGACTCTGTGAACATAAGTTCTATGCCAAGTTCTCCAAGTGTGAATTCTGGCTCGATAAGGTCTTATATCTTGGCCATATCATCTCTGCTGAGGGTATCTCTGTCAACCCCGAGAGAGTTGAAGCGATTGTCAACTGGGAACCCCCTCAGAACGTCAAGCAACTCCGAAGCTTCCTTGGTCTTGCTAGCTATTGCAGAAGATTCGTTGAGAACTTCTCCAAGATTGCCAAGCCTCTCTCCAACTTGCTGCAGAAGAATGTCAAGTACAACTGGTCTCCGGATTGTGATGTGGCATTCAAAACTCTCAAAGAAAAGCTCATCTCTGCTCCAGTTCTTACTCCTCCGGATGAGTCCAAGCCCTACGAAGTATTCTGTGATGCTTCTCTTCAAGGACTTGGTGGTGTTCTAATGCAAGACAAGAAAATTGTGGCATACACCTCTCGTCAATTGAAGCCAAGTGAGAAGAACTACCCCACACATGATCTCGAGCTAGCACCAGTGGTACACGCCTTGATCATGTGGAGACACCTTCTGTTGGGCAGAAAAGTGGACATCTTCACCGATCACAAGAGCTTGAAGTACATCTTCACACAGCCGAACCTGGACCTTCGCCAGACTCGTTGGGTTGAGATGATCCAAGCATCGAATACACACCTAGCAAGGCCAATGTCATTGTAGATGCCTTGAGCAGAAAGGCATATTGCAACAGTCTCCTTATCAAGCCATTTCAGCATGAGCTTTGTGAAGCATTCAGGAAGCTCAACCTCCAAGTTGTTCCGCAAGGCTTTCTTGCAAATCTTCAAGTTGCTCCTACCTTAGAAGATCAGATCCATGAGGCCCAGCTCAGTGATGCTATGGTGCAGAAAGTGAAACATGGTATTGCAAAGGGTACTCCCAAATACAAGTGCTATCGCGTTGATGAGAAGGACACCTTATTCTTTGAGGACAGACTTGTGGTTCCCAAGGGTGATCTCAGGAAGCTCATAATGAACGAAGCACATGACTCCCTCCTCTCTATTCATCCTGGAAGTTCAAAGATGTACCCAGACCTCAAGCAATCTTACTAGTGGACTCGCATGAAAAGGGAGATTGCCTAATTTGTGAATGAATGTGACGTCTGCGGAAGAGTGAAGGCAGAGCATCAACGTCCAGCCGGTCTCCTCCAACCTCTTCCTATTCTCGAGTGGAAATTCGACCACATTGAAATGGATTTCATCACTGGGTTTCCCAAGTCCAAGAAGGGGAATGATTTAATCTTTGTTGTCATTGACAAGCTAACCAAAGTAGCTCACTTCCTTCCAGTCAAAGAATCCATCAATCAGCTCAGCTGGCAGAGTTGTACACTTCCATAATTGTGTCCTTACATGGCATTCTCAAGTTATCTCCTCAAACCGTGGAAGTTTGTTCACATCCAAGTTTTGGGACTCCTTCTAGTCTGCCATGGGCACTAAGATCCGTTTTAGCACTGCGTTTCACCCTCAGACTAGTGGTCAAGTCGAAAGAGTGAACCAGATCCTCGAAGACATGCTCAGAGCTTGTGTCATATCTTTTGGCATGAAGTGGGAAGATTGCCTTCCGTTTGCCGAGTTCTCTTACAACAACAGTTTCCAAGCAAGCGCCGGCAAAGCTCCATTTGAAATCCTCTATGGCAGAAAGTGCCGTACTCCTCTCAACTGGTCCGAGACTGGTGAACGTCAACTTCTTGGGAATGACTTGATCTCAGAAGCCGAAGAAATGTGCAAAGTCATACGTGAGAATCTCAAGGCCACTAAGTCGCGTCAGAAGAGCTACTATGACGGCAAGCATCGTGATTTGGCCTTCAACATTGGGGATCATGTCTATCTCCGTGTTTCTCCTATGAAAGGCACCCAAAGATTCGGTATCAAAGGAAAACTTGCTCCTAGATACGTGGGCCCTTTCAAGATCCTTGGCAAAAGAGGCGATCTAGCCTATCAACTTGAGCTTCCATCCAACTTTGCAAATGTTCATGATGTGTTTCACGTGTCTCAACTCCGCAAGTGCTTCAAGACACCTGAACGCACCATTCCGTTCAAGGAGATTGATCTTCAACAAGACTTGTCTTACCGTGAGCACCCCGTTGCTATTCTTGAAGAAACCGAGTGCAAGACCCACAACAAATCAATCAAGTTCTTGAAAGTTAAGTGGTCACACCATACCGACCGAGAAGCTACGTGGGAACGAGAAGATCACCTTCGTTCCGAGTACCCTTCCTTCTTCCAGTCCTAGATCTCAGGACGAGATCTTTTCGTAGTAGAGGAGAGTTTGTAATGCCCCAGATGTAACACTTTCCCAATATGGCAATATATAAGCTTTGGCTTCATCAATTCCGTTCTGGGCTCTTCTTCATTTCGGGTTTCTTCGGTTTGTCGTGTGCATGTGTGCATTTCATCCATGTCATGTTGTCATGTGCATTGCATTGCATTTGTGTTGTCACTTGCATCTGGTCCCACTCGTCTCTTCCCGTTGTCCGTTTCGAGTTCCGACGCTCTCACACGTGCCCGTAGCATCCCCGAGTCCTTCTTTCATGTGTGGCCATGTAACGTTTCCGGAATGACGTGAGACTTGTCGTGCGATGTTGTTTTGGTACGTGTAGGCCGCCGGTCAAGTTTCGTCGCGTTTGGAGTTCGTTTGGTACTCCAACGGTTGACCTAGTGGGCTAAAAGAACCTCTTCTTTGAGGCCCAAGACCCCCTCCACAACAGGCCACTAACCCAGCACAACCATTCTTATCATCTCGGTCGTCCAATTGTGATCGCGTGGCCGAAAACCGCTCCCCATTTGGAGTCTCCTAGCTCCTTGTGCCTATAAGAACGTCCCCCATGTCCATTTTTCGTCCAAACCCTAGTTCCACCCCTCCATCGCCGCCGGACACGTCCGGACGGACCGGACGCATCCGCCGGCCGCCGCCCGACCACTCACGTTGTGACACGTGGCCGCCGCCGCCGATCCGGGCCGAAGCCATCGCGCCGCCCCGCCCCTTCGCTTCCGTCCAGCCCGAGGCCGCCGCCATCGCGTGCGAACTCCTCTGCCGGGGCTCGGCGCCGCCGCCGGCCGCCCTCCCGCCAGCGCACCGCCCTTTCGCCGGCCGCCCCATCCGCTGAGCCACCACCTCAAGTTCGCCGGCGCCGGTAGCCGTGCTCGCCGCACGGCCACTTCCCTGCCGGCGCCGCCGCGTTTCGGCCCCGACGCCTCTCCGCCCGGTGCCGGATCCACCGCCGGAGGCCGAGCTCCTCGTCGGAGCCGGGGGCCTCGACGGGATCCCGATCCGATCCAATTCGTCGGGCCGAAACCCTAATGGGTCGGCGCCCGCAACCCACTCCGCACCCGCGTTGACCCGGCCCGATCCGCCCCGTGGACCCGATCCGTGAGGTAGCCCCTCCTTTTTTTCACTAAGTCTTTTGATTTTGTTGTCTGATGGCATATTGTGATGGTTGTATCTTCTTGTGTGTAAGTCCAAATTGTGCATATGATATGTCAAAATGACCATGGTGATGTGTACTACGTTTTGTTCCAGTGTGTCATGCTTGTTTGAGTCCATCTAGAGGTCCTAATCTCTGTTGCAAGAGTGCTACTTGATATAAACTGCTGCTACTTGTTATTTTCATGCCATGTTTGAGATGTGATAACTTGGTGCATGTTTCTCCAAATGAAGCAAATGATATGTCAAAATGTTCATCATGAGATGCTTTACATGATGGTTGTTGTATCATGCATGTTAGGGTTCATATTGCCATATTAATCTCTGTTGCAAAAGTGCATGTGGCTGTTAAGTTTTGTAACATGTTATGAGATGCTGATTTGAAGAGCTCGTTGCTATTGATGTGTTTGTCCCCTTGTCACATGTTAATATGTTTTAGAATCTCCATAATATGGTCTTTGCTGTAGTGCAAACCATTTTCCATGATATGCCTTAAGGTGACTTAAACATGCTTGCAAACATGCCATGCCAACATAACTGTTTAAACACTTAGTGAAAATTCTACTAAGTCTGGAATCTGTCTTATCCTGATGCTATGTTGGCTTGATGCCCTAGGCAAATCCATGTTAGTTTTGGGGTGGCCATTGATCACTCCTCTTTGTACATGTTGTTGTCTATCCATCCATGCCCTCACTTGCTCATATGGGTTGTTGTAGCTTATTTAATTATTGCTCACAAGTTGCTATAAAATATTACTGTCAGGTTTTTTAACGTCATGATCAAAATGTTGTAGCTTCTTGCAATTGATCCATGCCTCCTATGGAGTTGCTCCAATGGAGTTGTTTGCTGTAGGATATCTCTAATTCATGTCCATGCTTCTTGTCACCATGTTTGAGTGTTGTAGAGTATATATTTCTTGCTCCAAAGTTGCTAAGTGGCTGTTAATTTCAGCCTTGCATTGTTTCTTGTTTCGAGTATATGTGTTGAACCGTTGCTCCGTTTTGAGCGTGCCCTATATGAAATGTGACGCCCGAAGACCGACGTCCCAGAAGATTCCAGATGTCCCGGGTCCTCCCGTGTGTTTCATTGTGCTTGTGTTATTTATTTTTGCATTGCATCATGTCATCATGCCATCATGTCATTTTTTTTCTTTTGCATCTCAACTTAAATAAATCGTGTGGACCTTCGTTCTATTTAAATCGAGGGAAGTGTGTCTTCTCTTTATAACATATCCTCCCAATATTTAGGGAGCTATATTAAAAAAATATTCCAATTGTGTGGAATTAACCCATAACACACTTGCAGTTAATTCTCATGCCTTTGTTATCTTAATTCCCGGCCCCAAACTTTGTCCTCAAATTCTAGCCTTTTGGATTTCATCTTCAGGGATTTCTAAATTCAAATAATTTGACTTCTACTCGAACTTGTTTGAAATTTCATCTTCCAAAAACCCTCCAACCATTTTAATTAAATTCCTTACATTTTTGTGAGTCCATGGAATTTTACCCTATGCCCAAAGCCTTACAAAAATGTTCCATCTTTTATTTCTTGTTCGTGGCCTTTTTCTTAATAATTTTGAACTCTCTCTTTCTTTTTCTGCTAATGAAATAATTAAGGGAGAGTGATAGACCAGCTGGGCTCCCTCCAAGCCGTCTCCTGCAGTTCCGCACCACCTGGGCCCATCTGGCCAGGCCCAACTTCCCCCCAGGCCGCCTCAGCCTCTAGGCCACTGGCCCATCGGCCCAGCTGCCCGTAACCCTAGCTAGCGCAGCTCCCTCGCTCGCTCCTCCCTCGACCCCTCAGCGCGCCGCCACTCTCCCCTCGCTCTCCCAGCGCCGCACCTTTCCCCCGATCCCATCTCTCTCCCAGCCCCGCACCTCGTCACGAACCCCTCGCTCCCGATCTCGCCCTTCCCCGGCGCCTCGCTCCCTCGACTCCCTCTCCACGATTCCCAGGGCGCCGGTCGCCACCCTCGAGCGCCCTGCCTCGGCCATCCTCCCTCCAGTGGCCCGAGCGCCTCCCTCCGGTCACCTTCCCCGCGTCCAGCCAGCCATGGCCGCCGCCCTGCGCGTAGGGATGTAAGTGGCAAATAAATGGTGTCCGCAAGTCCCGTTTACTTAGCTTTTCCTAGCTTCATAGTTCATTTCTCCAGAAAAAAAAAACAAACTTTTGTACTGTTTGATTATATAGTGGGTTTAAACGGGATTAAATGGGACCCGGTTGACATCCCTACCTGCGCGGCTCCCGCGCCATGGAGCTCCACCGTCCCGTCCGCGCCTCCGTCGCCAGGCGCGAGCGACGCGCGCCGTGGCCTCCCTCCAGCGCCGAGCCCCGTCCCCTGCTCTTCCTCGATGCCCTACGGCCTCGAGAAACTCCTCCACGGCCGCATCGCCATGGCCTCCCCAGGCCTCTGCCGCCCGAGGCCTGCAGCCACCTCCGCCAAGGCTGCAGCCACCTCCGCCAAGGCTGCAGCGCCCCTGCCTCCTCGCCGTTCCCTCGTCCAGTGCGCCGAGCCGCACGATCTCAACCGAGGGGAGGAGCCCCTCGGCAGCCTCGTTCCAGAGCGCCCCGACGTCCGCCTCTGACCGCTGCCAGCGCGAGCATCTTCCCCGCAGCACGCTGTGCCGTGTTTGTTTTGTTGTGGCTGTTATATTTTTCTGCAAAGTCCAAGTACCTCCGTCGCCGGTGCCTAGTACAACTACTTTCACGACGACCCGAAGACCAAGTTATGCCAAGATCGACACCGAAAGGGTTCGGATCCGTCAAGTTCGACTACAAGAACCAAGTACCACTACGTCACAAGAACCAAGACCGACCCCGACAAGTACCACGACGACCCCTCAAGTACATCTACGGGTACCAGAACACCTACGAACCGTGTACGACTACCGTCGCCGAAGGCCGTCGAGTGAACAACTACCGCCGCCTCGAAGATGTTGGTTTCGTCAAGTACCTCTCCGAACGTGAATGCCTACTTCCTCTACGAATCGCGAGAACGGCTACATAACGAGTACCTCTACGGAACAACTACTTCCCTCTACGAACGTGTACCCCGACCGCCTCGAGAACGTCTACTTCCACTACTTCCTCTACGATCTCGAACCGCCCCGAAACGAATGTTCCGAAGGTATAACCCAAGACGATGACCCGTCGAATGCTTGTGTTGTATGAAATGTTTCCCTTGTGTGCACCGTGCCCGTATCATCTTTTGTCGTGCTCCTCGGTTGCCTCGTCGCCGACTCGTGGGAACCCGGTGACGGGATCACCCCACCTTTCATCTTGTTCCGCTCGACACGCCACCTTTTCTTTTGCCCCGGTCTCTCAACGAGTTACCGAAACCGAGATGTTGCCGTGCATCATTTTCGGATCGTTGCCGTGGCACCCTTTCCTTCCACCACGGTGACAAATACTCCTTATATACTTCATATCTTCTTCATGTCAACTTTTAATAAAATTGCATAAACTTGATCATGTCATCCGCATCATATTAACAACGTTATATGTGTGAATTGTTGTTGCTTAAAATTGCTAAATATGCTCATGGGGATTTTCCGGAATTGTTGTTGTTATTTCCGGCCTCATTTAAAAATGTCTAGATAGGTAGTTTACTTTTGATTCACCTCTTCCCATGTTAACAAACATTTAATCTTGTCTTGTAAATAACGAGAGTCAATTAAATCATTAAAAATGTGGTGTTTCGTCAATATGCAACTCGTTGCATATTGAGCTCCACTTAACTTGTAGTACTTGTTTGTGCACTTTGCCATGCCATGCATAATTAAACCGGACATGCATCATACTTGGATGTGCATCGTATGCCATGTTTATGCTTGTGTGTTTACCGTGTTGCTTGTTTCTTTCTGGTTGCTTCTCTTGTTAGCTTCGGTTTTGTTCCGGAGTTGTGAGGCTTCTTCTTCGTCTTCTTCATGGAACTGTTCTTCTCCCTTGCGGAATCCCAGGCAAGATGATCATACCCTTGGATACCTTTACTACCATGGCCATGCTTAGTTGTCTCGATCCTATCGTTACATGTCGCGCTACCTATCTTTTATGTCAGCCTCTCCTTGTTGCCATGAAACCTCTAACCTTGAAACCTTCCTAGCAAAACCACTGTTTGGCTATGTTACCCGCTTGCTCAGCCCCTCTTATAGCGTTGTTAGTTGCAGGTGAAGATGAAGATCGTTCCAGGAGGGAACTTGTTGTTGGAATATCACAATATCTATTATTATTAATAACACACCTATATACTGGGCATGGGTGGAAGGCTTGGCCTTTTGCTCGGTGTTTTGTTCCACTCATGCCACCTTAGGCGCCGATAAACAGGCATTATGTTCCTTGATTTTGCGTTCCTTACACGATGGGTGGATGGGGACCCCTTGACAGTTCGTCTTTGAATAAAACTCCTCCAGCAAGGCCCAACATTGGTTTTAATTTGCTCATAATAACAACTTAAACAATTAATTAATTGCATAGGGGGTCTTGTCCCCGGGTTCTTAATTCTACATAACAGGGGGGCCAGTGTTGATGGTGTTGGTCCCAAACTAGAGCCACTTGCGGTGCCACCCAGTTATCTGGGGTCTTCGGTTACTGTACGTACTGCTCATCCGGACGTGGCCTGAGACGAGATACACGCGGCTACTATCAGGGTGTCAGCACGCCGGGAGGTCTTGCTGGACTTGTTTTACCATTGTCGAAATGTCGTGTGCACCGGGAAGCCGAGCCTGGTCGGATTTCCCTAAGATAAGGAGTGATGATATTATATTTATCACTTCAGCTAATCGTGAGAGCTTGTGATGGGCTAAGTTGGGACACCCCTGCAGGGTTATGATCTTTTGAAAGTCGTGCCCGCGGTTATGTGGCAGATTGGAATTTGTTAATGTCCGGTTGTAGAAAACTTGACAGATGATCCGAAGTAAAACCCACAACTGTGTGAGTAACCGTGACTGTATCTTTTCACTTTGAGAAGATAACACGGTGGGGTTATGTTTGACTCGTATGTAGTTCAGGATCTTTAGCGATCACTACTTTTGCGACCGTTTGCGTAGATGTTCATCTTATTCTTGTACTCGTAAGCTAGCCACCATATTATGCTTAGCCGCTGCTGCAACCTCACCACTTTACCTCTTCCTACCCATAAAGCTTTGCTAGTCTTGTTACCCATGGTTATGGGATTGCTGAGTCCTCGTGGCTCACAGATACTACAACACCAGATGCAGGTTCAGCCGAGAATGTCGCAGGAGCTGGTTCAAGTACTTCACTGGGAGCTCGATGAAGAGAGTGGCCGTATGTTTGTGACGTTTTCGTCGATCAGTAGTGGTTTCTACTAGGGGCGATTCAGACCTGTGGCTTTATGTTGTTTTGGTATCTTTCTTTTGGATCTTCACCCGTAGTCGGGTTGTGATGTTTTGAATGATGTCTTGCTTATGTAATGTATTGTGTGAAGTGGCGAGTGTAAGCCAACTATCTCCTTTTGCAATTTAATCCCTCTTTTACATGAGTCGTGCAAAGATACCAAACTTGAGATCATTCCAGAATGGGCTTATACCTTTAAGTCGTGCCTCGACACGTAGGAGGTATAGTCCCATCCTGGGCATTACAAGTTGGTATCAGAGCCTTCTCTGACCTAGAAGCCCCAACTGATTGATCGAATCGTTGACGGTTGAGTCTAGGCACACACATGAAAATGTTTTGAGTGCTATATATATATCGGAGAGTAGGATTTCTTTGCTCCTCATCTCTTTTCGCTCTGGTGAGGACTCCTGACGATTACTCTTGTCTCTTCTACTCTCAAAAATTCACCAAATTTTTTTTAGGATCACGCGAGTATTGTTTGGATTGTTCCGATGTCTTTGTGACGAGAACATTGTTCTTGATGCCTCCTGTCATTAGGGGTTGTGGCAGTGTCCCGGGGAGTTGAGCTTCGAGGTGTTGTCGTCACAAATCCATCGCATCAATTCTAGAATACTTAAGACGGCCGACATCGAAAACTCTCCTATGCGGTTAGTGGCAAGATAACCCCGACATCACCCAGTACTGGGGAGGTAGTTCGGGAGTATTGCCATAGCTTGTATAGTAGATGCATTTCAAAGGTTCGAGGTAAACAGTTTCCGGAGATAACTGGTTATGTGTTGAAGGATGGATACAGTTGGATGTAGGATTAGAGTTGAGTTCACGATGCTTCCCCTGTATCCCCAACACCTGATTGCATAACTGGAAACTTTCGGTAATTAATAGGTGGGTTCATCTAGTACTTCTAGGCATTCTTCCAACGAGTGCATGATATGAAGTTTGGGGTTCTACATTGAGTGAAGTGGTTTTATGGGCTTGTTCCGATCGGGAGTTGCATCTTAAAGGGTCCTTGGCTATGCTGATCCAGGGATTGCAAAACCCTTTTGTAACACGTTCCATAAGCTTTCAGCACGAATTTGTCGAACGAAGCTTCTATCTTGTATTTGTTCTATCTGCTCCTTGTTGTTTTTTTATTTACCTTTTGTTCTCCCAAGTGGCTTCTCGACAAGTTGATGTACCTGCGGAATTCATTCGTTCAATTCTCTGTTCGGATGCTATTGTGAAGACTATGTTGCAACATATCTATCCTTTGTTTCGTTTTGATTCTGGTATTCGAGTTGCTTCGATGTCAAATGTTGATTCCATACCTTCCTAATCGGTGTTCTCATACTTCTATGGGAGTGCTAATCCTTCTTGATCATCGAGATTGTCATGTTAATCCTTTTCAACCGGTGTGCCTTCTCTTCAAGTTATTCCATACGGACGCCGTTGAGAAATCTGACGATTTGTATGTTTCATTCATCCCAAATTGTCTCTGTTTTTCCCCACCCTCCCACTCTTCTTCTTCTCGGAGCCAGAAATTCTCAAATGAAATATCCATTTTATTAATGTGATGTTTCTTCATTCTTTTCGTTCAATTTCATTATCCGGTGATTTCTCAGGATGATGCTCAAGAGCTTCAAGTTTTCATTCTTTGTTCTCGCGCGTTTCTTCTCCAGTGGATGTAATTCAAGCTTTAGTGTTGATCATATCTCTTCCTTTTGTTTCACATGTTTTCACATGTTGAAATTTCTTATCCAAAGGCTCTCTTATTTCTTCACATCTCTTTATTCATATCCGGAGTGTTGAAGATATCTCAGATGATCCGCGTTTCCATTCTTAATCATTTCAAGCTATTTTGAGGATTGTCATCTTATTCAAGCCATTTAATTAACCGGTGCAATATCTCTTAAGCAATCTTTTCCAACGGTGATTTCTTTTGAGTGGGCCATAACCCACAGGTCTTTTTCCAGGATCTTACCTAACTCTTCTAATTTTTCTGGAGTTATACTCAAATTCTTTTCAAAGTGTGACGTAAAAATGATTCCATCAGTCACATGCCTTCTCCAAGATCGCTTTCAATTCTTGTTCATCATTGGTTGAACCTTTTAATTCTTAATTACGGAGTGCGTCAACAATTCATGGTGGTGTATCTCATCGTCTTCTCTTTTGAAGACTCGAAGACGAGTTCCTCTTGAATCCTTATCCGTTCTTCCAAGAGGTTAATCCCTTCCTTCGGAGATTGTTCATCATATCATATCCTTGGTTCTAAGTTGTTCAACTTGTTTTCCGGAGCTCCAAGTTATTTCAATTATATCATTTCAAAGCTCCATCTAATTCATTGCAGGCCTTGAATCTTATTCTTTTCATCTTTCACTTCTCATGCTTTCATTACCGGAGTTCTTCATGGAGGTTCATCATGTTTTAATTCATCCTCGAAGTCTTCATCAAGATTCTTGTTGGAGCTCAAGCATTCTTCATCATGCTTTCCAATTGCAATCATGTCTACCTTATCTTATCAGATGGTGTTATGTCATTCTTGACAATTCCTTCAAGTTTCATGATTCACGAGTTATCAAGAATGAGATATTTAAAACCATCATTTTCTTTGTTCAGGAGATCTCTTTCAACCCTTCAAATTAATTGTTGGAGTAATCTTGGGTTGTATTTCACCTAAAAGCTTTCCCTGAGAATTGTTGCTATTATGGTGCTTATAAATGACCCAAGTTCTTCATTTATCCTTCTGGTGAAATATGTTTTTTTGTCTCCTTGTTGATCTCAATGCAAGCAATTCGTTTCTGTTAGTGGCTGGTTGTCACCTCTTAATTTTGAGATGTTTTCCATAAGCCCACATCAAGCTTATTCTTTTCGTTGTTGATTCTTCCAACAAATCTGTTCAACCCTTCTCCGTAAGGAGGATTTTCTAATTCATTCGTGGGAGAAGTTGTCATTTTTCTTCTCCATTCATTTCTTTCGTTGATTTATATGCTATTCTTTCATTCCGGAGGCATTGTGATGTTGCTCTCTCCAAACCATCATCTCGTTTTATCGAGATCATGTTCTTTCCCTTGATTATCTTGTAACCGGAGTGTTGTGTCCTCTTTTCAAGTTCTCTTATCTTTTCAAGTTTTGCCTCTCTTTTCAATCGGAGTGCTATCTGAAATCTTTCTTACCTCTTGTGACATCTTTTCAATTGTTTTGGAGGCTGTGTGTTGTTGTTTTCATCAAGTATCACTCCATCTCATCAAGTTCTTGTTCAATTCCTTCCATTTTCAGACGGAGTGCTTTCCAAATTATGTCATTCTTATTCCTTGGCTATACCATTGCAGTTTCATAGTCTTTTCGTTCGTAAGCTCTTGTTTCATGTCTTTCAATCTATAAGGTTCTCGTAATGTTCCTTGTTCCTCCTTTTTACCGGAGTGCTCTCAACTTCGTTCATCTCCCTTGTATTCTTTCTTCAAGATTGTTCAACCTCTCAAGGTTCTTTGGTTTTCACTCGTTTGCCAAAGAAGCAACTTTGTTTTACCTCTTCCTCTTCCTCTTCCGTTTTTACCCGGTGCCATCTCTAGGATCTCGGGTCGAGATCCTCTATTAGTGTGGGAGAGTTGTGACGCCCGAAGACCGACGTCCCAGAAGATTCCAGAAGATTCCAGATGTCCCGGGTCCTCCCGTGTGTTTCATTGTGCTTGTGTTATTTATTTTTGCATTGCATCATGTCATCCTGCCATCATGTCATTTTTTTCTTTTGCATCTCAACTTAAATAAATCGTGTGGACCTTCGGTCTATTTAAATCGAGAGAAGTGTGTCTTCTCTTTATAACATATCCTCCCAATATTTAGGGAGCTATATTAAAAAAATCCAATTGTGTGGAATTAACCCATAACACACTTGCAGTTAATTCTCATGCCTTTGTTATCTTAATTCCTGGCCCCAAACTTTGTCCTCAAATTCTAGCCTTTTGGATTTCATCTTAAGGGATTTCTAAATTCAAATAGTTTGACTTCTACTCGAGCTTGTTTGAAATTTCATCTTCCAAAAACCCTCCAACCATTTTAATTAAATTCCTTACATTTTTGTGAGTCCAGGGAATTTTACCCTATGCCCTAAGCATTACAAAAATGTTCCATCTTTTATTTCTTGTTCGTGGCCTTTTTCTTAATAATTTTGAACTCTCTCTTTATTTTTCTGCTAAAGAAATAATTAAGGGAGAGTGATAGACCAGCTGGGCTCCCTCCCAGCCGTCTCCCGCAGTTCTGCACCACCTGGGCCCATCTGGCCAGGCCCAACATCCCCCCCAGGCCGCCTCAGCCCCTAGGCCACTGGCCCATCGGCCCAGCTGCCCGTAAACCTAGCTAGCGCAGCTCCCTCGCTCGCTCCTCCCTCGACCCCTCAGCGCGCCGCCACTCTCCCCTCGCTCTCTCAGCGCCGCACCTTTCCCCCGATCCCATCTCTCTCCCAGCCCCGCACCTCGTCCCGAACCCCTCGCTCCCGATCTCGCCCTTCCCCGGCGACTCGCTCCCTCGACTCCCTCTCCCCGATTCCCAGGGCATCGATCGCCACCCTCGAGCGCCCTGCCTCGGCCATCCTCCCTCCAGTGGCCCGAGCGCCTCCCTCCGGTCACCTTCCCCGCGTCCAGCCAGCCATGGCCGCCGTCCTGCGCGCCTCCCGCGCCATGGAGCTTCACCGTCCCGTCCGCGCCTCCGTCGCCAGGCGCGAGCGACGCGCGTCGTGGCCTCCCTCCAGCGCCGAGCCCCGTCCCCTGCTCTTCCTCGATGCCCTGCGGCCTCGAGCAGCTCCTCCACGGCCGCATCGCCATGGCCTCCCCAGGCCTCTGCCGCCCGTGGCCTGCAGCCACCTCCGCCAAGGCTGCAGCGCCCCTGCCTCCTCGCCGTTCCCTCGTCTAGTGCACCGAGCCGCGCGATCTCAACCGAGGGGAGGAGCCCCTCGGCAGCCTCGTTCCAGACTGCCCCAACGTCCGCCTCTGACCGCTGCCAGCGCGAGCATCTTCCCCGCAGCACGCCATGCCGTGTTTGTTTTGTTACTGCTGTTATATTTTTCTGCAAAGTCCAAGTACCTCCGTCGCCGGTGCCTAGTACAACTACTTTCACGACGACCCGAAGACCAAGTTATGTCAAGATCGACACCGAAAGGGTTCGGATCCGTCAAGTTCGACTACAAGAACCAAGTACCACTACGTCACAAGAACCAAGACCGACCCCGACAAGTACCACGACGACCCCTCAAGTACATCTACGGGTACCCGAACACCTACGAACAGTGTACGACTACCGTCGCCGAAGGCCGTCGAGTGAAGAACTACCGCCGCCCCGAAGATGTTGGTTTCGTCAAGTACCTCTCCGAACGTGAACGCCTACTTCCTCTACGAATCGCGAGAACGGCTACATAACGAGTACCTCTACGGAACAACTACTTCCCTCTACGAACGTGTACCCCGACCGCCTCGAGAACGTCTACTTCCTCTACGATCTCGAATCGCCCCGAAACGAATGTTCCGAAGGTATAACCCAAGATGATGACCCGTCGAATGCTTGTGTTGTATGAAATGTTTCCCTTGTGTGCACCGTGCCCGTATCATCTTTTGTCGTGCTCCTCGGTTGCCTCGTCGCCGACTCGTGGGAACCCGGTGACGGGATCACCCCACCTTTCATCTTGTTCTGCTCGACACGCCACCTTTTCTTTTGCCCCGGTCTCTCAACGAGTTACCGAAACCGAGATGTTGTCGTGCATCATTTTCGGATCGTTGCCGTGGCACCCTTTCCTTCCACCACGGTGACAAATACTCGTTATATACTTCATATCTTCTTCATGTCAACTTTTAATAAAATTGCATAAACTTGATCGTGTCATCCGCATCATGTTAACAACATTATATGTGTGAATTGTTGTTGCTTAAAATTGCTAAATATGCTCATGGGGATTTTCCGGAATTGTTGTTCTTATTTCCGGCCTCATTTAAAAATGTCTAGATAGGTAGTTTACTTTTGATTCACCTCTTGCAATGTTAACAAACATTTAACTTGTCTTGTAAATAACGAGAGTCAATTAAATAATTAAAAATGTGGTGTTTCATCAATATGCAACTCGTTGCATATTGAGCTCCACTTAACTTGTAGTACTTGTTTGTGCACTTTGCCATGCCATGCATAATTAAACCGGACATGCATCATACTTGGATGTGCATCGTATGCCATGTTTATGCTTGTGTGTTAACGTGTTGCTTGTTTCTTTCCGGTTGCTTCTCTTGTTAGCTTCGGTTTTGTTCCGGAGTTGTGAGGCTTCTTCTTCGTCTTCTTCATGGAACCGTTCTTCTCCCTTGCGGAATCCCAGGCAAGATGATCATACCCTTGGATACCTTTACTACCATTGCCATGCTTAGTTGTCTCGATGCTATCGTTACATGTCGCGCTACCTATCTTTTATGTCAGCCTCTCCTTGTTGCCATGAAACCTCTAACCTTGAAACCTTCCTAGCAAAACCACTGTTTGGCTATGTTACCCGCTTGCTCAGCCCCTCTTATAGTGTTGTTAGTTGCAGGTGAAGATGAAGATCGTTCCAGGAGGGAACTTGTTGTTGGAATATCACAATATCTATTATTATTAATAACACACCTATATAGTGGAAGGCTTGGCCTTTTGCTCGGTGTTTTGTTCCACTCATGCCACCTTAGGCGCCGATAAACCGGCATTATGTTCCTTGATTTTGCGTTCCTTACACAATGGGTGGATGGGGACCCCTTGACAGTTCGTCTTTGAATAAAACTCCTCCAGCAAGGCCCAACATTGGTTTTAATTTGCTCATAATAACAACTTAAATAATTAATTAATTTCATAGGGGGTCATGTCCCCGGGTTCTTAATTCTACATAACAGGGGGGGCCAGTGCTGATGGTGTTGGTCCCAAACTAGAGCCACTTGCGGTGCCACCCAGTTATCTGGGTTCTTCGGTTACTGTACGTACTGCTCATCCGGACGTGGCCTGAGACGAGATACGCGCGGCTACTATCAGGGTGTCGGCAAGCCGGGAGGTCTTGCTGGACTTGTTTCACCATTGTCGAAATGTCTTGTGCACAGGGAACCCGAGCCTGATCGGATTTCCCTAAGATAAGGAGTGATGATATTATATTTATCACTTCAGCTAATCGTGAGAGCTTGTGATGGGCTAAGTTGGGACACCCCTGCAGGGTTATGATCTTTCGAAAGCCGTGCCCACGGTTATGTGGCAGATTGGAATTTGTTAATGTCCGGTTGTAGAAAACTTGACAGATGAACCGAAGTAAAACCCACAACTGTGTGAGTAACCGTGACTGTCTCTTTTCACTTTGAGAAGAGAACACGGTGGGGTTATGTTTGACTCGTATGTAGTTCAGGATCTTTAGCGATCACTACTTTTGCGACCGTTTGCGTAGATGCTCATCTTATTCTTGTACTCGTAAGCTAGCCACCATATTATGCTTAGCCGCTGCTGCAACCTCACCACTTTACCTCTTCCTACCCATAAAGCTTTGCTAGTCTTGTTACCCATGGTTATGGGATTGGTGAGTCCTCGTGGCTCACAGATACTACAACACCAGATGCAGGTTCAGCCGAGAATGTCGCAGGAGCTGGTTCAAGTACTTCACTGGGAGCTCGATGAAGAGAGTGGCCGTATGTTTGTGACGTTTTCGTCGATCAGTAGTGGTTTCTACTAGGGGCGATTCAGACCTGTGGCTTTATGTTGTTTTGGTATCTTCCTTTTGGATCTTCGCCCGTAGTCGGGTTGTGATGTTTTGAATGATGTCTTGCTTATGTAATGTATTGTGTGAAGTGGCGAGTGTAAGCCAACTATCTCCTTTTGCAATTTAATCCCTCTTTTACATGAGTCGTGCAAAGATACCAAACTTGAGATCATTCCAGAATGGGCTTATACCTTTAAGTCGTGCCTCGACACGTAGGAGGTATAGTCCCATCCTGGGCATTACATGAAACTTGTGTGTTTTTGCATGTAGAATAATAATTTCATCTTGTTTACATGTTTGGAGTATGTTTTCTTGATGTTTGGGTGCATCTTGCACCGTTGCCATGCTTAACTTGTTTTGCTCATATCTTCTAGACCGTAGCTCCGTTTTAAACAAACTTTAT
The DNA here is from genome assembly GCA_902687465.1 of Secale cereale. Lineage (NCBI taxonomy): Eukaryota > Viridiplantae > Streptophyta > Magnoliopsida > Poales > Poaceae > Secale > Secale cereale. The sequence continues at coordinate 212,421,489 of LR738711.1, read as the reverse complement.
ATGAAACTTGACTAGAATTTCATGTAGATCATCATGGTGCATGTTAACTTGCTGTTTAACAACTTTAACTTAAGGTTTGTTCAGATCTGGACCAATTTCAACATATGCATATGAGGACTTATCGGATTTGCTTTATGTGGATTCCGGCCTCATTTAAACTTGTTGTCTTGTGTTGTTTTTGAGTGCTTCCTGCCTTGCCATGTTTTGCATCATATATAGACTTGTCTTGCATCATACTTGCTTGAGCATATTGTCATGTTCTTGTGTTGTCTCTGTGCTTCCTACCTTGCCATGTATTGCATCATATATAGACTTGTCATGCATCATACGTGCACCATGTTGATTGTGCATTGCACCTTGTTTGATTTCATGCCTCATGTGTTCTTGTGTTGAGTAGAGCCGGAAGCCGAGACCGAGAACGAGAACGAGGTTACTACCGAGGTTGAGTACGAGGAGCCATCTTACGATCCCATCGACAACTCGAAAAGATGACCTGACCCAGATATCATTACTATCTTTGACTATTGCTATATGTCTCGCTCTTTAGCGTATTGCCTCGATGCCCCTGTTTGTTTGTCAGCCTCCTATTGTAACAATGAATCTGTCTAACCACCCAACCTAGCAAACCTTTGTTTGGCTACGTAAGCTTCGCTCAGCCCCTCTTATAGCATTGCTAGTTGCAGGAGAAGATTTGAAGATTCTTGCTTCATGTTGAAGTTATTGTTGGGATATCACACTATATAAACTCTTAAACTAAATCATCTATATATTGGTAATGGGTGGAAGGCTAAGCCTCTTGCTTGGTGATTTGTTCCACTCATGCCGCCCTAGGAACCGTATAAACCGGTGTTATGTTCCTTGATTATGCGTCCCTAACACGGTTGGGGTTTATGGGCCCCCCTTGATAATCCGCTTAGCGCTAAACCTTTTCCAGCAAGTCCCAACATTGGTACTCCATTTTCCTAAACAACTAAAACTTGCATAGGGAGTTATAAACCCTCTTATTAATCAACAACCCGGGCCAGTGCTCTACATGAGTGTTGGTCCAAACTGAGCAGACTGCGGGGCCACCTCAAGGAAACTCGAGGGCTGGTAAAAACCTGTAGGATGACTTATCCGGTCGTGGCCTGAGACGAGATACGCGCGGCTACTATCAGGGTGTCGGCTCGTCGGGAGGATTTGCTGGATTAGTTTTACTTTAGTCAGAATATCTTGAGCACGGGATTCTGAGAACACTCGGGTCTTCCCACCTTGGAGTTGCGACTCCGCAGATCGTGAGCTTGTCATGGGCTAAGTTGGGACACCCCTGCAGGGTTTTGAACTTTCGAAAGCCATGCCCACGGTTATGTGGCAGATGGGAATTTGTTAATATCCGGCTGTAGAATACTTGACACCATGTTCAGAACACACTACCAGCGTGAGTAACCGTGATGGTCATTTTCCGAAAGGGGTTCGGGAAGTGAACACGGTGAGGTTATGATTGACGTGCTTAGATAGGATCACTTCGTGATCACTTTGACGCTCATGGCACTTCTCTTCTCGCTCTAAACACGTAAGCTAGTGCTAGTGCAGCTGCAACCTTTTATCTTTCTTCAGCCTTGTTCCACACCCAAGGCTTAGATAGTTTTGCTACCCGGGAACGGGATTGCTGAGTCCTCAGCGGCTCACAGATTCTACACCGCACCAGATGCAGGTACCATGGTGAACTACTTAGGTGACTGCACAGAGCTGTACTGGGAGTACGATGAAGAACGTAGTCGATACTATGTGCACTATCCCGATGATCAGTAGTGGTTTCTACTAGGGGCGATTCGGACCTGTGGCTTTATGTATTTGGTATCTTTCATTTGGATCTTCGCCCGTAGTCGAGTTGTGATGTTATTTGGATGATGATTTGCTTATGTAATGTATTGTGTGACGTGGCGAGTGTAAGCCAACTATCCTTTTGCAATTTCATCCCTATTTTTACATGAGTCGTGCAAGGATACCGAACTTGAGATCATTCCAGAATGGGCTTATACCTTTAAGTCGTGCCTCGACATGTAGGAGGCATAGTCCCATCCTAGGCATTATAGGTGCTGGCAAATTACGTCGGATGCAATTAATCATGTAGAAGTTATAACCTAGGGTGATACAGAACTAGCTCCAGTTCATCAATGCAATGTAGGCATGTATTCCGAATATAGGCATACGTGCTTATGGAAAAGAACTTGCATGACATCTTTTTTCCTACCCTCTCGTGGCAGCGGGGTCCTATTGGAAGCTAAGTGATATTAAGGCCTCCTTTTAATAGAGTACCGGACCAAAGCATGAACACATAATGAATACATGAACTCCTCAAACTATGGTCATCACCGGGAGTGGTCCCGATTATTGTCACTTCGGGGTTGCCGGATCATAACACATAGTAGGTGACTATAGACTTGCAAGATAGGATCAAGAACACACATATATTCATGAAAACATAATAGGTTCAGATCTGAAATCATGGCACTCGGGCCCTAGTGATAAGCATTAAGCATAGCAAAGTCATAGCAACATCAATCTCAGAACATAGTGGATACTAGGGATCAAACCCTAAAAAAACTAACTCGATTACGTGATAGATCCCATCCAACCCATCACCGTCCAGCAAGCCTACGATGGAATTACTCACACACGGTGGTGAGCATCATGGAATTGGTGATGGAGGAAGGTTGATGATGACGATGGCGACGATCTCGACTCTCCGGAGCCCCGAACGGACTCCAGATCAGCCCTCCCGAGAGAGATTAGGGCTTGGTGGCGGCTTCGTCTCGTAAAACGCGATAATTCTTCCTCTTTGATTTTTTTCTCCCCGAAACGGAAGATATAGGATATGGGGGTACGTCGGTGGAGCATCAGGAGGCCCACGAGGTAGGGGGCGCGCCCTGGGAAGGGGGCACGCCCCCCACCCTCATGGACAGAGTGTGGGCCCCTCAGTGAGGATCTTCTTGTAGATATTTTTTATATTTTCCGAAATAATTCTCCGTTGATTTTCAGGCGATTCTGAGAACTTTTTATTCTGCACAAAAACAACGCCATGGTAGTTTTGCGGAAAACAGCGTCAGTCCAGGTTAGTTTCATTCAAATCATGCAAGTTAGAGTCCAAAACAAGGGCAAAAGGGTTTGGAAAAGTAGATACGTTGGAGACGTATCAACTCCCCAAGCTTAAACCTTTGCTTGTCCTCAAGCAATTCAGTTGATAAACTAAAAGTGATAAAGAAGAACTTTGACAAACTTTGTTTGCTCTTGTTGTTGTAAATATGTAAGCTAACATTTAGGTTTTCAACAAGATCATGAACTAACCACATTCATAATAACTTTCAGGTCTCAAGATTACTCACATCAATGGCATAATCAACTAGCGAGCAATAGTAATAAACCTCGGATGACAACGCTTTCTCAAGACAATCAAGATATGATATAACAAGATGGTATCTCACTAGCCCTTTATGAGACCGCAAAACATAAATGCAGAGCACCTTTATAGATCAAGGACTGACTAGACATTGTAATTCATGGTAAAAGAGATCTAGTCATGATCATACTCAATGCAAATTAATAGTAATGCATGCAACGACAGAGGTGCTCTCCTACTGGTGCTCTTTGATAAGAGGATGATAACTCTGCATAAAAGTAAATAGATAGGCCCTTCGCAGAGGGAAGTAGGGATTTGTAGAGGTGCCAGAGCTCGATTTTTAAATAGAGATTGAATAACATTTTGAGCGGTATGCTTTCATTGCCAACATAACAACCAAGAATCTCAATATCTCCCATGCTGCGCACATTATAGGTGGTTCCCAAACAGAATGGTAAAGTTTGTACTCCCCCAACCACCAACAAGCACACTCCACGGCCATCTGAATCCACGAGGTACCGTCCAAAGCAGCAATAACCCTGGGGGAGTTTTGTTTAATTATTATGATTTTGAGCATGGGACTGGGCGTCCCGATGACCAGTCATTTTCTCATGAATGATGAGCGGAGTCCACTCATCGTGAGAATGACCCACCTAGCATGGAAGATATAGACAACCCTAGTTGATACATGAGCTGTTCGAGCATACAAAACAGAATTTCATTTGAAGGTCTAGGGTTTCGCACATACAAATTTACTTGGAACGGCAGGTAAATACCGCATATAGGAAGGTATAGTGGACTCATATGGAATAACTTTGAGGTTTATGGAAGTGGATGCACAAGCAGTATTCCCGCTTAGTACAGGTGAAGGCTAGAAAGAGACTGGGAAGCGACCAGCTAGAGAGCAACAACGGTCATGAACATGCATTAAAATTAATCAACAATGAATGCAAGCATGAGTAGGGTATAAATCACCATGAACATAAATATCGTGAAGGCTATGTTGATTTGTTTCAACTACATGCGTGAACATGTGCCAAGTCAAGTCACTTAAATTGTTCAAAGGAGGATACCACCCATCATACCACATCACAACCATTTTAATATCATGTTGGCACGCAAGATAAACCATTATAAACTCTCAGCTAATTAAACATGGCATAAGCAGCTATGATCTCTAATTGTCATTGCAATAATGTTTCATTCATAACAAGCTGAATCAAGAACGACGAGCAATCATATTTACAAAAACAAAAGAGGTCGAGTTCATAACAACTTTTCCCATCTCAATTAGTTCATCATATATCATCCTTATTGCCTTTCACTCGCACGATCGAACGGTGTGGATAATAATAATAGTGCACGTGCATTGGACTAAGCTGGAATCTGCAGGCATTTAAATACAAGAGAGAAGACAAGGTAATATGGCTCAAGGTTAAATCTACAATAGAGCATATGAGAGCCACTAAGCATTTTAATCATGGTCTTCTACTCTTAACCCCTAGAGAAAAGAAAAGAAACTATTTACACGGGAAAGCTCCCAACAAGAAAAAGAAGAACGGGAAATCTTTTTGGGTTTTCATTTTTTTTAACTACTACTACTACAAGCAAAGAAAGTAAACTAGCTAGAAGCTACAACTAATATATTTTTGTTTTTCTGGGTTTTTCTAGCACACGAGAAAAAGACTAAGAAAAAGAAATTGAAACTAAGCATGGATGGTACAGTGAAAGAGTGAGAGCACCGACAACTAGAATAAGTGTGAACATGAATGTAAGTTAGTGAGAAACACGTACTCCCCCAAGCTTAGGCTTTTGGCCTAAGTTGGTCTATGGCCAGTACTGGCTTGACGGATATCCAAAGTTGTAGTTCGGGTCGTACTGAGACGCAGCAGATGCTGCATGCTGAGCTACAGCTCGAAGGCGTGTTGCCTCCGTCATATTATAATAAGCATTTGCCTCCTCCATAGTTATGGTGTATCTCCCTTTTTCCTGAAAGTTAAACAAAGTAGGGGCAGGAAGAACAATAGGGATGGCATGCTTCCTGTTAAAGATTAGTCGATATTTGAGGGTTTGATTATCCCACTCTATAAATCGGTGACTATTCATAGCATGGCAGTCTAAATAAGCAGGAGGTAAAGGTTCATCATTCAAGTGCACAGACACACCAAGATAGGGGGCAATGTGGGTAGCATAGATCCCACCAAATAAATCTCCATGCAAACCATTATGGTGTAGCCTACGTGCAACAATTGCTCCCAAGTTATATTGCCTATCACCTAGTACAGCACTCCTGAGAACACTACGATCAGGGACGCACATGTGACAAGCCTCATCTTTACTGTTTATGCATCTACCAATAAAGAGAGCAAAGTAATGAATAGCAGAAAAATGTATGCTCCTCGTGGTAGCTTGTGTAACGTCCCTGGATTCCCCCACTGTAATACTGGCCAGGAATTCTCTAAATTCAGATTTGCGAGGATCACTCATACTGCCCCGCTGTGGGAGCTTGCAGGCAACATTAAAATCCTCTAAATCCATGGTATAAGATTTATCATAAAGGTCAAACAGGACAGTGTGAGAGTTACGTGAAGATGAAAATTTAAATCTTCTCACAAAGCTATCAGTTAAACCACGGTATTGAGGACACTTATCTTGTATGAAGTCCTCGAGGTCAGCGTTACACACGTATGCGTAAAATTCATCTTTGATCCCAGCTTGACCCATAAATTCATTTGACGGCCATTCACAAGGCCGCACATCAGCATCCCTCGGTAGTTCATCGTCTGGCTCACGGAACGCGAGCCTCGGTTCTTGCTTCCTTGACGAACCACCTTGGAAGTTTCTACTAGACATTTTTCTGAAATTTTTACTAACTCACAATAAAAGTTAACCAAGCTCAATAAGATTGATAGCAACAACTCCTATAAGTGCCTAGAGGCTATATCATGCATTAGAACTACTTGGGACCAAGAAAATTTGACATCCAAGCTCAAGAACAAGGTCACCACAGCAGCATAAATTTGCAACAAATAAAGCACTAGAACAAAAACTAATTGGACCAATGGAGGAGTCACATACCAAGGAACAATCTCCCCAAACAGTTTGGTGAATGGTGGTTTGAGCAAGGAGATCGAAAATGGCAGCAAGATAAGCTAGAACTCGGGTTTGAGCTGGTTGGGGATTTTTTTTGGGAGGAAGAAGAAGAGCATGGGTGCAAGGATAAGTGGAGGGGGCCATGTGGGGCCCACGAGGCAGGGGGGCGCGCCCTGGGCAGGGGCGCGCCCTGGACCCTCGTGGACACGTGCTGGCTCCCCTCGCTGTGTGTTCAGTGCCATATTTTCTTAAATATTCTAGAAAAAATCATATTTTATTTTCATGGCATTTGGAGAACTTTTATTGTTGGGATATTTTTTTATTGCACGGATAAGTCTGGAAACAGACAGACAATGCTATTTTTGTTTTATTTAACCTAATTAACAGAAAGTGAAAAGAGGGTATAGTAGGTTTGTGCTATCTAGATTCACCTATCCCATGCCAATCAAAAGGAATCCATTAACAAGGTTGATCAGGTCTTGTTAATAAACTCTTTCCAAGTAACATGAAACCGGAGAATTTTCGAATAACACTAGGTACCTCAGTGGGGATATGTATGTCCCCAACAATAAGAATGTCATATGCCTTCTTGATAGTAGGAATAGGAAACTCAAAACCTCCAATAGTGATAGTTGAAGTTTTTCCAATATAATTGATACTATGGACCTGAGGTTGTTTCCTCGGAAAGTGTATCGTATGCTCATTACCATTGACATGAAAAGTGACATTGCCTTTGTTGCAATCAATAACAGCCCCTGTAGTATTCAAAAAAGGTCTTCCAAGAATAATAGACATACTATCATCCTCGGGAATATCAAGTATAACAAAGTACGTTAGAATAGTAACATTTGCAACTACAATAGGCACATCCTCACAAATACCGACAGGTATAGCAGTTGATTTATCAGCCATTTGCAAAGATATTTCAGTAGGTGTCAACTTACTCAAGTCAAGTCTACGGTATAAAGAGAGAGGCATAACACTAACACCGGCTCCAAGATCACACAAAGAAGTTTTAACATAGTTTCTCTTAATGGAGCAAGGTAAAGCAGGTACTCCTGGATCTCCTAATTTTTTAGGCATTCCACCCTCAAAAGTGTAATTGGCAAGCATGGTGGAAATTTCTACTTCAGGTATCTTTCTTTTGTTGTTAATAATATCTTTCATATACTTGGCATAAGGATTTGTTTTAAGCACATCAGTCAAACGCATACACAAAAAGATAGGTCTAATCATTTTAGCGAAGCGCTCAAAATCCTCATCATTCTTTTTCTTGGATGGTTTAGGAGGAAAAGGCATGGGTTTCTGCACCCATGGTTCTCTTTCCCTACCATGCTTCCTAGCAACAAAGTCTCTCTTATCATAACGTTGATTCTTTAATTGTGGGTTATCAAGATTAACAGCAAGTTCAATATATACATCATTATCATTGCTAGGTTGAGCATCAACATGAACATCATCATTAATATTATCACTAGGTTCATGTTCATTACCAGATTGTGTCTCAGCATCAAAAACAGATATATCATTGGGATTCTCAGGTGTGTGAGCTACAGGTTCACTAGAAGCATGCAAAGTTCTATCATTTTTCTTTTTCTTCTTCTTAGAAGAACTAGGTGCATCTAAATTAGCTCTCTGGGAATCTTGCTCAATTCTCTTAGGGTGGCCTTCAGGATACAAAGGTTCCTAAGTCATTTTACCACCTCTAGTTGCAACTCTAATAGCATAGTCATTATTCTTACTATTTAAGTACTTGTTCATTGAGCAAATCATTCTGAGCCTTAAGTACTTGTTCTACTTGAGTGGTGACCATGGAAGCATGTATACTAATAAGTTTCAGTTCACCTTTGGCTCTAGACAGATAATTACTCAAGCGTTCAATCATATAAGCATTGTGTTGTAATTGTCTACCAACATAAGCATTGAAGTTTTCATGTTTCACAATGAAATTGTCAAACTCATCTAAGCATTGGCTAGCAGACTTATAATGAGGAATATCACCTTCATCAAATCTATAAAGAGAATTTACCTTTACTACCTGTGTCGGGTTATCAAGACCATGTATTTCTTCAATAGGTGGTAAATTCTTAACATCTTCATCTTTAATACCTTTTTCTTTCATAGATTTCTTTGCCTCTTGCATATCTTCAGGACTGAGAAATAGAACGCCTCTTTTCTTCGGCGTTGGCTTAGGGGCTGGTTCAGGAAGTGTCCAATTATTTTCATTAGCCAACATATTATTCAATAATAATTCAGCTTGTTCCACTGTTCCTTCCCTGAAAACACAACCAGCACAACTATCCAGGTGGTCTCTGGAAGCATCAGTTAGTCCATTATAAAAGACATCAAGTATATCATGCATCTCAAGAGGATGATCAGGCAAAGCATTACGTAACTAGAGAAGCCTCCCCCAAGCTTGTGGGAGACTCTCTTCTTCAATTTGCACAAAGTTATATATTTCCCATAAGGCAGCTTGTTTCTTATGAGCGGGAAAATATTTAGCAGAAAAGTAATACATCATATCCTGGGGACTACGCACACAACCAGGATCAAGAGAATTAACCAAGTCTTAGCATTACCCTTTAACGAGAACGGAAACAACTTAAGGATATAATAATAGCAAATCTTTTCATCGTTGGTAAACAGGGTGGCTATATCATTCAACTTGGTAAGAAGTGCCACAACAGTTTCAGACTCATAGCCATGGAAAGGATCAGATTCAACCAAAGTAATTAACTCGGGATCAACAGAGAATTCATAATCCTTATCAGTAACACAGATAGGTGAAGTAGCAAAAGCAGGGTCATGTTTCATTCTAGCATTCAAGGACTTTTCTTTTAGCTTAGCTAATAACTTCTTAAGATCATATCTATCATTGCAAGCAAGAAAGTCTCTAGCAGTTTCTTCATCCATAACATAACCTTCAGGCACAACAGGCCATTCATATCTATTGGGAGTAGTTTCATCATCACTTTCATAAATATCATCAACATTTGCACTCTCCCAAACTTTAGCAATTTGTTCATCTAGAAATTCACCTAGTGGCACAGTATCAGGCATAGAGGTAGTTTCATCATACATAGCAGAAGTAGCATCATCAAGAACGTACGACATATCAGATTCAATAGCAGGAGTAGGTGTCGCAAGTTTACTCATAACAGAAGGAGAATCAAGTGCAGAGCTAGATGGCAGTTCCTTACCCCCCCCCCTCGTAGTTGAGGGTAAGATCTTGGTTTTTGAGTCCTTCAAATTCTTCATAGTGATCAACAGATATAAATCCCAAGTTACTTAAAGAATAGAGCTATGTTCCCTGGCAACGGCGCCAGAAAATAGCCTTGATAACCCACAAGTGTAGGGGATCACAACCGTTTTCGAGGGTAAAGTATTCAACCCAAATTTATTGATTCGACACAAGGGGAGCCAAAGAATACTCTTAAGTATTAGCAGCTGAGTTGTCAATTCAACCACACCTGGAAACTTAGTATCTGCAGCAAGATAGTTTAGTAGCAAAGTAGTATGATAGTGGCGGTAGCAGCAATAAAAGTAACGATAGTGTTTTTGTGATAGTAGCAACAGAAAAGTAAAAAAAGCGACTAGCAATATAGGTAAAGCTCGTAGGCATTGGATCGGTGATGGGAAATTACGTCGGATGCAATTCATCATGTAGAAGTTATAACCTAGGGTGATACAAAACTAGCTCCAGTTCTTCAATGCAATGTAGCCATGTGTTCCGAATATAGTAATACGTGCTTATGGAAAAGAACTTGCATGACATCTTTTGTCCTACCCTCCCGTGGCAGCGGGGTCCTATTGGAAACTAAGGGATATTAAGGCCTCCTTTTAATAGAGTACCGGACCGAAGCATTAACACACAGTGAATACATGAACTCCTCAAACTATGGTCATCACCGGGAGTGGTCCCGATTATTGTCACTTTGGGGTTGCCGGATCATAACACATAGTAGGTGACTATAGACTTGCAAGATAGGATCAAGAACACACATATATTCATGAAAACATAATAGGTTCAGATCAGAAATCATGGCACTCGGGGCCTAGTGACAAGCATTAAGCATAGCAAAGTCATAGCAACATCAATCTCAGAACATAGTGGATACTAGCAATCAAACCCTCACAAGACAAACTCGATTACAAGATAGATCCCATCCAACCCATCGCCGTCCAGCAAGCCTACGATGGAATTACTCACACACGGTGGTGAGCATCATGGAATTGGTCATGGAGGAAGGTTGATGATGACGATGGCGACGATCTCCAGTCTCCGGAGCCCTGAACGGACTCTAGATCAGCCCTCCCGAGAGAGATTAGAGCTTGGAGGCGGCTCCGTCTCATAAAACGTGATAATTCTTCCTCTTTGATTTTTTCTCCCCGAAACGGAAGATATAGGATCTGGGGGTACGTCGGTGGAGCATCGGGGAGCTCACGCGGTAGGGGGCGCGCCCTGGGCAGGGGGCGCGCCCCCACCCTCGTGGACAGGGTGTGGGCCCCCCGGTGAGGATCTTCTTGCAGATATTTTTTATATTTTCCGAAATAATTCTCCATTGATTTCAGGCGATTTCGAGAACTTTTTATTCTGCACAAAAACAACACCATGGCAGTTCTGCTGAAAACAGTGTCAGTCTGGGTTAGTTCCATTCAAATCATGCAAGTTAGAGTCCAAAACATGGGCAAAAGGGTTTGGAAAAGTAGATACGTTGGAGATGTATCAACTCCCCCAAGCTTAAACCTTTGCTTGTCCTCAAGAAATTCAGTTGATAAACTGAAAGTGATAAAGAAAAACTTTGAGAAACTCTGTTTGCTCTTGTTGTTGTAAATAAGTAAGCTAGCATTCAGGTTTTCAACAAGATCATGAACTAACCACATTCATAATAACTTTCAGGTCTCAAGACTACTCACATCAATGGCATAATCAACTAGCGAGCAATAATAATAAACCTCGGATGACAACACTTTCTCAAAACAATCAAGATGTGATATAACAATATGGTATCTCGCTAGCCCTTTCTGAGACCGCAAAACATAAACGCAGAGCACCTTTATGGATCAAGGACTGACTAGACATTGTAATTCATGGTAAATGAGATCCAGTCATGATCATACTCAATGCAAATTAATAGTAACGCATGCAATGATAGAGGTGCTCTCCTACTGGTGCTCTTTGATAAGAGGATGATGACTCTGCATAAAAGTAAATGGATAGGCCCTTCGCAGAGGGAAGCAGGGATTTTTAGAGGTGCCAGAGCTCGATTTTTAAATAGAGAATGAATAACATTTTGAGCGGTATGCTTTCATTGACAACATAACAACCAAGAATCTCGATATCTCCCATGCTACGCACATTATAGGAGGTTCCCAAACAGAACGAAGACCTAAGGGACGAAAAATTTAGCCTATGATGCAAGTTGGAAGAGCTCACTATTTCATCATCACCACCATCTTCTTCATCACCAAAAGAAAATTGAGTATCGGGTATGGGCACTCCCCTTGGCTTTCGCCAAGCTTGGGGGAGGTGCCCCGGTATCGTATCATCCCCACTATCGTTTTATATTTACTTATTTTACTTCGATCTTTTGCTTTAGAATAAATGAAAGTTTAGTTTGATCCCTTCTTTTCATGAGTTTGCTTAGTGATCTATCTTTGTAATCATGTGCAAGATATATAATAAAGTTTAGTTTTGAGTTTTTACTTTCTTTACTTTCCTGTTGCAATAAAAAGAAAAGTTATAATTGATTGAATAAAGGAAAGGAAATACATTAAGAAGATCATATGCTAATCTTATGGTAGGTGATAGCACCACATAAGGAAAAGTATGAGTAGAAAATTTTATTAGAGGTTGACAAACATAGCATTGGTCAATGATGCAACTCATGAAAGAATTAATAACGGAAGAGAAGATTCACATATAAATATACTATCCTAAAAATATTTTGTGGTTGTGAGCCCCCATCAAAATATAATATGCCAAAATTGTTGACGTTGGACAAGGAAGACAACTTAATGATTTATGTTTGTTCATATTCACATAGAAGTCATATTGTCATAGATCCTTCAACATGTGGTGCTTGCCCAATACCTTTTCTAGCCAAAAATTCCGCACTAAGTAGAGATACTACTTATGCATCCAAAAACCCTTAAACCCAAACCTTTTTCGAGAGTTCACCATACCTACCTATGGATTGAGTAAGATCCTTCAAGTAAGTTGTCATTGGTGCAATAAGGCAATAAAAATTGCTTCTGAAAGTGTGATATCATATAGTGTAAGAGAAAATTGAGCGTTGCACGAACTTGTGATGGTGAAGAATAAAAGCGACAGACTGCATAATAAAGGTTGCTATCACAAGGGGCAATGCAACATAACGTTCTTTTGCACTAAGAGATTGAGCATACAAAGAAATAAGCGCATGGCAACCTCTGCTTCCCTCTGTGAAGGGCTATTTTTTACTTTTATGCAAAGAGTCAAAGTTTTCTCTCTATTCCTTTTTATTGTATCCTTTGGGAAGCATCATGTGGTGAGGAAAGATCTAGGCACATATGTCCAGTTGAATATGGGTGACATGAGTTATTATTGTTGACATCACCCTTGAGGTGAGTACGTTGGGAGGCAAAACCATAAGCCCCTATCTTTCTATGTGTCCGGCTGAAATGTTTTGCTCATGGGTATGAGGTGAGTGTTAGCAATCATAGAAGACTATATGATGGTTGAGTATGTGGACTTGCCTAAAGGCTCCAACACGTGACCCTTCCTGAAAAGATGATGAATTGTAGTTGCAAAGTTGAATGAGAACATAGTTTGTTGGTTTCTAATAGGGTTTATGCTTTATACTTCAACAGTGTGATGAACTGTAACCTGTTCATGAGAAGTCGATGATACAAGTCTTTTGATAAAAACCTTATGTTTAAATTTTTTATGTTATAATAATCAACATGATGCTTTTATGTCTGTATTTTGTTTTTATCGACACCTCTCTCTCAAAGCATGTGGACATGTTTTTCATTTTCGGTTTTCACTTGAGGACAAGAGAGGTCCAAGCTTCGGGGACTTGATACGTCCATTTTGCATCATGTTTTCTTGCTATTATTTATGTTGTTATTATGCATAATAATGCTTTTTGGAGTAATTGTAATGCCTTTTCTCCCATAATTTGCAAGGAATGCACCAAGGGAAGAATTCCGGCAGCTGGAAATCTGGACCTACAAAAGCTACATCAGGCCACCTATTCTCCACAACTCCAAACAAGCTGAAACTCCATGGAGAATTTTTATGAATTTGAAAGTGTAACTAATCCCCGGGTGGTTTTGGTAATTTATAACAACATATAGCTCATTGGACTAATGATTCCTCAAGCTAAATATTTCAGGAAAGTTTAATGAATGGCATGGCTATTGTGGAGATGTGGACCCCTCAAAAGCTAAGGAAGCAAGTTTTGCAAGAGCTCAAGACTCTACCTTTTTACTTTTAGTGATCCAAGATCACATTGAGTCCTTAGGGAAGCCAATACTATTAAAAGGGGACGAGGTGTTGCTTAACAAATTGGTTGCTCACAATGCTTGATGATATGCTCGAAAACCCTCACACAATCTCTCCACTCAAAACAAGTCAAAACCAAAATGCAAAACTCGGACTCACCGATTTTTCCTATCTTGTCCCATCGAGTTTCTTTTGACTTAGCTAGAGCCACAAACCCTAACATTTTGGTCTCACCGATATAGGCATTCGGTCTCACCGAGATGGTTCTGTAAACTCTCTGTTGTAGGTTAACTAATTTCGGTACAACTGAGTTCATTAATCGGTCACACCGAGTTCACCTTGCCAACTCTCTGATGACTAAACCCTAGTCTTTCGGTCCCATCGAGATGTCCCAATCGGTCCCACCAAGTTTCCTAATGTTCACATATTTGAAGCTTTCGGTCAGACCGAATTCACTGAATCGGTCCCACCGACTTGGCCAAAATGTGTGTAACAGTTGGATTTTGTGTGGAGGATATATATACCCCTCCACCCCTCTTCATTCGTGGAGAGAGCCATCAGATCGTGCCTACACTTTTACCCATCCAGATCTGAGAGAGAACCACCTACTCAAGTGTTGAGATCAAGATATTCCATTCCTACCACATAAATCTTGTTCTCTAGCCTTCCCCAAGGTTCTTCCCACTCAATCTCTTCTTCCACCATATCCAAATCTATGAGGAACTGTTTGAATGTTGGGGAGACTATCATTTGAAGCATTTGATCAAGGAGTTCGTTATCAACACATCGTCTATTACCTTTTGGAGAGTGGTGTCTCCTAGATTGGTTAGGTGTCACTTGGGAGCCTCCGACAAGATTGTGGAGTTGAACCCTAGTGAGGCAAGTCCTTCGTGGGCAATGGCCATGGTGGGATAGACAAGGTTGCTTCTTTGTGGACCCTTCATTGGTGGATCCCTCCGTTGACTCGCGCAGCCGTTACCCTTCGTGGGTTGAAGTCTCCATCAACATGGATGTACGATAGCACCACCTATCGGAACCACGACAAAAACATCTGTGTCTATACTTGTGTTTGCAATCTCCAAACCCCTCCCTTTACCTTCATGTGCAATGATTTACATTCCCTTGCTATACTCTTAGAATTTCATGTGTAGGTTGATTGCTTGACTTGTGCTAAGTTGCTAAAATCTGCCAATTATTAAAATTGGGAAAAGGCTAGATTTTTATTTGGTCAAGTAGTCTAATCACCCCCCTCTAGACATACTTTCGATCCTACAAGTGGTATTCGAGCTTTGGCCTCCATTTGGCTTGATTTCCATTGCTTTGGTGATCATAGCCTTGGTTTCACAACCTAGGAGAGTATGGCGTCTAGCGAGGGAAGTTACCACCATAGAGGTCCTTACTTTGATGGTACAAATTTTGCTAGTTGGAAGCATAAGATGAAAATGCATATTCTTGGACATAACCTCGCCGTTTGGGCTATTGTGTGTATTGGTTTGCAAGGTTATTTCTTTGATGGGAAGGAACCAAACGTGAAGCATCCGTGGAAGAATTGAAGATGTTGCAATACAATGCTCGAGCTTGCAATATCCTCTTCAATGGATTGTGCCTCGAAGAATTCAACAAAATCAGACATCTTGAGAATGCAAAGGACATTTGGGATACTTTGATTGATACGCACGAAGGTACCGACTCCGTCAAGGAATCCAAGTTGGATGTGCTTCAAAGTCAACTTGACAAGTTCAAGATGAAGGATGGTGAAGGTGTCGCTGAAATGTACTCTAGGCTCTCATCACAAATGAGATTGCCGACTTAGGAAGCGAAGAGATGACTGACAAATTCTTCATCAAGAAAATCCTAAGAGCCTTGGATGGAAAATATGGCACCGTGTGCACATTGATCCAAATGATGCCAAATTACAAATATCTCAAGCCAACAAAAGTCATTGGAAGAATTGTCGCTCATGAGATGTCACTCAAATTGTCGCTCATGAGATGTCACCCAAAGATAACGAAGAGCTTCACAACAAGCCTAGTGGTGCTTACAAAGCCTCATGTGACGCTCCTACATCATCAAGTGAGAAACAAGTCTTCAATAAATAATTGAGCTTAATGGTGAAGAACTTCAACAAGTTCTACAAGAATAGAAGCAAAGAGAGAAGTTCCAAGTCAAGGTCCTACAATGACAAAAGATCTTCTAGTCGTGAACGTAATTGCCACAATTGTGGAAGACCCGAACACTACTCCAATGAGTGTCCGGCTCCCTACAAAAGAAGAGAAGAATCACCACCAAGAGAGAGAAGGAGTAGAGATGATCATTATGAATGAAGACCTTCTCGGAGAAGAAAGGATACAGAAAGGAAGGATAAATCATCAAGGAGCTATACAAGGCGAAGCCATCAAGCTCATGTTGGTGAATGGGTATCCGGTTCCGACTCCGATAACTACTCCGAGAGAAGCTATCACTCCAACTCAGAAGGTACTCAAGATGAAGGTGTTGCCAGAATTGCACTTGTGTCATCCAACTCCTATGACATATTTGACTCACCAAATGAAGGAATTGGAAGGTGCTTCATGGCTAAAGGCCCTAAGGTATCACACCCCGGGTATCTTGATTTTAATAGTGATGAAGATGACTTGCTAGGAGATGATGATTTACTTGTTAGTAGCAATAGTGATGAAACCAATGATGAAAACTATGATGAAATTGCTATTAATCATGCTAATCAAGATAAAACGGAAGACAGTGATAATGAGAAGATTGAGTGCCTAACTAAAGAATTAAACACTCTCGAGTTAGGTCATGAAACTACCTTAGAGGATCATCGAGAACTTTTGAGGACCCATGAGAAGCTATGCTTTGAAAATCTCAATCTAGAGCAAGAGAATAAATTCTTAAAAGAAATCAATGATTATCTTCGTAATAGAAGTTCTTCTTACTTTGCCAAGCATTTACTCTTGTCTACTTACATGCCACAAGTAAAATCTAGCAACAAGAACAAGAAAGATTTTTTCTCTAGTAGTAACATTAATCATGTTAAATCCAATGATGCTGCTTCTAGTAGTTCTCTTGATTCCAATTCCACTAACGATTCTCTTAGCCAAGTTAAACTTGAGCAAGAAAATAGCTTATTGAAGGGAATTATAGAGAAAGGTGTCTACAAGAGCCTTGCCGGGAGTAAGCAATTCGAGGAAATTGTACGCAAGCAAGGAAGGCACCGGAAGAATCAAGGTGTTAGTTTTGAACAAAAGTTCAATGCCAATGGAGTTGAGTGGAAGAAGATCAATACCCCAAGACCAAATTTGTTCATCAACAAGAGAAGTATGATCCTAGTTCCTTCTAGGGGACGCAAGCACAAGATGATCTTCCACCACAATACCACAAGCTAAAGGGCAAGGACAAGCTTCAAGAAGAGATTGATGCATTTGAAGAAGCTCCTAAGGCCTTGGTCAAGTGGGTTCCCAAGACTACATCAAGCTCTACTTCATCAAGTACGACTACAATTCCAAGGATTCCCATCAAGTTGATGTGGATCCCGAAGAAGAAGAACTAGAGAGTTCTTGAGGGTGACTCTGCCAACATACTTCACTCATATCATCTTCGCGAGGAAAAGTGCAAACTACTTCCACATCTTGCACTAGTTCAAGGATTCACAAACCCTCTTGTTGGTAAGACAAGGGACAAGGTAACCTAATGCTTTCATGGACATCATCTTGTGTGCAATTCGCTCTATGTCCATGGATATCTTTGTTTGTTCCTTGTGGGACTAACCCGTGTAGGTATTGAAAGTGCAACTCACTCCAATGGATTGCTCCAAATGATCTACATCAACATTGAGCATGCACATCTTCAACATCTACATGAAGTCATCATCGACAAAACCCAAGGTTAGTTCATCCCTCTTAGGGGGGGATATCACATCTAGGGGGAGCTTTACTCTAAAGATTGAGCTGAAGCAGCTCTAATGGTGTGAACACAACAATGCATTATGTAAAAGTGGTAACCCCACTTGTGCTTAAACGATGAGTGTGACCTATGATCAAATGTTCTCATTTGACTCCTAAGTCAATATACTCATATATAGATGACCTAGTCATTGTTAATTGCTTGATAGATGCTAGAATGGTTGTGCATGCTTTGCCACATATTTCATTTGCCATTTCATTGCGTGAGCATATTGATTGCATATTTTCACCATTCAAGGACATCCATTTGTAGCTTTGATTGTTTGGATCTTTTTCTTTTGCCAAATGGATGGACAAGAATGCCTAAGCACTCCCTCTAGCTATCTATGTTTTTCACGTCTCAAAATCTATGCATGCTATAACATCACAAAGTTTGAACAAGTCTCTATCGGACCCACCGAGTGAGGAGCACTCGGTGTCCCCGATCTGATCAGGGCTTAACTTCCAAAACCTCCAAAATGCATTTCGGTCCCACCAAAATCATTTAGGTTGACCAGTTTTTGTATCTCGGTGAAACTGAATAAACCGTCTCGGTCCAACCGAGTTGCAACAGCCTAGTGCAAAATGCATCTCGGTGCCACCGAAACAGTTTCTTGGTCCCACCGGAAGACATGGGTATATAACTCGCAGACATAAGTTTTTGGAAATTCCTCCAATAGTTCTAATCTCGCACCCTAGCTCTGCCGCCGCCGTGGTCTAAGGATCGTCGCCATCACCTCCAGCCGCCTCCTGCTATTGGAATCCGTCGCTGCCGAGGGCATTCGCCACCGCCCCTCGTCGCCATAGGAGATCGTCACCAAGTTAGGGTACAACTCGTTTGTTTTGTGATCTCCAAATATAATTCGTGCACAAAACAACTTGCCATAGATCTTGCCACGTTTGCAAACTTCCTATCCAGCAAAACTAGTCTTTAGGTTAGATGGATTTCGAAAAACTTAGGGTTAGTTCTCTGCCGAACTCATCTCAGTCCGGCCGATTTGCAAGTCTTGGTGTCACCGAGTTGGCGTAAGCCATTGCACTGATACACCTCGGTCCAACCGAATTGTATCACTCGGTGAGACCGAAACTAGCATCTCAATGAAACCCTAGCAACTCGGAGCCACCGAAAACTACCTTGGTCTTACCAAAACAATTATGTTTTGGCTCTGTTTTTGCTTCGATATCACCGAACTGGTAAACTCGGTAGCACCAAAATGAATTCTGCAGAAAACTAAAGTTATGTTTTCCAAATCAAATTATTCAAAAAACAAGTTGTGCTTTGTGATGCTCATCCACTATATCTCATCTATACCTATTCACATGGTCTGTTTGAAGTTTCAGAGATGTCAGAAGGCACTGACAGTCAGAACAGGTCTGAGGAGCAGGTTAACTTGAGTGAGGGCTCTAGTCCCAACAACTCTAGCTAATATTAGAGTAGTAGAAGCACTCCCAGTAACCTTCCAAAGGCTGCTACCAAGTCAAGGAAAAAGAAGACTTCAGATTCAGAGGATGAAGACTTTGTAGCTGATGAGGCCACCTCAAAGAAGCAAGTTGCTTGGAAGGAATATGGCACTGTTGCTTAAACCAAGCCTGGTTTGCACAAAAAGTGTCCATCCAAGAGAGTGCCCATGTCAAAAGCCAGAGCATCAACTCAAGAAACCATGCAGTTCACACTTGAAACCAGAGATGCTGAGCCTATAGGAGCTAAGAAAAGGGCTAGGAAAACCACATCCAGAGTGATTGGCAAGCCAACTATGAGGAATGATGGTGATGATGAGTAAGAAGAAGAAGAAGAAGAAGAGGATGTTGCACTAGCATCTAAGTCTCAGAAGCTGATGGGGGATGCCATCAAGTCAGGGGTTGCTCCTTCAAAGCCCAAATCAGCCCCCAAAGCTGTTGCCCAAGCCACCAAGTCAGCACCCAAGATAAACACTAGTAACATTCTAGCTGCAGAAAAGAATAAGGCTCCAATGCCTCAAGATCAAGAAGAAGAAGAAGAAGAGGAAGAGCAGGAAGAAGATAGTGACTATGATGAGTCACAAATGCTGAGAAAACTCAAGCCTAAGATTCCAGAGCATAATGATGCTCATCCTAAAGCTGAAGATATGAAGCTGAGAAGAGATGCAGGCTTAAGAGCATGGAGGAATTCAGATCCCTATGTTGTGAGGAGGAGAACAGCAGTTGCCTACATGTTTCACACAAGGGAGCAATAAGATTTCTATGAGACAGTACTTCTTGACAAGAAGCCCATTGTGTGTGACATGAAGTGGGTGGATTGGAAATACATTGATAAACATGCTGACTACTTTCCACGTGTGCATGAGAGCTTCAGGATGACATACACTACAAAATTTGTTGGGAAGAAGCTGACAAGATGGAATGATGAAATGGTAATGCAATTCTACTCCACTGCCCATTTCTATCCACATGGGAGAATTGCATGGATGACTAAAGGCACTAAGTATCAAACCACAATCTCTGTATGGGCTGCTATCATAGGTGCTCCAGCTGAGTCAGAAGATGATCCAGATATCTATGATAAGGCTAGAATGAGCCATGACTCCATGCAAAACATGTACAAGCCTATCCCAAATGAATACAAGAGTCAATTCAAGTTTGGGTCAGTGTAATATCTATTGGCTGGACTTGGCACTATCAACATCATTCTGAGACACACTTTGCTGCCAAAGTTTGGAGATGACAGGATGATCAGAGGACACTCCATCAACTTTCTTCACCACTATGATGTGCCAGAGAAATTCAAGGTCATGAGTCTGGTTGTAGAGACAATCAAGAGGACAGCTACTGACGAGAAGAGATCATGTGGATATGCCCCACATATTCAAACACTCATCAACTCTAGAGTGGGCACAGACACATATCTGCTTGATAGGAGGCACTTGCCCCTAAGGCCTGAATTTGAGGATAATGAGGTGCTAATGGACCCTCCACACCCATCATCTGCACAAGCATCAGAGGCATACATGCAGGAACAAGCTGCTCAGCAAGCTCAAGCATCAACCCAGGCAGTCAACATTTCGAGCCTAAAGTCAAAGAGTGACCAGATGACATATCTTCTTGAAGCTACAACGAGGATGGAGAAAGAATTGCCACCCTGACTCAGAATCAAGCTAGCTTAGAGAGGATCATTGAGGATAAGTTCCATGCTCTTTACACTAAGGTGACAGAAGTGCAGACCATAGTGCAGAAGATAGAGCAAGAGTTGCTAATGGAGTGAGCAATCACAGTGATGAGAAGGATGCTACCAGATTTCAGAAGGTGCATCGAGGACAGAGGACTGAGAAAGTGTTAGTGGGAGACATGAGACCCACTCAGTCTGCCCAAGTTGCTGCTGCCCAAGGAGTCACACATGCATCAACTCCACTAGCCCCTCAGACATTAGTTGATATCTTCGCAGAAGGAGTTCTCTCAATGCCATCTACGCACACTGGAGACAACAGCCAGAAGACCCCTTCAAGAGCTCCAGGAGATGCCTAGAGAGACGCATAGCCTATGTATATTTTGAACTTTTTGGTAACTTGTTGTCAAAGGGGGGGAATATATAGATCATATAGGCTTCGAGAGAGAGATAGAGTTTTGCTTTTATCGCATTTGATTTTTGCTACTATCTTCTGGTGATTTGCTTGCAAGAAACTTGTGTGTGAGATGCTACAATTATGGTTGTGATTGATCATATACTTGCTTGGATGATATCTCTATGTGATCTTTTGCAATTGCCTTGGTGATGAGTACTTGTTATTCACTTATTATCCTTTTGAGTGCTCCACCAAAATGTATGTGATGTGTGAGATGTGACCCATGATCCTATATAGTTGTGCATTTGCATTCAGAAGCAAATAATTAACAATGCACAAATTTAGGGGGAGCTCTTGCTTATCACATACTTCTCAAAGCAACAATATATTTCATTCTTTATCATTTGTCGAAGCTTTGATCTATATGTTGTCATCAATTACCAAAAGGGGAGATTTAAAGTGCAACTAATCCCCGGGTGGCTTTGGTAATTTATAACAACATATAGCTCATTGAACTAATGATTCCTCAAGCTAAATATTTCAGGAAATTTCAATGAATGGCATGGCTATTGTGGAGATGTGGACCCCTCAAAAGCTAAGGAAGCAAGTTTGGCAAAAGCTCAAGACTCTACCTTTTTACTTTTAGTGATCCAAGATCACATTGAGTTCTTAGGAAAGCCAATACTATTAAAAGGGAATGAGGTGTTGCTTAACAAATTGGTTGCTCACAATGCTTGATGATATGCTCCAAAACCCTCACACAATCTCTCCACTCGAAACAAGTCAAAACCAAAATGCCAAACTCGGATTCACCGATTTTTCCTATCCAGTCCCACCAAGTTTCTTTTGACTTAGCCAGAGCCACAAACCCTAACATTTCGGTCTCATCGATATAGGCGTTCGGTCTCACCGAGATGGTTCTATAAACTCTCTGTTGCGGGTTAATTAATTTCGGTACTACCGAGTTCATTAATCGGTCACACCAAGTTCACCTAGCAAATTCTCTGATGACTTAACCCTAGTATTTCGGTCCCACCAAGTTTCCTAACGTTCACATATTTGAACCTTTCGGTCAGACCGAGTTCACTGAATCCGTCCCACCGAGTTGGCCAAAATGTATGTAACGGTTGGATTTTGTGTGGAGGTTATATATACCCCTCCACCCCCTCTTCATTCGTGGATAGAGCCATAAGATCGTGCCTACACTTTCACCCATCCAGATCTGAGAGAGAACCACTACTCAAGTGTTGAGATCAAGATATTCCATTCCTACCACATAAACCTGTGCTCTAGCCTTCCCCAAGTTGCTTTCCACTCAATCTCTTCTTCCTCCATATCCAAATCTATGAGGAACTGTTTGAGTGTTGCGGAGACTATCATTTGAAGTATTTGAGCAAGGAGTTCGTTATCAACACACCGTATATTACCTTTTGGAGAGTGGTGTCTCCTAGATTGGTTAGGTGTCACTTGGGAGCCTCCAACAAGATTGTGGAGTTGAACCAAGGAGTTTGTAAGGGCAAGGAGACCGCCTACTTCGTGAAGATCTACCCTAGTGAGGCACGTCCTTCACGGGCGATGGCCATGGTGGGATAGACAAGGTTGCTTCTTCATGGACCCTTCGTGGGTGGAGCCCACCGTGGACTCCCGCAGCCATTACCCTTTGTGGGTTGAAGTCTCCGTCAATGTGGATGTACGATAGCACCACCTACCGAACCACGACAAAAACATCCATGTCTACACTTGTGTTTGCAATCTTCAAACCCCTCCCTTTACCTTCATGTGCAATGATTTACATTCCGCTGCTATACACTTAGAATTGCATGTGTAGGTTGATTGCTTGACTTGTGCTAAGTTGCTAAAGTCTGCCAAGAATTAAAATTGGGAAAAGGCTTGATTTTTATATGTTCAAGTAGTCTAATCACCCCCCCCCCTCTAGACATACTTTCGGTCCTACATAATTATTTGATGAATATCGGAGTAAAGAAGTACCAGAGGGAGCCGACCAGGTGGGCAAAACCCACCTGGGCGCGCCAGGGAGCCCAGGCACGCCTTGGTGGGTTGTGCTCCCCCAGGCCCACCTCCGGTGCCCATCTTCTGGTATATAAGCCCTTCTGACCTAGAAAAAATAAGGAGAAGACTTTCGGGACGGATCTCCTCCGTCTCGAGGTGGAACTTGGGCAGGAGCCCTTTTGCCCTCTGGCGGAGCAATTCTGCCGGGGGAACTTCCCTCTCGGAGGGGGAAATCATTATCATCATCATCACCAACAACTCTCCCATCTTGGGGAGGGCTATCTTCATCAACATCTTCAACAGCACCATCTCATCTCAACCACTAGTTCATCTCTTGTGTTCAATCTTGTTACCGGAACTATAGATTGGTGCTTGTGGGTGACTAGTAGTGTTGATTGCATCTTGTAGTTGATCACTATATGGTTTATTTGGTGGAAGATCATATCTTCAGATCCGTTATACTATTTAATACCCCTCTGATTTTGAGCATGTTTATCACTTGTGAGTAGTTACCTTTGTTCTTGAGGTCACAGGAGAAATCATGTTGCAAGTAATCATGTGAATTTGATATGTGTTTGATATTTTGATAGTATGTATGTTGTGATTCCATTAGTGGTTTCATGTGAACGTCGACTACATGACACTTCACCATATTTGGACCTAAGGGAATGCATTTTGGAGTAGTAATTAGATGGTGGGTTGCGAGAGTGACAGAAGCTTAAATCCCAGTTTATGCGCTATTCCATAAGGGACCGATTGGATCCAAAAGTTTAATGCGATGGTTAGAATTTATTCTTAATACTTCTCTCGTAGTTGCGGATGCTTGCGGGAGGGTGAATCATAAGTAGGAGGTTTGTTCAAGTAAGAACAGCACCTAAGCACCAATCATTTCCTTCTGCTCCTCGTTACTTGCTCGTTACAAGGATTGGGCTATCTTGCTGCACTTTTGCTACTACTATCGTTACTTGCTCCTTACAAAATTATCTTGCTATCAAACAATGATACGTCTCCAATGTATCTATAATTTTTGATTGTTCCATGCTATTATATTATCTGTGTTGGATGTTTAATGGGCTTTATTATACATTTTTATTTTATTTTTGGGACTAACCTACTAACCCAAAGCCCAGTGCAAATTGTTGTTTTTGCCTATTTCAGTGTTTCGCAGAAAAGGAATATCAAATGGAGTCCAAACGGAATGAAACCTTCGGGAGAGTTATTTTTGGAACAATTGCAACACAGAAGACTTGGAGTAGACGCCAGGGAACGAATGAGGCGGCCATGAGGGCAGGGGGCGCACCCGGGGGGTAGGCGCGCCCCCACCCTCATGGGCCCCTCGTGGCTCCCCTAACGTGCCTCTTCCTCCTATATAAACCTACGTACCCTGAAAACATCAAGGAGCACCACGAAAACCCAATTCCACCGCCGCAACCTTATGTACTCGTGAGATCCCATCTTGGGGCCTGTTTCGGAGCTCCACCGGAGGGGGCATCTGTCGTGGTTTTGTCACGGCAGATGTCCTAGCAGAAGGACTTAGTCGTGAGGCCATCGCTACGGGTTAGCTTAAAGGGGTTAAAGCGTACAAGGACACAGGGATTTTATACTAGTTCGGCCCCTTCGATGAAGGTAAAAGCCTACATCTAGCTTGGTGTGTATTGCTAGGGTTTTGATGACTAGGGAGCGAATCCGCTTTGCCTGTGTCTCGAACTGTTGTTCTCTGCCTTGAACCGTCGTCGGGTCGTCCCTTTATATAAGAGGTGACGCTCAGTCCGGTTTACAGAGCCCGAGGCCGGCTCATAAACGTGTCCGCCTCGGTCTCTATTCTTTCTATCTTACATCTCAAGTTACATAGTATGGTGGTTTACAAATCATGGGCCCTAACACTTGGGATCTAAACCTCTTGGGCTAAAGTCTCTTGCTTCATGCTCCGCTGGGCTTCAAAATAATCTTAATAACATAAACCGGCCCCTCCTGGGCGGTTTATACCTGGTAGTAATATCCCTGACATTAGGCCCCAGATTGATTTGAACCTGTTCATGTCAATCTTCAAAGTCTTGTACAAATTTCCCTTTCCGCAGCTTCAGAATGCTTTATAAACCGGCGTGACGTCATCTCCTCAAATCACTTTAAACAACCGTGACGCCATCTGCGCATTTAATACTTGTACCTGTTTTTTATCTTTTATTCATTAAAGCTCCGAAGATCGAGGCGACAGTATCGTCCATATCCGCTTTTCGGGCTCCTCGATTCCCGCGCCTGCCGTTTTATCCCTTCGGCTTATAAATAGGGCAGAGGGGCGTCTCTTCTTACCCCCTTGCCTCTTCTTCCTCCTCTGTCCACTTGCGCTCGAGCTCCGCTGCCGTCCGTCGAACTCTGCATCTTCGTCGAATCCGGCCGCTGCATCAACCTGAACGTTTCTAGAGATTCGCCAGTGCTTCTCCGCACCCGTCGCCTCGGGTACATCCTCTTCTTCCCATTTCATAGATCTCAGTTCTAGGGTTTCCTCATGCGAGCTCGTGGATAGGTCCTTGTTCTTCGCAGTTCTTCGCCATAGCCAGTAGTTCGCCTTAGATCTCAAACTTTTTGTTAACAACCGTAAGAATGAATCTGCTCCATCGTTGTAGCTTTATCTCTCCCAATACGATCAGTTAGACTGGATCTGTTTAGGACCTTCATCGCTTCTGCTGAATATAACTTGAATTATTTCTGAGTTTTCCACATGCTGTAGATCCGTATTTTACTCCTGTTTTTGTGAAAGTTGTTTCCCCAAAACTTAAGATCTGCGTCTTGTTTGCCTGTGTTGGCGGTTTAGCTTTTTTCAAACTTCATAATCTGGTAGATGTCATTGTTATAGCTGTTCCGGATATTTAACCTGGTAGATACCATTAGGCCCCTGCTTAAACTGTCGTTTAGACCAGTACCTTCAAAGAGTAGGCCGGTTTAAATCTGCTTAGATTACAAACCGGCTCTTCATTGTATTTTCAGCCTTTCCCTTCCGAAAAGATGACTACTCAAGCCAAACAGTTTGTCTCCTGCAACTGGGTCCAATCCCGGATCACCGAGGATGATTTAGAGAAAATGGTCTCAATTGGCGCTTTAGGCCCAAAGGATGTCCTTCACTGGAGGGCTCCCGGATCAGGATGTACTCCAGAGCCCAAGGAAGGAGAAATCGTCGTCTTCTTCGATCACTTGGCCCGGGGATTCAACCCTCCTGGGTCAAAGTTTTTCCGCGATGTGTTAGCAAACTTTCAGCTGCATCCACAAGACATTGGTCCCAACTCTGTATCAAACATTTGCAACTTCCAAGTCTTTTGTGAAGCTTATCTGCAAGAGGAGCCAACAGTGGAGCTATTCCGGGACTTCTTTCACTTAAACCGTCGTACTGAATTTCATGATGGCCCATCTATTCAGAAGAGGAAGGATGTTAGTTTTCCTCACACCACTCTCCACAGCCATCCAAAGGACTGGAATCAGACTTGGTTCTACTACGTAGACACTTCACCGGAAGGTGAAAACCCACTGCCGGGTTATCGCTCCCACCGTCTTCGAGAGAACCACCCTTTTCCACAGCGTTTAAGTGCCCAGGAGCGAGCTCAATATGCCCCACAGCTTTCAAAGCTCAGGGCCTTTGTAGCCAATGGACTAACAGGAGTTGACTTCGTCCGCTGCTGGCTTTCTTGGAGTATTCTCCCGCTAAGCCGGCATTCCGGTTTAATGTGTGCGCAGTAAGGTCGAAGAAGAGCGATGTTCCACGGCCGTCTGGTCTCCTCCTCTGCCGTATGTGAGTCCTTATGTTCTCGAACATCAATGAGGTAGTATGATCCGTTGTGCAGGTTCTTGCTGACCACAAAGGGTCCTTCCCAAGGTGGGGATAGCTTGTGCATGTCCGCCTGGTCTTGGATGAGCCGGAGCACCAGATCTCCTTCTTGAGATGCCCTGGTCTTAACCCAGTGACTGTTGTACCGGCGCTGATCTTGCTGATAAATCGCCGATCGAGCTGCTGTCGTGTCCTGTTGTTCATCCAGCCGGTCCAATGCATCTTGCCTTGCTTTTTCATTATCCGCTTCAACGTAAGCCGCCGACGTGGCGAGTCATGATGGATATCACTAGGGAGGACCGCTTCAGCTCCATATACCATGAAGAAAGGTGTGTACCCTATGGATCTGTTAGGTGTAGTGTTGATGCTCCATAGTACAGAAGGTAAGTCCTCCACCCAACAACCCGGTGTCCTCTGCAAAGGAACCATAAGCCAGGGTTTGATGCCTCTCAAGATTTCTTGATTGGCTCTCTCAGCTTGGCCATTAGACTGAGGGTCAGCTACTGATGATACATCAAGGCGGATGTGCTCTCGTTGACAGAACTCCTCCATAGCCCCCTTGGATAGATTGGTACCATTATCAGTTATAATGATGTGTGGAAAGGCAAACCGAAAAATCACCTTTTTAATGAACTGAACCGTCGTTGCTGCATCACACTTACTGACTGGTTCCGCTTCAACCCATTTGGAAAATTTGTCCACTACCACCAAAAGGTGGGTCTTCATATCTTGGGATCTCTTGAAGGGTCCAACCATATCAAGCCCCCAAGTCGCAAACAGGCAAGTAATTGGAATCATCCTCAATTCCTGCGCCAGTATATGAGCACGCCGTGAGAATTTCTGGCAAGCATCACATTTTCTGACCAAGTCCTTTGCGTCGGCATGAGCCGTCAGCCAGTAGAACCCATGACGAAAAGCTTTAGCCACCAAAGATTTTGAACCGGCATGATGACCACAATCTCCTTCATGGATCTCTTTAAGAATGTCACATCCCTCCTCTGGTGACACACACCGCTGAAATGCCCCAGAGACGCTGCGATGATGAAGTTCTCCATTGACAATAGTCATTGACTTGGATCGCTGGATTATCTATCTAGCCAAGACTTCGTCCTCTGGTAACTCACCTCGTTTCATGTATGCCAGGTAGGGAAGCATCCAATACGGAATAACATGAAGCGTCGCGACCAACTGTGCCTCCGGATCAGGAACAGCTAAGTCCTCTTATGAAGGTAATTGCACCGAAGGATTGTGTAATACATCCAAGAAGGTATTGGGTGGAACCGGTTTACACTGAGAACCCAGCCGGCTTAACGCGTCAGCCGCTTCATTCTTTCGCCGGTCTATATGATCCACCTGATAACCCTTGAAGTGCCCAGCAACAGCGTCTACCTCTCGTCGATATGCTGCCATGAGTGGATCCTTGGAATCCCACTTGCCAGATACTTGCTGTGCCACCAGGTCTGAATCGCCAAAGCATTTAACCTGGCTTAAGTTCATCTCCTTGGACATCCGCAGACCATGGAGGAGAGCTTCGTACTCAGCTGCATTGTTAGTACAAGGGAACATTAAACGGAGGACATAACAGAACTTATCACCTCGTGGGGAAGTTAACATGACTCCAGCCCCTGAGCCCTCCAATTGCCTGGATCCATCAAAGTGAATAGTCCAATATGTGTGATCCGGCTTTTCCTCAGGTGCTTGCAACTCTGTCCAATCGTTGATGAAATCCACCAATGCTTGGGACTTTATCGCAGTACAGGGCACATACTTCAATCCGTGCGGGCTAAGCTCAATGGCCCACTTTGCAACCCGACCAGTAGCCTCTCTGTTCTGGATTATATCCCCCAACGGAGCTGAACTGACAACAGTGATTGGATGGCCTTGAAAATAGTGCTTTAGCTTCTGGTTTGCCATGAAGACTCCATATACCAATTTCTGCCAATGAGGGTATCTCTGTTTTGATTCAATGAGAACCTCACTGATTTAATAAACCGGCCGTTGAACCGAATATTCTTTGCCTGCCTCCTTGCGCTGTACCACAATGGCAACGCTTACCGCACAGGCATTAGCAGCCACACACAACAACAGCGGCTCATTGTCAACTGGGGTAGCAAGGACTGGTGGCTCTGCTAATTGCTTCTTCAAGTCCTCAAACGCAGCATCAGCAGCATCACTCCAAATAAAGCGATTTGTCTTTTTCATCATCTGATAAAGCGGGATGGCCTTCTCCCCCAAACGGCTGATAAACCGGCTGAGTGCCGCAATACGGCCCGCCACGCGTTGGACATCATTGATGCACGCCGGTTTAGCCAAGGATGTAAACACCTTGATCTTCTCCGGATTAGCTTCGATTCCCCTATTCGATACAAAGAACCCTAGGAGCTTGCCTGCCGGAACACCGAAAACGCACTTCTCCGGATTAAGCATCATTTTATAAACCCGAAGATTGTCGAAGGTTTCTTTCAAGTCTGTTACCAATGTCTCATCCTTCCTGGATTTCACCACAATGTCATCCACATATGCATGAACATTCCGCCAATCTGTCCATGAAGGCAGTTCTGCACACAACGCTGATAGGTCGCCTGGGCACTCTTAAGCCCAAAGGGCATAGATACATAGCAGAAGGCTCCAAAGGGAGTTATAAAGGCCGTCTTCTCCTGGTCCTTAACTGCCATCTTGATCTGATGATAACCTGAATATGCGTCCAAAAAACTTAGCCGCTCACAACCTGTCGTAGCATCAATGATCTGATCAATACGGGGGAGAGCAAAGGGATTGGTTGGGCAAGCTTTGTTTAGATCTGTGTAATCAACACACATTCGCCAAGTGCCATTTTTCTTAAGTACTAGCATTGGATTAGCCAACCACTCTGGATGAAAAACCTCAACTATAAAGCTTGCCGCCAAGAGTCTAGCCACTTCTTCTCCAATAGCCTTGCGCCTTTCTTCATTGAAGCGGCGCATAAATTGCTTAACCGGTGTAAACTTAGGATCAATGTTGAGATTGTGCTCAGCGAGTTCCCTCGGTACACCTGGCATGTCATAAGGTTTCCATGCAAAGATGTCCGATTCTCACGGATGAACTTGATGAGCGCGCTTTCCTATTTCGGATCTAGGTTAGCACTGATGGTAAACTGCTTGGATGAATCACCAGGAACAAAGTCAACCTGTTTGGTCTCTTCAGATGATTTGAACTTCAAGGCCGGATCATGCTCTCTGGTTGGTTTCTTCAACGGAGACATATCCGCCGGATCAACGTTGTCTTTATAAAATTTTAACTCCTCAGTTGCACAAACCGCTTCAGCATAAGTTGCATCACCTTCCTCGCACTCCAACGCAATCTTGCGGCTCCCATGGACCGTAATGGTTCCCTTGTGCCCTGGCATCTTGAGCTGTAGATAAACATAACACGGCCTCGTCATGAACTTGGCGTAAACCGGTCGCCCGAACAAAGCGTGATACGGGCTCTTGATCTTTACCACCTCAAAGGTCAAGATCTCCGACCTGGAATCATGTTCATCTCCAAAAGTAACCTCCAGATTGATCTTGCCAACTGGATACGCCGATTTACCGGGCACTACCACATGAAAAACTATGTTGGACTGCCGAAGCTTTTTATCTGTCAGCCCCATGCGCTGGAAAGTCTCATAGAATAAAATGTTGATGTTGTTGCCTCCATCCATAAGCACCTTGGTAAACTTGTAGCCACCTACCTGAGGTGCCACAACTAGAGCCAGCTGACCCGGATTATCAACCCGGGGCAGATGATCCTCTCTGCTCCACACAATGGGCTGCTCTGACCAACGCAGGTAACGTGGCACCGCCGGTTCAACAAAATGTACTGCCCTCTTTAGAACTTTCTGATCACGTTTGCACAAGCTCGTGGTGAAGACATGATATTGTCCATTGCTCAGCTCCTTCGGATTATTCTGATATCCGGATTGCTGCTGTTGTTGACGCTGTTGATTTCCCTGATTGTTATAACCGCCCTGGCCGTGCTGTTGGTTATGCTGATTGTGCCCGTTGTGGTTGCCGTTATTGCCTTGGTACCTTGAACCGGATCCACCACCTTGATAACTCGGCCCTTGAAAACGGGGCTTGATCCACCGGATGGTCCGTGATCGTACCGAGACCAGTTCATGAATTCCTACATAATAAAACAGTCTTTCCAGAGATGTGTAGCTGGCTTTTCTGTTGTACTGTGCTTCGGGTAAGGTACGTTCAACTGGCGTTCCAGATTAATAGGTGGCCTCCCATTTCGTGGGGGCGGTCTACCCTTGCAGCAATGTCCGTCCTCCACAACATTGGTGTTGGCCACAAAATCCGAACCACCATCCGCTTTACGCTTACCGTTGTATCCTTGATTTGCCGGGTTGGGCTGCAACGCCTTACCATTCTTGTTTGCCTTCCCTGACTTGTCACTATCGGCGTCTGGGTATTTGGTATTATCGGAGTCCACATACTTCGCCAAAGCGCCCATGAGTGTCCCCATGTCATCACAATTACGCTTAAGCCGTCCCAACTTCAATTTCAAAGGTTCAAACCGGCAATTGCCTTCCAAGGTTACCACGGATGTGCTTAGGTTGATGCTATTGGAGGAATGCAGGATCTCAGACACTCGACGCACCCAACTACTTGTAGACTCATGCTTTCCTTGAACGCAGGCAGCTAGATCGACGACAGACATTGGCTGCTTGCATGTGTCCTTGAAGTTATTGATAAACCGGCGGCGCAATTCGGCCCATGATCCGACCGAATTAGGCGGCAAGCCCTTCAGCCAAGTGCGAGATGTGCCTTCTAGCATCATTGTGAAATACTTGGCGCACGCTGCATCATCCACATCCAGCATCTCCATTGCCATCTTGTCAGGGATATGGTTAATAGGTATAAACCGGATATTGTAAACCGGCTTAGCTATATCGTACTTGGTTTATTATTTTAGTAGAGATTACGGCCCGTGAGATTCCAAGGCCCATGTATAGAAATACGGTTTGTAATCCGTCAAGGAGATGTAACTTGAGAGATAAGAAAGGAAGAGCAGAGACCGAGGCGGACACAATTATGAGCCGGCCTCGGGATTCTGTAAACCGGACCAGGCGTCACCTCTATATAAAGGGACGACCCGGCACCGGTTCAAGGACAAGCAACAATCGATACGTCGAGACGCAGGCAAGCGATTCCGCTCCCTGTAACCGACGCCCAAGCAATACCAAACCAACTAGACGTAGGCTTTTACCTTCTCAAAGGGGCCGAACTAGTATAAAATCCTTGTGTCCTTTGTGCGCCATGAACCCTTTCAAGCTAACCCGTGCGATGGTTCCATCATCAAGTCCGCTAAACCGGACATCTGCCGTGTTAATTCCACGACAGTTGGCGCCCACCATGGGGCTCGCGCACGATGGTTTCGAGTTCTTGAAAGGCGGCTTCGAAGGGTTAAAGGGTTACGCGGTCGGCCGGATGACCAAGAGTCGTCGCGGCCGGATCTACATCGACGACGCGGGTTGGGGACCGGAGGCCGATTCAATCGAATACGGGTACCGGGTCCCCTTCGGCAGCATCCAAGTCTTCATCGGCAAAATTGGCGAACCGGGACCTGAGCCGGACACCCTCCCCAGCATCGTCGAGCCGGCTCAGCGGGCGAGATCGCCCCGGATCCAGCCTGCCATGAGGCATGTGTTTGTTGGAGCAGTTCACGGAGGTCGAACCGAGGACGGTTCGGAATCTGATGGGGCAACAGTCGTCTACTCAGATGACGAGTCTTCATCCAGGGAAACTGAATCTCTGTATCAGTTGCGGGACGGCCGGTCTGAGGGCGAGTCCGATGGAAACAGGATTCCGGACCCCTTCGACCCGCCAAACCGGGTGGCGGTCTTCATGGCCGGTTCACAACCCCCGGTGAACGGAACAACAGCGGAAGCCGGTGCAGGGGGAAGCGGTTCAAATCCCCCCCTTACGGAAGTTCTATCCACCTTGATCGAGGAGCTCGCAGCTAAGGCAGTAGAGGTCGTGGCTCCAGCAGACAAGGCGCAACATGATGCAGTGCTTCTTCAGTTGACAGCCCGGATCAATCAATTGAAAGAGGATTTAAAGGCGGAAGGAGAGATGTTAGCTATCAGACAGGCAGAGTTGGATGATCAAGCTTTTCACTTGAGGATGGAGCAAGCTTCGGTGGAAGCAGTCAGGGGGAGAAAATATCGATCCCGCCTACCGCCGGGTTACGAATCTGCGAATTTGTTTAGAACCCCTGGAGCGGGGGCCAGTAACAATCCGGCCTTAAACCGGAGGAGCCCGCCGGTTCAGGAGGAGCCGGTTCTGCAGCCCGCCGCCGAACGGGAGCGACGGATTACATCGGTGCCTTATGTGCCCGTCCCTCCGGGACACTACTCAAACCCTGTGGATAATATTGCTGCTGCGGCCGCACGGTTGGCCGCTTTACCTACGGAAGGAACATCTCCGGTGGCGATAGAGGCGCGCAGGGCCCAGAAGCTGCTTAATACGGCGTTAATACAGCATCAAGCGTACTCTCATAGCAGGGAAAGGTTACATTCAACACCACGTCCCAACCGAAGTTACTCTAGACATTGGGAGGAGCCCGAAGTGTCTAGCAGTGAACGTAGGAGACATCAACACAGGCAAGATAATCCGGCAAGGGCAGAGATGCCAGCCCCGGACCGAAACCGGCCTAGATCGGAGGCCAGGGACGAAGTTCGTCAGTCGACGCCGGTTCACACAGGCAATACAGGGACAGGAGCTACAGCGAGCGGTTTTGGGATACAATGTCTTGTCCCTGCCCTGCGGAGCGTTAAGTTGCCCAAGGATTTCAAAGGACCTCGCAAGGTGCCTAATTACACAGCCGATTTACCACCCGAAGCTTGGGTGGAGAGTTACGAGATGGCCATGGAGATGCTGGACGTGGATGAATCGGCTTGTGCCAAATATTTCACTATGATGCTTGAGGGCACGGCCCGGACTTGGCTAAAGGCACTACCTCCGAATTCTATCAGATCATGGGGAGAGCTGCGCAGTCAGTTCATCAAAAACTTCAAGGATACGTGCAAGCAACCTATGTCGGTGATAGATTTAGCAGCATGTGTGCAAGGAGAACAGGAGTCTACAGCAGCGTGGGTACGCAGAGTGGCAGAGATCTTGCACTCCTCAAACGGCATTAACCCGAGCACAGCGATTGTAACATTGGAGAACAATTGCCGGTTTGAATCTTTGAAATTAAAACTCGGACGGCTCAAACGGGAATGCAATGACATGGGGACTTTGATGAGCGCCCTGGTGAAGTACGGGGACTCAGATAATACTAAGTATCCAGAGTCAGAAGGAGATAAAACAGGAAAGGCCAGCAAGTCTGGTAAACCGGCGCCGGTTAATCCGGTTACTTCAAGCTTTTTGGGCAAACGGAAGGCAGAGAATAGCTCCGATTTTGTGGCTAATACACAGGTTCAAGGTGGTTTTCGGGTCAATCAGCAAGGTCCCACTCGCCAAATCGGGGGAGGAAACCCGGGTTGGGAGCAGGATCCGGATCAGCCCTGTCTAAGGCATAGCGGAGCAAGGGGGCCTGCAAAGCACACTGGAAGAGAGTGCATGGGCCCAGGGAACGGCCGTTTTAATCCCCTTAGCCGGCCCCCAAATGGCGGTTCGGGGCCCGGGTTTTATGGTCCGGGTTACCAAGGGAACAACTCCGGTTCAGGATATAGGGGCAACAGCAGTTATCAAGGGAACAGCGGTGGTTATCAACCCCGGCCGGGTGGCCAGGGTACTCAAGGAAACTACAATGGTCAAGGAAATCAGTATCACGGTGGTTATCATGGTCAGGGGAATCAATCGTATCATCAAGGTGGTTACAACAATCAGAATAATCAGCAGCAGGGCCAGGGGAGTCACAGTAACCAAGGAAATCAGCAGCAGCAGCGTCCACAACAGCAACAGCAATCCGGATACCAGAGTAATCCGAAGGAGCTGAGCAGCGGTCAGTATCACGTCTTTACCACGAGTTTATGCAAGAGAGACCAGAAGGTTTTAAAGCGGGCCGTTAATGCGGTAGAACCGGCGACGCCACAGTTTCTACGATGGTCGGAGCAGCCCATTGTTTGGAGCAGAGAAGACCACCCGTTACGGGTAGATAATCCGGGACATTTAGCCTTGGTGGTGGCACCTCAGGTGGGAGGATACCGGTTTACTAAAGTACTCATGGATGGAGGTAGCAGTATCAATATATTATATTACGAGACCTTTCGCCGTATGGGTCTGACAGATAAACAGTTGAGGACATCAAACACAGTGTTTCACGGGGTGGTCCCAGGTAAGTCAGCTTATCCAGTTGGTAAGATTGACTTAGAGGTTACCTTTGGGGATGAGCATGATTCCAGATCGGAGATGATCACTTTCGAAGTTGTTAAAATCAGAAGCCCGTATCATGCTTTGTTTGGGAGGACGGTTTATGCTAAATTTATGGCTAGGCCATGTTATGTTTATCTGCAGCTCAAGATGCCGGGTCATAAAGGCACAATTACGGTGCATGGCAGTCGTAAGATAGCAGTGGAATGTGAAGAGGGTGATGCAGCCTATGCAGAAGCGGTATGTGCCACGGAAGAGTTAAAATTTTATAAGGATAATGTTGATCCGGCAGATATGACTCCGCTGAAGAAGCCCACCACCGAGCATGATCCGGCTTTGAAATTTAAATCGGCAGAGGAGACCAAGCAAGTTGATTTTGTGCCAGGAGATTCGTCCAAGAAGTTCACTATCAGCGCTAACCTTGACCCCAAATAGGAAAGTGCGCTCATCGAGTTCATCCGTGAGAACCGGGATATCTTTGCATGGAAACCTTCTGACATGCCAGGTATACCGAGGGAACTCGCTGAGCACAAGTTGAATATCGATCCGAAGTTTAAACCGGTAAAACAGTATCTGCGCCGCTTTAACGAAGAGAGGCGCAAGGCTATAGGAGAAGAAGTGGCCAGGCTTTTGGCAGCAGGGTTCATAGTGGAAGTTTTTCATCCGGAATGGTTGGCCAATCCGGTGCTCGTTCTAAAGAAGAATGGGAAGTGGAGGATGTGTGTGGACTACACAGACCTCAATAAAGCTTGCCCAACTGATCCTTTTGCTCTACCTCGCATTGATCAGATTATTGATGCTACAGCAGGGTGTGAGCGGCTGAGTTTTCTGGATGCGTACTCAGGTTATCACCAGATCAAAATGGCAGTTGAAGACCAAGAGAAGACAGCATTCATAACCCCTTTTGGTGCTTTTTGCTATGTGTCTATGCCTTTTGGGCTCAAGTGTGCGCAGGCAACCTATCAGCGTTGTGTTCAGAATTGTTTGAAAGGGCAGATAGGAAGGAATGTACATGCATATGTGGATGACATTGTGGTTAAGTCAAAGGAGGAAAGGACAATGATAGAAGACCTCAGGGAAACCTTTGATAATCTTCGGGCTTACAGGATGATGCTTAACCCGGAGAAATGTGCTTTTGGTGTCCCGGCCGGTAAGCTTTTGGGATTCCTGGTCTCGAACAGGGGAATAGAAGCCAACCCGGAGAAGATCAAGGCCATCACATCTTTATCAAAACCGGCTTGCATTAATGATGTTCAGAGCATAGCCGGCCGGATCACGGCGTTAAGCCGGTTTATCAGTCGCTTAGGAGAAAAGGCGATCCCGCTTTATCAAATGTTGAAGAAAACGGACCGGTTTATTTGGAGCGATGAAGCGAATACAGCGTTTGAGAATCTGAAACAGCAACTAGCGAAGCCGCCGGTTTTAGCCGCCCCTATTGACAAGGAGCCTTTGCTACTGTATGTTGCTGCGAACACACGGGCAGTCAGCGTTGCAATTGTGGTTGAGCGCAAGGAAGCAGGGAAAGAACATCCGGTTCAGCGTCCGGTCTACTACGTAAGTGAGGTACTCATTGAGTCTAAACAAAGATACCCTCACTGGCAGAAACTGGTATATGGGGTGTTCATGGCAAACCGGAAGCTGAAGCATTATTTCCAAGGGCATCCGATAACTGTGGTCAGTTCAGCTCCATTGGGAGATATAATCCAGAATAGAGAAGCAACAGGCAGGATAGCTAAGTGGGCTATTGAGCTCAGTCCACATGAGTTGAAGTATGTACCACGAACTGCTATAAAATCTCAGGCACTGGTCGACTTCATCAACGACTGGACAGAATTGCAAACTCCTGAGGAGAAGCCGGATCTTACTTATTGGACGATCCACTTCGACGGTTCAAAGCAGTTGGAGGGGTCGGGGGCCGGAGTTGTCTTAACTTCCCCCAGAGGTGATAAATTTTGTTATGTACTCCGGTTGTTATTTCCTTGTACTAACAATGCAGCAGAATATGAGGCACTGCTTCACGGTTTGAGATTGGCAAAAGAGATGAATCTGAGCCGGGTTAAGTGCCTGGGTGATTCAGACTTAGTGGCACAGCAGGTTTCGGGCAAGTGGGATTCAAGGGATCCCCTCATGGCGGCTTATCGACGAGAGGTTGAAGCGGTCGCAGGTTATTTTAAAGGATATCAGGTGGAGCATATAGACCGGCGGAAGAACGAAGCAGCTGACGCTTTAAGCCGGCTAGCCTCGCAACGTAAACCGGTACCACCAAACACCTTTTTGGATGAGTTGCACAATCCCTCGGTTCAAGTACCTTCAGAGGACGATCTAGCTATTCCAGACCCAGAGGCACAGTTGGTTGCAGCAACCCATGTTATTCCGGATTGGACGTTACCTTATTTGGTATATCTAAGCCGGGGAGAATTGCCAGAGGACGAAGATGAAGCACGGCAGATAATCCGGCGTTCCAAGTCTATGACAATTGCCAACGGAGAGCTGCATCATCGTAGCACCTCTGGAGTATTTCAACGGTATGTTTCAGCTGAGGAAGGTTGTGAGATTT
Source organism: Secale cereale (assembly GCA_902687465.1). Taxonomy (NCBI): domain Eukaryota; kingdom Viridiplantae; phylum Streptophyta; class Magnoliopsida; order Poales; family Poaceae; genus Secale; species Secale cereale. The sequence continues at coordinate 212,383,322 of LR738711.1, read as the reverse complement.
TAAGGGAGATTCATGAAGGGGATTGTGGTCATCATGCCGGATCAAAATCGTTGGTGGCTAAAGCTTTCCGGCATGGCTTTTATTGGTTGACTGCACATGCAGATGCGGCAGACTTGGTCCGCAAGTGTGACGCTTGTCAGAAGTTCTCAAGACGTGCCCTTGTTCCAGCACAAGAACTCCGGATGATACCAATAACTTGGCCTTTTGCAACTTGGGGGCTTGATATGGTTGGTCCTTTCAAGAGATCCCAAGATCAGAAAACTCATCTACTAGTGGCAGTGGACAAGTTTACAAAGTGGGTTGAAGCGGAGCCTATAAGCAAGTGTGATGCGGCCACAGCGGTTAAGTTCATCAAAAAAGTAATATTCCGGTTTGGTTTTCCACACAGCATCATCACAGATAATGGCACCAACCTATCTCAGGGTGAGATGGAAGAGTTCTGACAACGAGAGCATATCCGTTTGGACGTATCTTCTGTGGCTCACCCCCAATCCAACGGTCAGGCAGAAAGGGCAAATCAGGAGATTTTGCGAGGAATCAAACCCCGGCTTATGACACCTTTGCAGAGAACCCCAGGGTGTTGGGTCGAAGAGTTACCGTCTGTCCTTTGGAGTATTAACACTACACCAAACCGGTCTACAGGTTATACACCTTTCTTCATGGTTTACGGTGCAGAAGCAGTTCTTCCAAGTGACATACGCCATGATTCCCCAAGGGTGGCGGCCTATGTAGAAGCCATCAACAAAGAGTCAAGGCAGGATAGTTTGGATCGGTTGGATGAAGAGCGTGACATAGCTGCAGCACGGTCGGCGATTTATCAGCAAGACCTGCGCAGATATCACAGCCGCCGGATCAGAACCAGGACATTCCAGGAGGGTGACTTGGTGCTCCGGCTTATCCAAGATCAAACGGACATGCACAAGCTATCCCCGCCGTGGGAAGGGCCCTTTGTAATCAGCAAAAATTTACGCAACGGGTCATACTATTTGGTGGACATTCGAGAGCATAAAGATTCACGGACATCAGAAGAGGAGACAAAAAGGCCATGGAACATTGCTCATCTACGGCCATATTACACTTGAGCCATAGGCTCCCATGTATCCTATGTATATATTATGAAATAATGAATAAACCGGCGCCCTCGGTAAACCGGGGGCTCAGCCCTTTTTTCACATACATCAAATTTGCGGCAACTGTCCATACCAGTTTGTTATCAAAGAATCATATTTCAATATTGGCTGGTTTTTAGAAATTAACCTTTGCAGGGTGTGTGAAGGAGCGTTAGAGCTCACCGGAATATGAGCTCTTATCCGGTTCAAGAAAAGAAAAAACCTCATAAAAAGGAAAAAACCCCGGCCGGGTTAGGAGGAATGTCAAAGGCCCCTGAAGACAGTGGTATCGCCCACACACCTCTTGAATGGTTATATTATGAAATTTTGGGTTCCCTGAACAAGTCAGTATCAATCCGCAGTCGGTATCAATCCGCAGTCGGTATCAATCCGCAGTCGGTATCAATCCGCAGTCGGTATCAATCCGGAGTCGGTATCAATCCGCAGTCGGTATCAATCCGGAGTCGGTATCAATCCGCAGTCGGTATCAATCCGGAGTCGGTATCAATCCGCAGTCGGTATCAATCCGGAGTCGGTATCAATCCGCAGTCGGTATCAATCCGGAGTCGGTATCAATCCGCAGTCGGTATCAATCCGCAGTCGGTATCAATCCGCAGTCGGTATCAATCCGGAGTCGGTATCAATCCGCAGTCG